>VZTE01004590.1:594372-638194 GCA_013397775.1 Eulacestoma nigropectus
GGGCCACGGCTGAGGGGGCGGGGCGCCTCTGAGGGCGGGGCCATGGCTGAGGGGCGGGGCCAGCGCTGAATTCCCAGAATTACGACGTCGCTGGAGCACGGGATTATTGGGGTTGGGAAAGAGCTGTGGGATCGCTGAATCCAACCTGTCAACGAACACCACCATGGCGACAGGCCATGGCACTGAGTGCCACAGCCAGTCTTCCCTCAAACACCTCCAGGGATGGTGGCTCCACCACCTCCCTGGGCCGCCCATTCCAATGTCTAATCACCCTTTCTGTGAAGAAATTCCTCCTAATGTCCAACCTAAAACTCCCCTGGCACAGCTTAAGACTATGGAAAAAAACCTCAAATCTGTCCACTACTGTTCTCATTTGAACAGCCTTTAAAAATTATTCCCGTTAGTACAATCCAGAAAGAGATTATTGCTAATTTTTTACCATTATTGTGTTTCTGTTCCTCTCCATAGGCACAGAATTGTGCTCAAGAACAGTATTTCTACCAGCTGAGACAACTTTTAGCATTAATAGCTGGAGAAGCAAATCAATAGTCCGATGTCGCTGTTTTGCAAGATGTGGGTGATCACTAAGATGTTGTGGTATTTTCACCCCCCTGAAATTTCGTTTTTGCTCCGCTGTGTTCTACTTAGGATGGGTCCTTCTCATTCTGCCTTTAAGTCGTGAATGGAACAGTTCTGAAAGTTTACAAAATAGCAGAGCTAATTTGAAATGTTATTATATTAATATAGTTAAAATGCTAGTTATGTTTTCTGCATAAGCATTTTCATTTCCGTATAAAAGTACTGATTTCATTAAAACTCCGTGGCAGTACTGCTCTCACCTCCAAGATCTCATTTTTCTGAAGGATCCAGCCACATAATCTCTGTGGTTCAAATGTGCTGCATAAAAACAGAAGAGAAAAAAAAAAAAAGGCTGCTTTTTCCATCCTCTGCCTTTGCTTCCAAGTGAAATTCTTACATTCCCTGTCACTTCAGTAGCTATTTATGCCTGAAAATCCACACACATTGGTTCATATTTACCCGAAGAAAGCACAGGATATTCTCAGGAGCCTTTTTAAGCAACTTTTCCCCGGAGTTGTCTCTAAGCTGTGACTGCAGATCCGTGCATCACATTCATTGAGCAGATGGGAAGTAAAACTATTGAGAAAAAAAAAAAATTATGCCTAACATTCATCTGTGGGGTTTTTTGCTGTGCGTATTTGGGAACCTTATCTCGCATTTTTATTTTGTATTAAACTGCTTTTCTTCAGAATGTTTTTTTGTGGCAGGTGAGCCAATGAGGAGCTGCAGTGCTGGCCGTGTAATTGTATTTCTACAAACAACAGAAATGAGAAACCTTTCCTCAGACGCACCAAAAGTGGATGCCAGAGTAGAGAGTCTGGTCCCAGTACTAAATTAGGAAATACAAGACTATAACAATTAAAAAAAAAAAAAAAAGGAAAATCTAGAGGAGTTCTTCACATTTGTCTTTATCACAGAAGGCAGTGAAGAGGTTTCCATGCCCAAACCTTTCTTTGCGCTGTCTTGTGTTAAGGTGGAGGTGAAAGAGCTCATGAACAGAGAAAACAAAGAGTAAATTTGCAGGAATGGGTGGTACTTACCCCATCTTTCTGGAGGAAGAGGGGAATGAGCTGGCAGACCACAAACACATTTTGTACCACTTGCTCGAAGCACTTTGGCTGCAGGGGACTGGGAAGTGCCAAATAACCAATTTTTAAAAAGGAACTCTAGCAGAGATCTGAAGGGGAGGTCTGTAAGCCTCAATAAAGTCATAGAAACTACAATAAATAACAGTTTTAGTGGGTACCTGAGTATTACATCCTTGGGGAGAGCCAACATGGCTCTGACAAGGCGCTATCCTGTCTCACACGTCTGGACATACACAGAAAAAGAGTGATCTGCTTGCTTGGATTTCACAAACTCCCTCATCAAAGCAGTATCAAGGTTTTTTTAAGGAAATTAAGCAGCAATGCTTTCAGTTATATTTATTTCAGTGTGTGGTTAAAATATAAGAAATAGATGATGAGAGTGAATGATCACTGAAAGATTATCCAAAGTTATAAAAAAACCCCAAACATTGGTTTTCCTCATAATTTAAAAGCCTGGAAGAAGAGAGTGAGGTGCAGTGAGATGACAAAAGGTGTAAAAATATAGATAAGGTTGTCTTTTTTTTTTAACTTGTGCTTTCACATTTTGCTTGTCACAGGTGTCAACAGTCTGAAACTTGGTGATCCATTAGTGTTTCATCCACCTCTGCAGGTTAAATTAGGAGTTGTAGAATGAAAATCTAGGGGTGATTTGGTAAAAGTAGGCATGTTTTAAGTAAGATTTTATCTAATTTACTAAAGAAACTAGTACCAAAAATAGTGGTGCTGTCAATAAATTAATGGAAAAAAAATCTAATCTGCCCCAGGCTACTCTTTTGCAGCAGTTTTGTTTGTTTAGAAAAATACTTTAGCTCATGTTTATTCAACACTTGAGCAGCGCTTCCATATTAAATTTGTCAGCTTACCCAGAGCCCAGGGACTCCAATAAATTCTTAAAGAGCAGCGCTGCATAGCAGGATTTGTAGTGACACATTGTGTCTTCTCACGGAGAGAAATCAAGCTTTATTTTCGTGTAGCTCCCTTGAGGATGAATCTGTGCTGCACTAAAGATTTACTTTAAATGGTTGCATGGGTGTTTCTGGAACATCAGCACAGGAATGTTTCGGACACTAGAGAAGAAAGTTATTTATTCGATTAGAGGCAATAAATTTTAGGAAAACAAAGATCTGTCAGTGGAGAATTATATAAATAATATGTATATGAATGTATATGTTGTATATTCAGTGTGACTTCTTGCAAAAATATTTAATTTTTTTAAAAATATACTTTCTAAAAGAGAAAACTTACTGCTCTGCTTTCCAATCTGGCAAATGTTGAGTAATTTTGGTTTCAGCAGCACAATCTGAGGAGCCCTGCATGTGCGTTTCAAGCATTAGGAGGGTTTTTTTCATTTGAATGTTGTTGCTGAGACATCACTTTTCAAAATTTTACACATTTAGTAGATTTTTAGTTTAGTCTTTAGAATCTGAATATTTTAGGTTTTAGATTGTGAAGCTGGTTTAGAGCTGGAAAATCAAAGAAAGCAGAAGAATGCAGGGATAATTGATTATGTTATGCAAGAATGTTTTTATAGCTAATGGATAAAAATTATGAAGGACTCGACAGAAGGCTGAAAATGTCTCCTGGATCTTGAGAGGGAGTGTATCAATGGTATTTCATCCATAACAAGGCAGAAGGCCTCACTATTTAAAAAGTAAAATGAGATCATTAGACTTTTAGCCAAATATGAATAAGTATAAATATGTAAAAACTAATGTATACTGTACCTAAGTTTATAATTACCTAGATTACATTTCTTGTTTACTATAAAATCTGGGATAATTCACTGATTTTTTTTTTTTTTTTAGCAAATGTTTCTGTATTATTCAAAAGCTTTTTCAGGTGAGGAAGAATGTTTATTTGTTTCTACGGAGGGAAAATAAAATAATGTTTGGGGTTAACACTGTTTTATTGTGTCTACTTTCATTTGGTTGTAACTTTGGAATTGCTTTGATGTAATTGTATGCCAGAGGCAAGGAGGCTGGAATCAAAGAGCTTTATGAACAGGTCTTACTGACTGTTCCACTAAGAGGCAAATCCCGACCTAGTGACAAAAAGATACAAGGACTTTAGGAAGATTTTCCAGCCTCTTCTCCCTGTGTTTTTTTTTTCTGTGATTATTCTTTCCTCATTATTTGTGTTCCACAGGAAAGAGTCTGCTTTTAAAAGTTTAAGTTTCTGCGTTTAAAAGAGTTTCTGAAAACAGGCAAAGGAGACTTTTTGGTCCCATGTGGCACTAAACAAAGGTGGCACCATCATGTCATCAAAACTGGTAAATCCATAAATGGTGGATGAAAAATGTTGCCAAATTTCTTAGCAAACACTTTTTGAAATTTTACTTTTTAAAATTTTATTCTGTTAATTGTGTGTTAGACAGTGAAAATAGGATTATCTTACTGTTAATAAATAGCTAAGATTAATATTTTAGGTATTCTCCAGAACAGTTTGTCAACAAAGGATTTTCCTATTATAGTCAAGTCAGTCCATGATAAAAACCAGCTAATTGGTAATGCAAGGTTAAAACCATAACAACTGGCAGGTCATGAGAAATATATTGTGGTTATTACAGGGCTTTAAGCCACTACAAATACTGCAGTGTTGTGGCATTTCCACACAATGATATCTGCATCAGCTCTTTGCTTTTGCAGACACTGAATTTTGAAGGAAATGCCATTTATCATTCATGGCAATAGAACTAAAACAATGTAATGCAGAACTGGCAGATCCTGCAGAGAACTGTACACTTTAAATGCTTATTTTTCAAAGCTCTCTGTGTGCTTAGCAATTACAGCTTGCCTGTATTATTCTTTTCTAAAATATCAGTCTTTTCTAAAGGTTCCTATGTAAATGTGAATTGTGTGCTGACTGCTCTACATTTAGATCTGTAGATACACTATAAAAAGCTGCAGCTGAGTTAGTTGTAGGTTTCTTTTTTCAGTCAGTGGAGAAAAAACAGGCAATTCTTGGCTGTAGCTGTTATTAAAGATTTCTCAAGGCTGTTGTACAAGTAATTTTTCAGTATAGCAGAAGGACTGTGTAGTGTGAACAAAGATCTTTGGCCTCTTTCAGAACTATTTTACTGTAGGACTCACCAGAAATTAAGGAACAAAGGAATAACCATTGAAAGTCTCAAAGGATTAATGTTTTCAAATATTGACTGTCTAAGATCAGCAAGCTTCAGAAGCAAGCTTTCAATACAGAGGAAATTCTGTGAACAAGTTTAATTAGTTAAGAATGATGAAAAATATTAATAGAATGTTAGTTCTTCCCTCATTTGCAATGCAAAATATTTGTGTAGTAATATACCTATAATAAATTTCAAGATTATCAAAGAAGTTGATCCTAAACAATGTTTTGGTCAAAATAATCGGGAGTAGGAACTAAACATTACTGAAGACAATAATGTTTACAGAAAGTCATTATTCAAAATCAAAAGGAAGAGCATCTCGTGGATCAAACCAGTTTAAATTACATTTTCTTAAGGAGATTCATTTCATCTTCCACTTGTGCAGATGATGTGCAGGACCTTTATTGTGTGAACAATTGAATTTAATCCTGAACAATTATGTATCCGACAGGATTATCCACTTCACTGGCAAATATTCATAAATCTGTCACAGTCTTCAGTCATATTTATTTATAACTCTTGGAAGGCAGGCACAGGATGCTCATGTATGGGAATTCTAACAGTGATTAGACAACATTTTCATATTTGCATCATACATAAACAATTTAAACGATCATCACCTTGTTAACAGTATCACCCTTCAGAACTTGGAAAGCATTGAATCTTATAACCTTGGAGAAGCATAAAGAAAGATAATTCTACGTTTAAGCGTTGCCAGTTAGGGGCAAAGATTCAGCTGTATCCAGTTTTGTGGATTTTGTTGTACTGGTGTGTTTCAAGCTCCCTCTTATAGCCACAAAAGAGAATTTCCATTTCATATAAATAAGATATTCATGGCAAAGAAGTTGTGGTGCTTCCAAATCTCTAGAGTGCAGCTACATCCAGTACAGTTGTATGGAGCATAATACGAGTTTTAACAGTCTGGTTTCTCTTATTCCTAAGCCTTGCAGAGACTACACAGCTCATTCTTTTGTCTCCTTTACTGTGCCGCTGTTGCAGTGCTATCAGAGCTGCCCGGGTTGGTCGGCAAAGGTATTTCCTGTGCAAACAGAGCTCTTGGAAATGTTCCAGCATTTAAGCAGCGCTGCTGGATGCAGGAGCAGTAGCAGTCAGTAATGCAGCCATCAGCACACTGGAATAACTGGGGTTTTGGGATAAGGCACCTCAGAGCTTCGGGAGTGAAGGGGTCTCCCATGGAATGGTTGAGGCTGGCAGAGACCTCAGAGGTCAGCTGGTCCAAACTGCCTGGAGCCAGCTCTCCAGGGCAGAGTCAGCCTGCCAGCCCAGTGAGGATGTGTCAGGCACTCTTCCTTAGAAGGGCACTTCAAAGGCTTTGTGAGACAATGCTCAAGTGACTGAGTCACTCCCAGGGGACTCTTTTAGAGTCTAAGCTGATTAACTCTTTAGGCTTCAGGCCCTTTATGATGATTGTAGCCCCTTTACTGGACTTATTCCAGTAGATGAGTGTTTTCCCTTGCACTGGGGAGCCCAGAACTGGGCACAGTTCTGCAGGAATTCTGTCCAACAGCTGCTGAACACAGAGTGGGAATTTCTTCCCTTGACCTGCTGGCTACACTCCAGCTGATCCAGCCCAACACATGGTTGGCTTTGTTTGCTCCAGGGGCTCACTAACTCATGTCCAATTTGTTGTTCACCAGGACTCTCAGATCCTCTTCTGCAGAGCTGCTTTCCAGCCAGTCATTGACTTCAGTCCTCTGGTTTGGACCAGAAAAAGGTGATCTCAAGGTTCCCTTCCCTTCCATACCACACACAGACTCAAACGAAACTGCTCTGAAAAACTTTCAGAAGTTGTTGTGATTGTTGTTTCATTTTCTTGCACTCTTCATCGCTGCTGCAGGTTTTTGGGACACAGCGGAGGACACAGAACCCTGACCCTCTGAAAGAGTCAGGACCAATTTCTTCCCAGCAGAATTTGGCAGCACTGATTAATGTCCAGCACCATCAGCACCGGGACTATGTACAAGCTGCTGAACGTTATAAAGATGCACTAACCTCTACTCCAACAGACAGTAAAGAAAGTATTTTTTAAAATCTCTATCAGCATCTCCCTATAAAAGTTGAGGGAAATTGTTCTTTTGGTGTCGCATCCTCAAAAATATAGAAAAGGAAATACTGCTTAATTTTTCAAAACCATGGAATTATCATGGTGGAATTTTTAAATCGTCTTTCTGACATTGAAATGGAATAGTAACCAAAAAGGAACATGAACATAAAAAGGAAATCCAGCCACGTTAGCGATTTTTATACTTATTTATCCATTAAATAAAATGTATCAAATTGAAAAATAATTCCAAATTCATATGTGATACAGTAAATCATCAGAACAGAGCATTATATTACAAATATAAAAACAAGGTCACACTCAACAAAAAGGAAAATTGCTCAGGTATAGTTTTCAACTCACAGTAAAAGCCAGTTCTTAAAGCCCAAAAAGTACTGGTTTGGAAAAACTCCCATTTACATTTGTGAATGTTTGATTCTCAGGGCCATTAACTGGCAGAAAATTGCATTGAATTAAGTGTGAATTCCATCTAGACTTTTACTGAGAACTAATGATACGCAACACATCCCAAGCTTTAATGTCTTGCAGCTTCATTTAAATAGAACAGCCATTAACATTTTGCAGGAGTGCTCTGATTTTCGAAGAGAGGCCATCTCCTTGTTATTTGTACTTGACTTCCTCTGTGTTTCCTCTACTTGTTTATTCATGATAGAAATTATGTTAGGCCTGTCACTTCAGATAATTAATGATGCACAAGAAAGATCAGTAAAGAATACCCTTGGCTGATTATTTATAATTATTCAGATACTGCAATAGTTGTGCTAATGGGGAAATCTATCTTTGATTTAATTATAAAACTAGATTGAAATTGTTTTGGGAAAAAAATTGATCTGCTCTGTTTCTTTTATAATAGAACTCAGTAAAAGGAAAATAAGAGGCTCTTGATACTTATTACAATTGTTATCTAAATACTTCATTTTTAATTACTTCTTATTTTCTCAGACAATAATGAAGTTGGCTTATTTTAATTTGGGTGATTGATTGTCAAGATACAATAACTGTTTCTCCAGTCTACACACCAGCACACCGTTTTTACATAAAAGCACTAAGCAGGAAGTTACTCCATGAGATAGGTTGGCATCACTAAATTTTTTTTCCAGGGAAAATCATAGAAAAGGAGTAAAGAAATGAAATTATGAAAATGAGAGATCTGTATCCCCTAAATACTGTCTCTGTAGGACAGAAAAAAAATTCACTCAATACACACATCTGAAAATACAAGAAATGGGGTTTTGTGAATAATGGTCACCAAAGGGGTGACACTGATCCATCCGTCCATTACAGTGTGACACCTAATGATGGGTTTGGAACTCTGTCCTCCTAAAAAGTGGAAATGTCCTAGATGCTTTTGGGGATGGTAATATTAGTTCTTTTGTTATCTATTCTGATGGTATTTAAAGTAAGCAAATTTGGAATATTGTTCAATGCCAGTTCATGTGTAGGGCTTTTTATTTGTGCATCTCCTTTTATTTTCACAAGATTTTATCTTCTAGATGAGGAGAGAGCTCATGTTCAGGAAACAGAAATATGAACAGGCAATAAACCTTTACCAGAATGTTGTAGAAAAATCATAGGTATATAACGTTAAATAAGCTTAAAAATTTTGATTTTTTTCAGATTTCCACTCCAAGTTTTAAAAAACCAACTCATGAAAATATGAAAACTCTGTTTTCTTACTTTCACCTACAAAATTTTCCCCTTCTGAGTAAAATCCAGGATTTCACAGGAGTGTCTGTAGTGTGACATGGAGATTTAATAGATCTGACAGTTTTGGAAGAGCTTTCTACTTCTAGAAGCTGGAGATGTCAGCAGCATCTGAATTCCTTTTGGCTCTCTGACTCTGCCATTATTTCTTTTAAAAACCTTTCCCTTTTCCCAAGAAATAAACAGCATTGCTATATCTGATTAATTACAGACACAAAACAAAATTAAGTCTGCATGATTTAAGTCAATATTTAAAATTGTCCAGATCTGATATCATCTGAGTTATTGTAAGGTGGCGATAAAATGTACTTTAATGCTTTATAATTTTTAGGTAACTTTTCAGCCGTGGAAATAATTGCTGAGAAGTAGTAACCTTAATAAAATGAAGAAAAAAAATTAATTTTTTTAAAATAAATTCTTGGACATGTTGAAGAAAGAATAATTTTGGAATCTGGCTATAACTACTTCAAAGGACTCTGCTGCTGGTAAGGCATGTAAAGGAATATTTGTGGATTTGGGATTTTCAGAGCAACATCTCTGGAGTTTGTGTGACTGCTCTAAGGCTCAGTTTGTAACCCAGATTGTAACTGGAATGTGTTCCCATCTTTAGTGATCGTAGGGATGTTTGCTCAGGGTGGCTTTCTATAGGCCTGGGATGTGTGAGAGTGGAAGGCACAGATGTTCCATCCTGCACGGGACTGTGCCTGCAGCACTGGATGCAAAGCACAGTAAAATGTTCATTATTTAGATGTGCATTTTTTTTTTTTACTTCTGAGCATTGATGTCCAGCTGCAAATCCAGCTACCCCTCAAGAACTTGCTGTGCTGAAATGGAAAGGTCCTGCTCCTCCTCCAGCCTTAATTCTTGCCACATGGTCTCACCTGCCTCTTTAATTCTGCGCCTGATTCAGCTTTCTGAAACAACCAGCAAAAGTAGGAATACATTTTCCCTGGCTTAGTGAATCAAACCATTTCACCCCGTGAGAGGAGAGGTTCCAGAGCTCAAGGCAAGTGAGGGATCTGTTGGCAGGAGTAGAGTGATAACAAGTCACTTCTTTTTGCAGCAAGAAGCTGTTAGAGCGGCTCAGCCGTGCCTGTAACATTACCCCTGGCACAGCTGATCATCACTTCTGAGCTGTGTAAGCACCTGTAACGGGAGAGCCACGAGTCGGTGCCCTAATGCTCCGCGCTCCTCTGAGAGATAAATTATCCTCCCCAGCTGCTCCAAGGGATTGTTCCTTCCGGAGCGCGGCTGTTGAAGGAAATGCTGTTCTTTATCAGCACTGCTCTGGATTTTATTTGTCATCATCACCGTAGCGCAGGTGTCTCTTTGTGAATGGCGCTAAGCAGCTCAGTTAACACCTGGCAGGACCCATCGATTCTCTTGTTCAACAAAGGGAGCTTTGTGCCTTTAGCAGAGCTCGGGGGTTTGTCGCGATTTCAGGGTGAGAGTGGGAGCATCAGCTTGGAGATTTAAGGGAGAAGTTTGGAGAAATGCAGGCATCTGTGTCTCAGGGAGAGATTTGAATTGGCAGCTTTCCAGCAACACATGCCATTGACAGGGTTTAAATTTATTTAGTGCCTGAGAGAAGTACTTCATTAATTGCAGAAGCACTCCTTGTCTAAGCATATAATCAGAAACAAGGTACTTAAGCTGTCATGATTCAATGCAAGAGTTGTGGTACTTGGGGAGAAGTAAACAAACTCATTTTCCTCCGAGGCTGACTGCGTCCTTGGCAGAGTTTATGTGCTTGGTGCCTGATTTGTCTCTTTTTAAAATGGTTGATTTCGCATTAATCCGTGCATCAGAACTGGCAAACACATGATCTGTAAAACTGTAAGAACTGTGAAGCTATAAATGGCATATGAAGGATGGCATATGTATGAGAAAACCTGTACATTCATCAATATATTAAAAAAGTTAGATATCTATCTGAAAGAAAACCATGCACTTACTGTTTATAAATTTATATGCAGACCTACGCTTACTGCAAATATTCCAAAATTCTCTTTTTTGTAGAACAGCTTTTCTATTTCACGGTGCTTTATGTAGGTAAATATGGAAACTTCATGTTGAGAAGATTAGTCAGCCTCTCCTTTTTCCAAACAGGCCCATGGACAATCTAATCAAGCTCTGGGATAATTTGGGAAAGCTGGAAAGGACAGAGAGCTATGAACAATATGATTCAGGTTTGTCCACATCCTCTGAGGCTTTGGCTCTTCACATAGCACAGGTCCACAGCTTCTCTGACAGACTGTTTATAACTTCTGGAAGTGATTTTTCTGCTCTGGTAAACTTAACCATTCCTTCCATTGTTTGGGATAAGACCACATTCCCAAGCTTTGTCTCTATCAAATCCAAGGCTTGTACACGTAGGGCTGTCTATAAGGAAGGTTGGCTGCTATCCTGAGGTTTTCCTGTGCATTTTCATTTAACTGTGAAGTACAGAACTCATTTGTGCGGTCCTTTTTCAGTGCTTGAACCAAGTTCTGACGCTTTGAAAAGGACTAATTTGATTCACCCCTTCCAAGGAGTTATCCTATTATTCTCCAGGGACAGAACAAAGTGCCACCATGTCCTCAACTCCTTTAAAGCTCACAATGTTCTCTTTGCTTCAGTCACCGCGAGGTGTTCAAGAACAGCATGAACCTTTTAGAAGCTGGAAGTACTGGCAGTACCCTGTGCTTTGTGCTTGAGGACCTTGGCATGGCCTTTAGCACCAAAATAGGCATTTTGAGTTCTTGTTCCAGGTGTCAAAGCCATCTTCTCTTTCCTTTCCATTCCCACCTTTCTGCATCAGCACATTTTCAGTGCAAAGCTGTCAGCTCTGTTAGCCCAGACCCGTAAGTGTTCAGCATCCTACCCTGGAGCTGCACAATTCAGTTCTCCTGCAGTCCTTTGACTTGGATTTATCAGGGCGGGAAGGAGATTCCAATGAGGGCCTGCCACTGCCGCGGGTGAACATCTTACCCAAAAATACCAAAACCAATCTAAAAATATTTCAAGGGCAGAGCTCCTAATAGCTCTTTGCTGCTATTAAAGAATAGAGGAGGCTGGGGAACCACTGAGGATTTGAGGAACTTGGACACAGTAATTCAAAAACTGCTGTTAAAGTTTGCCATTGGAAATCCTCATTAGGATACGAATTTACTGTCTTCTGGTCTCAGTCAGGTTGAATTGTGTTGTTTACCATGTATCAGAACCATGACCATGAGTAGAGAGCTCTGTTGCTCCACTGTTTTGCAGCATCCAGAGTTTTTTAAAAGCTGATATTGCTCATCACACTCTTGAGGGTGAAAAGATTAATTGTAACACCTTGCATCAGCATCAGGCTTACAAAGGAGGCGTCTGAACAGGGTTTCAGCTGATGAAAAAATTCATTCTGAGCCTATTAGTAACTAAATGGGTGGCACACATTATTTATTCCTGAGTCCAGCTGGCAAGATACATCTCACATCCATGTGGTTAATCTCTTTTATCTCTAAACAAGAGTGTGTGCAAGCCAGTTGCCCACTGGAATCATTCCTGGCCCATATTATGCATTAAAATGTGACCAAGTATTTTCTGGGGCTGTGGTGGCTGGCATGGGGCAAAACCACACCAGGAGTTGTGCAAACACTTTCACAACATAGGCAGCAAAAAGAAATGCTGAGCCCTTGGCTCTGGTAAGGTTTAGTTCTTGGTGTAGAAAGAGATCTGGGTCTGAAGATACGCGTGGAAAAATTCCCTTCAAGCCAACTAAATCTCTGGATTAAACCTTTGAGATTGGGATTGGTGAGGTTGAAGATGCAGAGCACGGAGTTGATCAGTGTAGCAGCTCTCCTGAGCACTTCATCAGTTCATCAGCATGAATATCCCTCTTTGTACAAAGTCCTGGGGTTTTATTTCTCCATGGTAAACACGGAGAAAGGATGTATCAGAATGCCTTTCATATTATCTTTGCTACTCTAGTTAACAGTCATGTTTGCCTCTTTGCCTGGTGGGAAGGTTCATCCCAGTGATCTGAAAGCTCAAAGTTTGTCATGTTTGGGAATATCCCAAGGGCCTACATGGAGAAAATCCATCAACCCCAAACAGTAACGGGTAATCCCACTGCTGTGACCTCAACAGATAAGATACTGCAAAGGTTCCCATCTTCTTTGCCAGCAAGCACTTACCATCAAGTTTAACAGCAAGGAACTCATTTTCCAAGAGCTCCAAACACACCAGTGAAGGTGCTGATTTAAAGTGCTGGCCGTGAAATGGGAAGTGGGGGAAGACGGGATGGGGAACTTCATCCTAAACAATGAAGCTCAAGCAGGACCAAGGGCAAGGGCCTGAGCAGCTGTCCTGGGGTACAGCCCCAGATGAGGCTTCTCAGGTGATTTTCCTTCTCATTTAGCATTTCCTCCAAAGGAGCAATTTCCACAGCAGTGTGATCCAAGGTCTCAGCTCCACTATATTGGAGCTTGCCCTGAGCACAGCCAGCTGAGCACCCTGGGCTGGGAGGGCAGGGCTGCAGCACTTGCTGCTGCATGCACAATGCTTGCCAAGTGGGGTTTGCCAGCAGGGATTCATCTGGTCCTAGTCTGGCCAAGGACCTCCGTCTGGTTTGGGGGTACCCAATGAGTCCAAGAGCCGTGTCCTTCCTTCCAGCCCTTGTACTCGTTTCAGGCCAGGCTTGCCATCCCTGGCTCTCAAGAACTTTTGATTCATCTATTCCATCCAGTTTGCCAATAATATGTTGCCCTCTTTAATGTGCTGGTGTTGGTTTTTCTGCTGGATGAGAGCACACCTGCAAATTCCCAGCAAGGGAAATCCTGATCCTCGGGCAAAAATAACTTCACTATGTGTCCAGGTACAGGTGTTCTTCAGCTGCTGTCTTCTCTTGTTGGTTTGGCTGGAAGGTGTGGCACTGCAAACACAGTTAAACTGCAGCTGAACTACATCAACCAGAGAAAACTGAGGCACATCCACACGTGGAGGCTCTCGGCCTTTTTCTGCTCTTTATGTTAAGCTTCCTGAAAGTGGCTGAAATCCTGTTCTTTCCAATTTGTTTTTGTGTATATATTCCTACATCCATCGCTTTGAGGCCATGGGTTGGGTTTTTAATTCCAGAAATTCTGATGTTGAGAAAAACAGGTATGGCAGGGTGTGTGCCTTTCTTTTTCCACCAGCATGAGCGATGTCAGAAAGAAGAGAGGAGGGAAGATAAGAGAAAGGTGCCCTGATGTTATTCCCTGAGCATAGAACTGAGATAAAAATTTGTCAGTCTTGAGGGCATGAATATACATGCAGGAAAAGCACAAATGCACATACTGACAACCCACTTAGATACAGAATATTAATTTCTAGCCATTCTTATTTTAACATATTTTCATTTTAAAAAATAAATGAAACTGCAGCACTTCTAAAAACCTCCATGCTGCAAGAGGATGGCATCAGCTACAGAGCAGGTGTGCAGGTTGTAGCAGTTTAAGGTGATGAATTTCCAGTCTGGGGCACGGTGTGATTGATGAGATAATTAGAAAATCAAATGCGTAACCACCCTGTTTACACGTGTGGCAGTCAGGATTTATAGACAAAAACTGCATTTTGCTTTATATTAGGCACTATTTGAGAAACTGGGAAATGCCAACAAGAATTTAATGTTGTGGTAGTTGAGATAAATAGAAGGAAGAGGGGCAACAGGGTGTAAGAGCAGCAGAAAAGTTATTAAAGGAGTTTTGTCCTTGTTTGCAAGAGCACCCGAATCATCTAAAGACATTACAGGAATTCCATGTAATGGCTACTACAGACAGAAAAGATGTAGAAAAAGCTCTCAGTCTACTTGTAGAAATTGAAAAAAAAATTAGTTAAAATTGTCTTTAGATCTTTTCATGCACATTCCTCATTCCTTCCTGTTACAAATTACACATAAGCTCCTGATTTGCTTTTCCACCTTTTTTCTTCACAGTAAATAGCATTTTCTTTTTCACTTTAAATGAAAAGCACTGAAATTAAATTAATAAGCATATTGAAATACTATACATGAAAGTTTTTATTATTTCTTCCATGTTGAGTAAGGACTCAGGGACAGAATGTAAGCTGTTTATCTTGTACTTTTTCCTCTTTACTTAAAGTCAAAGTAAACTTTTCCAGTAAGCACAGTGGGCGAGTTTCTGATGTCATTAATACTAAACTTTTCCTTTAATTTCAGTGGAGTTGGGCGTGTTTATAATGTTCCACAGACTAATCTTTCTGAAGCGTACAATTTATTTGCTGGTAGAAAAATCACGCCCATAACTCTTAAGAGTTATGAAAGCTGTGGATTTCAGCAAACTGCTTTCTAGTGCAATGGTTACTTAAATACTGAACTGGGAGATTGAGTTATAGACTGAAGGTTCTGCAGAACCTGAGCAAGATCAAGCTGCTCTGCTGTTGGAAGTAAATAAATAAGACATTATTTCTCAAGACTTTTCTTTCAGTTCTGTGTGGTGCTTAAATAATTTGAATTACTGATGTTTTGCTCCTCTCTTTAGATTTTTCGGTATAATCAAATCAATATTGCAAAATAACAGTATGAAATTACAAGTAACTGAGCACTTTGGTCTGACCTAACAAAACATTTAATTATGAGCTGCAAATGAACACTTAATGATTTTAATGGAGCTTTATGAATGCTCAAAATTGATCATCAATCATTAAACATACTGAAGCAGGTAGCAAGTTTTGCTGCTTAAAGGAGCACTTTGACCTTGGTTTGATGAGCAGTGTTTTGGATAATTAAGAGTTTTAACATCCAAATTCTTCATACTGCACTGAGAAAACATTGTCACACTGACAGCACCCAGCTGTAAAATGTTATTCCTGAAAATTGTATCATTGCCTGCACCAGGGGAGATGGTTTTCTTTCTGAAACTTCTGTGCTCAGACAAGCTGAAAAGCTTTTACAGGGAGTTTAATGATAAGAACTTTTGATTCATCCATTCCATCTAGTTTGTCAATAATATGTTGCCCTAATATAAAGATTTCATATATAGATTTAATATTTAATATATAAATTCATTTTTATTATGAGATTCTGTCTGTAGGAATTCAGGTGTGCAGCTGTGCTGCTCCTCACCACCCTCACAAGGAAGAATTTCTTCCTAAATATCTAATCCAAACCTGCCCTCTGCCAGTTTGAAGCCATTTCCCCTTGTCCCACCACTCCATGTCCGTGTCAGAAGTCCCTCTCCAGCTCTCCTGTAGCTCCTTTAGGTGCTGGAAGGTGCTCTAAGCTGCTGTTTTCTTGGAAGAAAAGCATTCAGATTATTTTGACAGTGACCCAAGTCCATGTGATACTTAAAACAGAATGCCAAGGCCAGAATGCAAGTCAAACCATTAGCAAAAGTAAATTGGGTGTTGTCAGGTGCTGCTGATGATAAAAAAGTGGGGTGTTAGTTGTTGTTACTCATCTCCCATTCACTGAGCCTTATGCACTGGTTTAGTCTCTGAGTAGAACATTTGCCAAAGCAGTCCTGAATCCATCACCTCCCCAGGTGGTGCAGAAAGGTTTTAAATAAAACCAGTAGCTCTGTCATATGCAGTAGTCTATGTTAAGAACATTATATAAGGCCTGACATCTCCAACAACCCCCAGGACCTGGGATTTCTCCTGCCCAGCTGCTGGAACCCAGCCTGGCGTGCCCTCAGTGGGAACCTGCTGTGTGATCTCCTACTGACCTCCTAGTCAGAGAATCATGGAATCACTAAGGTTGGAAAAGACCTCTAAGATCATCAAGTCCAAACACTTGTCCTGGACATCCCCCTCGGATATCTCAGATCCTCAAGTTCAGCTCCTTTTTCCCTTCTTATCAGTTATCTCCCTCCAAATCTCAGTCTATAATTCTTAAGTGGCCATCAGTTCTGGTTTGGAGATTTTGTTCTTCATCCCCACCATGTTTATCCCTTGTCTACCAGATTTGTGTTCCTGTGTTTTGTTTATCCCTTTCCCTTTTACTTGTTTATCCCTTTCCCTTTTACTTGTTTATCCCTTTCCCTTTTTTAGCTCCCCTGTGAACTAAAAAAGCCCTTGATCTTGTAACTTTAATGAGTCAGACGCTCTCGTATTCCGTGTGCCTTCGACAGTCTGTACATCAAACTTGTTCAAAAAATCGTTCTCAGAGCAGAGTTTCTGCATGCATTAGAACTTCCCTGCACCTCAGCTGCCCTATACATTCATCAGGCAGCAGTTCCCTTGAATGTGTACGTCCCAGTAAACTGGGATGTTATTCAGTCTATTGCTCTTTCCATCAAACACCACCATGTAAAACATCAGCAAATGTGGATTAAGTGTCTGTATTTCATGAGACCAACTTTAAATCTGATAAACACTTTTACCATTAAGGTGAATATATATATATGTGTGTGTCTGGAATTCAGTTTGTGCTTTAAGGGCTGCCTGAAAGATGACTTTCTTTCTGTGCTCAGTAACTGGCACTGCATCACATCCAGTCCACACAAATATACTTATTTGCTTGTACAGTCTCAGAATCTTTCCCCACCATCCATCCTATCCCACATGCTACCACCCCTTACGCTTCCCATCACTCCTGAAGCATTCTACTCACCCAGAAAATTCTTCTGTCATCAAAATATTTAATTCTGATTCTGTGCAAACAAGGACAAAAGACTGTATACTAATTAAAGAGTGCGAGATCACTGATTAATGAAACAATGCCAGAAGTCCAAATTACTGAGCAGTGCTAGAGCACCAACTAAGGTGTCCTGCTTTTTTTTGGACAGAAACCTGTTGACACACTCTGCCGTAACACTGGTTTGCACCAGCCCATGCTCCTCATAGCAACTTTTACACATGGTTTGGAAAGCCAGTATGGACACATAAGCAACATGGATGAGACCTTTCTGTTTCAGAGATAAAAAGGTTTTGCCACATGGACACAAACGGGGCCACTTGAGTTGGTTTTGTGGTGTTGGAGTTGGATGCAATGATCCTTGTGGGTCCCGGGGGAAACGCTGACATCCCTCAAGAGCTCTGTGCTGAAACAATGCCTGGAGTGAAGGAATTCTGAAAACAGCTGTAATTCATCATCCCCAGTGTAATTTATTTCTCCTCTGGGCATTACAACACAGCCCAGCATCAAAGCCACAGTGATGATAGTGTGTGCATGGCTGTGGAGGGCAGATTGCAGACAAACAACTGCTCGAGATAAATGCCTGATGTCCAAAAGGAGAATAAACCACTGCATTCTTAAACATGGCTGTGTGTAGGGAGCACATAAAGCCTTCAGAAAAATAAATTAGTGGTAGAGAATGAATGAGTTGGCCAGGCCTAACAGGGATGATGAGTGCAGTGAAGGTGAGGGAAGAGACTGCTTGGGTAGGAGGCCACTTTCTGACCCCCTACCAAAACTAACTGGAAGCTAGAAATGATCTGTGGTGTAAGGGGGAAAATGTGCTCAAGGACTGAAAGAGGGCTTCAGTGCTGAAATGTCACACTGAACTTTTTATGGCTCCCACTAAAATAAAAATGGTTTGTGAAGGACGACTGTTGGGATTATATGGGAAAGGTCCTGGCTTGTGCATTCCATGGAGAGTGGATCCCTTTAGCACACCTGGGTGGGTGGCCCTTGCTGTCTTCTCCAGTTCATTTCCTTAACTGTCCCTTTTTTACTTGACAGCTGCTCTCTGACTGCAGTTCAAGCTGAGCTTTACATCCCACTCATTGATGACCTGTGTGCCCCAAGTGGATTTCCCCTGACCATGGACCCAAATCTCTGGGTTTCCATCAGCTGCAGGCATTCCTTGTTTCCTTCCTGTCTGGATACAAAAAGCAGGGCTGTGCATCTATTTCTATTTCATTTCTATTTCTATTTCTATTTCTATTTCTATTTCTATTTCTATTTCTATTTCTATCTATATTTTTATCTATATTTAACTGAAGAACTTATGCATCTACTATGCACCATGATTGCACCTTTAACATGGATACAAATCATGACGTTCCACCAGCACAAAATATAAAGAACTGCAAAGCTGTGGTTTTGCTTATCTGTTTGACAAAGATCAGTTCATGTCACGTGGAGTAGCAGAAAGATGGACTGACAAATAAATCTCTTACAAGGGAATAACACACCATGTGCACCCACAATTGCTAGTCTGAAGTGATGACCTCTCAAGTTGGGTCTGCCCTGCCCTGTTTTTGACTTGATCTGAGAAAACTCCAGATTTCTCAGGATTTTTCTGCCTCATGGCTCCGTGGGAACCATACATTGTGGAGGTGTTTGTGCAGCCTTGGGCTCCACATTGAGCAGTTGGGTTTTTTCCACATAGAGAACATTTTTTATCAGTTCAATGAGTTATGGGTATAGATAAGCTGTATTGATCCCAAATTTAGGCACAGCTGCTCAGCAGATATTTTAGTATAAAAAGACATTTTGTTGGAAAAAATGTGACCACTTCATTAAAGATATTTCAGCTTCTGGTTCTTCTCGGTTGCCTGAGTAAGCTGCAATTTATTTGAGCTGGGGAAGGCTGAACCTCTCAGCCTCTTAAGTGATGCAGATTAGAGCATATCAATTTTTTTTTTCTCCCCAGTTGCTGTGCTAGGGCAAAAACTAATGTGGAAGGGTTTTCCTCTATTATGGGAGCATTATCTCCATGAGAAAGATTTGGGAGCTCTCTGAGGGAGCAAAAACCTGCCACCTGAAAGAGGATGTAGGTTGGTGCATCAGGGTGGGGTTGGAGTATGGGAAACGAGTCAGTTTATATCAGAGCCCTGTATCTTGAAGCCTGTTTATGGTCTTTTTTCACTCATGGAGGCTTAAAAAAGCCTCCAGGATGGAGAATGATCACAGTGTCACCATGTGCAAACATCAACCACTCCATCTTTCAGACCTGGCTGGCTGTGGTGACTATTTCTCTTTAGGAAACCACATGACAAACTGCTCTCCTTCCTTTTTTGTGTTAGGGGCAATGTCTGGGACTCCCCTGAAGGATGCTCTTCAGAAAGATGTACTGGCAGGGTGAGGAATTGGAGGCCACGAAGCCAAACCAAACAGCTGGAAGTGGCAGGTAAAGCTGGTGTCTTAAATTTGAAAAAAAGCCTTAAATTTGGAAAAAAAAACCACCAGTGAGAAAATAACAGCTTCCACTGTCCAAAGCCACACACGCTGTTTGTGCAGAGGCATGGCATGGCTTGGGTGTAAAATATGTTGTTGTTTGATCCAGGTGTCACTTCAGACTCCCTACCTCAACAACCCAGGGTACTATGGCCACATTTGTGGTGGGACCCTTATCAGCAGCAAATGGGTCATGACTGCAGCCCACTGCACCAGCATGTGAGTAGGATAAAAAGTGTTAAAACTCCTGTTCTGCTCATTCTTTCTGCGGATGGGAGCCAGACCCTTTTCCTCCTCAGGGCTCCCCACCGGTGCCGTGCCTTGCACAGCTGGACATCTCCCTGCTCACTTAATCAGGGGAGCTGAAAAACTCTGCTTTAGCCTTGATTTTACATATTAATCGCTGACTTCCTGGGAGTGGAAATCAAGCTGATTGCTGATTTGCATAAGAGGAGGTGTATTTGCATGAGTGTGAGCATTCCTCATGGGTTTGCATCCCAAGTGGCCTGCAC
The DNA here is from genome assembly GCA_013397775.1 of Eulacestoma nigropectus. Lineage (NCBI taxonomy): Eukaryota > Metazoa > Chordata > Aves > Passeriformes > Eulacestoma > Eulacestoma nigropectus. The sequence goes on from VZTE01004590.1 coordinate 614,546, forward strand.
AGAGACGGAAAGATGGAACAAAAGGGGTGCTTGCTTGCTCTCAGGCCGCGCTGTACAACGTGTCTGATGTGCATCCCTCAACAATGCCATGGGACACCAGCAAGCCAACACTCCCCTTTAATTGCTCCTGCCTTTAGTGACTGCACTTACAATAAAGTGTAACCAGCTGGTCCTTCGCGCTCTGCTCCAGAAAGGTGCAGAGATGCAAAAGGAACCTTCTTGTTCGAGACCAAGCTCAGCACTGTGGCAGCCGATGCTGCAGCTTCAGTTTCTTCATCGGCAAACTGCAGCCAGCATGTGCCTGATTTGTAAAAACCCTTAGAATCATAATTTACATTAGAAAAGGCCACTAAAATCATTGAGTCCAGCCATTAACCCAACTCTGCCAAGCCCATCATTAAACCTTGTCCCCAAGTGCCACACCTACACATCCCTGAATGGATTTAAAACCACTCCACTACTGCCCTGGGCAGCCTGTTCCAATGCCTGACCACCCTTTCAGTGAAGAAATTTTTCCCAATATCTATTGGCCATTTCCTCTCATTTTGTACTTGTTACCTGGGAGAAGAGACTGACTCCCACCTTGCTAGAGCCCTCTTTTCAGGCAGTTGCAGAAAGCAACAAGGTCCCATCTGAGCCTTCTTTTTTCCAGGCTAAACGCCCCCAGCTCCCTCAGCCACTCCTCATCACACTTGTGCTCCTTCACCAGCTTCCCTGCCCTTCTCCAGAGCCACTCACAGTAAATTTGGCTACAGTCTATTGAAAATCCTATGGATGGAAGGTGCTTTGGAAATGATGACACTGGTGGAAGGTCTGGGTGGTGCAGGAATTGCACTGCAAAGCACTTAGTGGGGAGTAGATTTTGCATCAATCACTCTGTGATTCCTTTCCAGGCCCCCAGAAGCATCCTACTGCGTGGCTCTGGGCGAGCACAACCTCCTGGAGGTGGACGGCACTGAGTACTACATTGGTGTGGATGAAATCTTCATCCATGAGGACTGGAATCCCCATGACATTGCCAACAGGTAATTATTTTTAATGACATCAGGTGGTTGAATGACACTGAGCATCCTGCCCCACTAGTATTTATGTGCACGTTCAGTCCAACTCCCAGTGAGGCTGGATTTGTGGGAAGCACTGGAAGATGCTGCAAAGGAGATTTCCCAAATGGTTTCCTCTCTTGGAGGTGTTCCATGGTGTCCACATGGATGATCTCAGTCCTGTTTTGCCCAAGATGGGGAAAAGATGGGCCTGTATTCCCCATCTTGGGAAAAAACCAGATGAATCCAGGATGTACAGAAGATTGCCGGGCTTGCCATCAATCACAGCACTGTGTGCATCTGATGAAGGAAAGCCAACAAGAAAATGCTGAAGGCCTGTCTCAAACCCCCCTCAGAGACATGCCTGTCCACCCAGGGTCCACCAAAATTCATCCCAAACCTGTAGGAGACTTTTGGGGTCTGTTATCCCTTTATCGGCCTGTACCATGACTTCTTCTCTCTTAATTGCTCTTATTTTCCTGTCACCTGTGATAGCTATAAGGAATAATTAATTATATTTGCAAGGTGCTTGTCTATCGCGTGGAGGCTGGAGCCCTGTGTGAGTGCTGAAATGGGAGTGAGGATGTCTGATTCATGCCTCATCCAGGATTTTAAGTAAGGGGTCTCTCACCTGTGGCTTGTTTCAGCTGTGACACTGCCCTTCTGCACCTCCAGTCTCCTGCCTATGGCAACGGATTCGTTGAGCTGGGAGCGCTTCCATCTAAGGGAGGAATTCTGCCCAATGGCTATCCCTGCTATATCACCTGCAGGGGAATGGTCAGTGGTGAGTAAGGGGGAAGGGGGAGTGTCCAGGGGGACCACCATACAGATAAGCTTCTTTCCTCAACCCCTGGAGCTGCTGGGCTAAGGTGCCCCCCTTTCTCGTGTCCCCTTTTCTGTGCAGTGGGTGGTGGCAACGTGGACAGGCTGCAGGAGGTGGTGCTGCCAGTGGTGGACCACGAGATCTGCTCCCAGGAGGACTGGTGGGGATCCCAGGCAAAGGACATCGTGATCTGTGCAGGTGGAGATGGCTTGAGGGCAGGATGCAGGGTAAGAGCTCTTACAATCAGAGGGTTTTCAAGCTGCCCTTTTACTTTTTTCTTTCTCTTTCACCTTGCTGTGCCTTCAGTTCTGGTTTTGCCATTTCTCCACCTGCAATAGCTGTCCTGCAGACCCTGTCCTTTTGGCGGCTTTCTGCTGAGTATCTTCTGAACCAGGCCTTCTCCACAGACCTCCATCTCCCCAGAGATCAGAGAACAGAGAGAAAAACATCCAAATCCTCAGGGTGCTCTCCTCCCCTCTGATTTTGGAGAGTAGATTGGCCCTGTCTTTCAGCAGCATGTCCCAAGTGATCCTGGGGACAAGACAGTCACCTCTGCCCTGACCGAAAGAGGGAAGCTGCAGGGAAGTTTGTCCACTCTTCCAGTGCTGCTGTGTTGTTGCCCCCGGGGCCAGGCAGTGCTACCCCCTGCTTGTCACCCTTCTCCTTCCCATCCACTCTGTTTACAGCTGAGGTTGCTGCCAGTTTGGGCTATGTCCAACAGCTCCCTCTGGCCCAGGTTAGGTGGAAAAAGAAGATGTTGTGAGATTCCCGTTATCCCAGGGGCTCCAGGTGGCCTCAGCATCAAGGCAAGGAGGTTTGGCATGTGAAGTCAAGAAATACATGTTACCTCTCCCTGTATTCCTTTCACTGCAGAGGTGGCTTCTGATAAAAGCAGCCATGCAGAGCCCTTAAAATATTGTGGAAAAATACATAATGTGTGATTATGTAAATATAGGAATATAATAGAGAAATATGTAGAAATAAAACAGGTTGTACAATTATACATAGTACAGTTAGAGGTATGGGATAATTTTAGGTCTGTAGATATTTAGTGTATATTTTTATGTGGTTTAATTACGTCAGAACCTTGTTACAAACCAGGTTTTGAGCCAAGGAAGAGCCTCATATATTTCAACTCTCTAGTGCTCCTTAACCCAGTCATTGCTCAGATAATTTGGCTGAGTATTTCCTTTCCTTCCTCCAGTCCAGGGGGACTCTGGGGGCCCTCTCAACTGCTACAAGGATGACCACTGAGAAATCCATGGGATTGTGAGTTTTGGGTTAGTTCCCTACTGTAACACCTACCAGAAGCCCACAGTCTTCACGTGTGTGTCAGCCTACTTGGACTGGATCTACGGTGTAAGTTGCCTCATGCCTGTGAGGTAACCTGGTGCATCTCCCCTGAAAGCAAGGGATTGCCAGAGGAATGTTTCATTCATTTTTCATTCAGAGGAGGTTTTTTTTTTTTTTTTGTTAAACCACTGGGAGTGGAACTGGGAAATCCGGAGGGGTCTAAAATCAGGATATTTGATGCTACTTTTGGTGTAGTCAAACAGTTGTAAGGAAGGAGCTGCTGCCTCAGAGCTGAAGTGCTCTGCTGAGGACCACGGACAAAATTCAAGCCAGGCAGGAACTGGGCTCCGTGTCCAAAAAATTATCATCACCATTCACCCAGACAAAACCTTGCTGCAGGAAACCATGGGAGGAATTAGCTGGATGGGAAATGCAGCAAACATAAAGCACCTCAAAAAGTGCAAATCCTGCAATGCTGCACTATCCACCCTCAGCTTTACATTTGAGAATGAACAACGAGCTCTTTGCTCCTGAGATAATGACTGGCACTGCCTTTTCCCAGGCACAGAGGATGGTTTTGTGGAAAAGCCTCTGTAAATTGTAGGTTCTGCTGGAAAGAAAGGTGAGGAGATGTATTTTAAATCAGTGTGGGGTAGAGGGAGGCCACTACGGTCCATAAAACTTCTTGGGTGGGAATAGGGTGTTAGAGCAGTCCCCTGGCCCAGCTGGGAACAATCCCTTCTTCAGAGCATTTGCTGGCATGGAGACTTGCCTTATTCTGCCTCTCTGCTGAATTTATCTGTTTTATGCTTTCCAGACTATGGAGAATAATGGAGGTTTCTAGAGAAGGATCACCAGGTGCATGAATATATCAGATAGAATGAAGTATCAGTGCTCATTAACTCTCCTCTCATCCCTTCTGTGCCTCTCTGGGCTATTATCAGCATGATTTGGCTAATATTGGTGTAATAAAGTCTCAGTGAGTGCAGCAAGATTTGACTAATACTGGTGTGATAAATTCTCAGTGAGTGCAGCCAGTGGCTTTTTGGTGTGTTTGCTCAGCCTTAGGCACCAGCTCAGACCCTGTCAGCAGGGAAGGAGGCTCAGGGAATGCCCCAGTCTGTGACAGTGCCCTTAGCCTGGGGCCGGGCAAGGCTGTCATTTTGGCACCAAACCTGCAGAAAATGGTCATGATGGACTTTTCTTGTTGAGGGGTTCCTTAGGGATAGCCACACCAGAGGCAGAGGTGGTCAACTCGGTGCTTCCTGGTCAGTAGGAGCAGAGCAATGTGTGATGCTGCTGGGCACAAGTATAAATGCTCCTGTCCTGATTTGTTCTCACAGCATCCAGAAGAGGTTTTGCTCACAGAACTGGGTTCTCTTCATATTCCCAAACAAACAGCTTCAATCCATCACTGCTCATGGAGAGAGCATTTGCCTCAAGTGTGTTGGCAAACTCAACCCATAGAAAGCACAACCCATCCAACTTATTCTTAAATTCACTCTGTACAGGGCAATTTTTTTTAAATTCATTTTTTAAGACTGAGAACATAGAAGAGGGCATTTCTGGTGTGTGCTTTTCTAGGCAGGAAGTAATAAATTCCATGTAAAACAATCCTCTGTGCTGTCAGGTGTGCAGGGGCCCTTATTCAGTCAGCTGGGCAAGCCTGTCTGCAGTGAATAATATTTCCAAATATTGTCCACTCCCTATTAGACACACAGCAGGGCTGGTAAATCGAGGGAAGAAGGAAGAGGGGGAGATGTATGTGCACAATAAAGCAAGATTTTTCTGCTGATCAATTTCAAAACCATCCCTTCCCTGTCCCTGGAAGAATTCAAGGCCAGGTTGGATGGGGCTTGGAGCACCCTGGTCTAGTGGAAGGTGTCTCTGCTCATGACAAGGGGGTTGGAACGAGGTCACCTTTAAGGTCTCTTCCAACCTAAACCATTTTGTGATTCTGTGAACTACAAAACCACCCTCTTGGAAAACACAGGGAATCCCACAACCACCCATCTCCCTTTTTCTGTGTGTGAGATGCCCATTGATGGATGAAGGAGTTCGATTTAGCTCTTTAATAATTTTAAAGCACCTATGTCCTATCTCTCCTAAAACCCACACACACCTATGCCATAGCACTATTTTAGCAAAATCCTCTCTCTTGAGGAATGCACAATTCTCCTCTCCAGAAGCCACTAGAGGGCATTGGCCAACCAAGGGAATGTCCCACACGGTTATCACCGACTGCTAAAGGAGTTTTGTGGGCCAAGACTGATAACCTGCCGTGTCTCAGCCTTGCACTCTGCCCTCCGTGTTTGCTTGCAGACCCACAGATAAGCGATGATACACAGGAGCTGCTTTTCACCTCTGTTTCCCAGAGCTCTGCCCTGCAAACAGTTAAATCTTCCTTATTATGGCAAACAAAAATGAAACCAGGGGTGTTTTCTGTAAGGCTTGTGAAGGAGCAAAGTCCTGGCTGTATTTTTGGCTCTCAACTTTATTAGGCTGCACTTGGCAGCGTCTCCTGGGTGCTCAGTAGTTTGGCAGCTCTCCTCTTCTGGCAGATTAAAAACCCTTGAATCTCAGTTTTTCTACACCTTAATGTTACTGAATGGTTCTTGCACCTTTTAAGAGCATGTGTGACTTCTACTCCTACATCATGGAATCGCAGAATGGTTTGGATGGGAAGAGATCTTAAAGTTATCATCTGGTTCCAGCCCCCCTGCCAGGGACAGGGACACTTCTGAAAGAGCCTGAGTGTGCTCTGTCCCGGGAATGTCCATTCTAAGAGCACTAAGCAGCCCTGTGTCAGGAGCACACTGGCCCCTGAGATCTTGGCCTGACTGTATTCAAGTTTTTCCTTCGAGTTTCAGAAGGAATTGAAAAGACATAGATCAAAGGCTTTGAGAAATGGCAGTTTTTAAAGGGAGCCTCTCAAACTACTTCCAAAAATTACTCAGATGCTGAGAAGTGAAGTGTTACTGTGCCTGATGACTGGGGAGTCTAACCATGTGTGCTTGGTGTACGGGAGGAGTTGGGGATGTCCCAGGGGGTCCCAATTTCTCATCAGTCTCCGTCCCTGGCCAGGGCTGCGAAAAGCTGGGAATCACTGGAGATGTTGCTGCTACCGGGAGCACAGCAGGAATTTAGTGAGCATGCACGTGCCTTGCCACAACCCAAACCACCACAGCCATGCCCTGTTTGTCCCCTGATGTGACAGCAGTGACAGGCTGTCCCTGCTTCTGCCCACAGTTGTGCAACTGCCCCTGTGGTCTCCACAGGGTATCAGGTGCTTGGAACCTCTGGTCACAAGCTGCCCTGAAATCCAGGCTGGACATTGCTCCTTTAAATCCTTCCTCCACATAAGCAAGCCCTGGACCTGTTCCTACGACAGCCAGGAGGAGAAACCTCAGGCTGTACCCACAGGAGCACGAGAATCAGGTGCTGGAGACATACAGCTCTAATTCAGGGTCATTATCACATCCCCGGTGCCAAGAGCAGCGTTTTCTTTCCACGTTTTGCTGACAGGAACAGCTTGTGCTGCTCAGCCATGATTTATTGTGGAGGATAAGAGGGAGGCGGGAGCTGGCAGCACACGGGCAGGGCATGTGTGCCTCTCCTGTGCCTCATTTCCCTCTCACTATCCAAGTGCCTGGCTAGAGCTGCTTGTTCCTCAGCACTGCTGGGCAAAGCTCTGATCCCAGGAGCCCACCTTGGAAAGCCTGTGGAAAACGCAGTGCTCCACAGGGTTTACTGTGTGGGGATGATAGGTTTAACAGCAATAGAATATCCCGTGGTACTGGGAAAGCACGGCTGGGCACAGTGTTATAATGCTCACAGGGAATGTCCACATCTTTTCCCCCAAAACTGTGTGGTGAGGATGCAGCTGAGCCAGGGAACAAATTAGATTTTGGAAAACTGGTGCTCTCTGCGTGTTTATGGAGGGTAGAAAAAGGAGACAACCATGGCAACAGGAGAAATAGCTCCTGGGGGGCTGGATCTGCCAGGTGTAGGGTGCTCTGGTGAGGTGTAAGGCTGGCTGCAACACTTTGAGATATTTTGGGAGGCAAGGCTGCTGTGAAACAGGGGATGCACAGATCAAATATAGGGGTCAGTGCCATTAGGGATGTCTGAGAACATTCCATCCCATTGTATCCCGTCCAATCCTCCTATGTCAAAGGTGCACAGCTCTCCTGAAGTCCCTTGTCATCTCACCACCCCCATGGGGATGTCTTCATAGCCTTGAGCACCTCAGCTGGCCCAAAATACAACAGAGCTGGGGAGCTTTCAAGTCACACAGAGCTAAGCTCAGCAATAGGGCCCTCAGCCCTATTGGCTGCATAGAGATATTCTGGTTACAGACATTTCCTTGTCCAAATCCTACCCTGGCACTGCTGTCCTTTCTCAGAATAACCTCCAAAATCTCTGTAGTTGAAATTGTACCACTCCTTCACCAATCATTTCTTGCTCACTCGCAGGCAGAAGTGATGGATATTTGGGAGTGTGGCTACAAGGGGCTCTCTTGCCTCCTGACAGCCATTCAGCCTTAATTACCAGAGTGCACTTTGGGATGCTTTGACTATGAAAAGCACTTAGGTACCATTAAGTTTTCATCTCTATTTACTCCAAAGTAGTAGCCAAGTATTTCTTTCCAGGGAAAGGTAACAGATAGTAGTTTCCTTTGCAGGGGATCTCAGGGGAGCAGGTTTCTTTTGGAGGGAGATCCTTCTACGTTATTCATCCTGTAATGTTTTACCCCCAGTGTGTGGCTCATGTGGTCCCCGAGGAATCAGCTGCCCAGATCATCTCAAGTCTTTCAGCCTCCTCAGCTGGGCTGACCTGAAAGTCTTCACAGCCTCTGAGCTTGTGACAGAATATTTCAACTCTGCTGGTTGCAGATATTCCTATTTTGGTGGGTTTCATGCACCTACTGATGTAATGGAGTCAGGCATGTCCAGCACAGGCATTTTGTCCTCACTCAGCTTTCCCAACCAAAATAGAGGAGCATCCATGGTGGGGGGGGGGCGGGGGGCATTGAGCATTTACCTTCTGGAGATGGTTTCATCCAGCTGAGGATGTGTGTGACAGGCCAGTGAAGCCTCAGGACACCCCCACCTCTCCTCCAAACTCCAGTGGGCCACTTAAGCCTTGTTTTGTTTTCTTTTACTGTGATAGCTTAGTGAGATACATGGTGCCTCTGGTCCCACAGAGGAGGACAAGCATTACCCAGGAGCAATTCTGCCAGCTGAGAGGCTGGGAGAAGGAGGCAGCTGCCCAGTAGATGGCAATCCTGCCATTTACTCAGCAGCAGGCCCGGAGGGGTAAAACAAGCTGATGGGAGCATGAGGATTAAGCAGCCCTGAAAATTCCTAATGGTCATGCCTGTGAAGGAGGATCATAGAATCATAGAATCATTTCCTGGTTTGGGTTGGAAGGGACTTTAAAGATCATCCAGTTCCAACCTCCTGCCATGGGCAGGGACACTTTCCACTATCCCAGGTTGCTCCAAATCCCATCCAACCTGGCCTTGGACACTTCCAGGGATGGGGAATCCAGAACTGCTCTGGGCAGCATCTCACCACGCTCACAGGGAAGAATTTCTTTTCAATATCCAATCCAAGCCTGTCCTCTTTCAGTTTAAAGCCACTGTCCCTTTTAATTTTAAAGTTATTGCCCCTTGTCCCATCACTCCATACTTTTGTCCCAAGTCTCTCTCCAGCTCTCCTGGAGCCCCCTTAGGCACTGGAAGGGGCTCTAAGCTCTCCCTGGAGCCTTCTCTTCTCCAGGCCGAACACCCTCAGCTCTCCCAGCTTGGCTCCAGAGCAGAGGGGCTCCAGCCCTCAGAGCATCCTCATGGCCTGCTCTGGATGTGCTCTAGCAGCTCCGTGTCCAGGAAGCAGCAGTTTATCACAGCCTCTCTGCCAATAGGAGTTTACACTTGCCTTGAAGTGTGAGCCAGAGAAGCCCTGGAGGAGTCTCGGTGGTGGCTGGAGATGGTCCCTCTGCAAGCTGCTGCTGTTAAAGCCCTGCCCACTCTGCTTTTACAGGGTTGCACCTCGGTAGAGGTTAAACCAGCTGCAACCCACAGATTTCCCCGTCCATGGCAGGGCTGAAACCAGCCGGCTGCCTGCACACAGACCTGTCCCAGCCCGGTGACACCCGGTGGCACTCCCGCCCCGCTCGGCACCAGGCGGTGCTTCTCCTTCCCATCCCTGGCAACCGGTGATTCACTGACCCCAAATAAACCCGTCCGCGCACTTCCCACCTTGCTGAGGGCTTCAGCACCCTCTTGATCGCCATTTATTTTCTTTTTTCTTTCCCTGCCCTCAGCCACCCCGCCCGCCCTGCTCGCGGCGCCCGGGGGCGCGGCGTTGCTCGTCGCCGGCTTTCGCTCCGTTCCGAGGTGCCAGCCCGGGCCGGGCTGTGCGTGCCGCCGCCAGCCCCGAAAGCGCTTTGTCCCCGGGTGGCGGAGCCGGCTCCGGAAAAGGGATGAGTCATTTGGCGACCCGGGGCCGCCGGGGACGGGAACAGGCTGTGACGCCAGGCTCGGTGACTCCAGACCTGGCGCCGTGCGGGAATGAGAGTCCCGAGGACTTTTCTCGTCAGCAACAGCTATAAAATGACGGATAGGATGGACTTTAACTCCGTCAGAGGAAAATGAAAAACAAAACAAAACAAAACAAACCCAAACCAAACAACGCAGGGGATGCAGGGCAAGGTGAGGGCAGGGTTGTTGGCTCCGCAGCACAGAGGGCATTTCCATAGGGCCGGATCCTGCATGCCGAGGGCTTGTGCTTGCCTTGGAGGCAGGAGATTTGGGGGGAAATCTCTTTTTTTGTTGCTCGTCTGGCTGACAGAAGGAAAAGGGAAGGTTTGTAAAGCGTGTCTGAGCAGCGTGACACTGCAGTGGGTAAGGGTGTCTCAGGTCTTCTGCAGAGTCAATAAAAGCATCCCAGGTGGTGCATCTCTGCTGGCTTCGAGACCTGTGTCACTCTAACAGGCACTTCCTCTGCCCATGCCCGGGCATTTTCCATGGAATTCAGCAGAAGTTTGCCAGAGCTGAGGTTTTAACTCAGACCTGGAGGTCAGCATGGCTTTCCCAGGGAAAGGGCGCTGCAGAATTGTCAATTATTGGCAAGTTCCCATTTGAGTTTTAGTCTGTCACTGGTATGGCATGGGAAAAAAACCCAAGGTACTGCACCTGGGTCAGGGCAATCCCAGTCCCAAGCACAGGTTTGGTGGAGAATGGATCGAGAGCAGCCGTAGGGAGTAGGACTTGGGAGTGTTGGTTGATAAGAGGCTGGACACAATCTGGTAACGTGCACTGGCAGCCCGGGAAGCCCCAGTCACGTCCTGGGCTGCATCCAAAGACGTGTGCCTAAAGGAACCGGAGAGGGACTTTGGACAAGGTCGTGGAGTGATAGGACAGGGAGGCTGGCTTTAAACTGACAGAGGGCAGTTTTACATTTGATATTAGGAGGAAATTAATTACTGTGAAGGTGGTGAGGCCCTGGCACAGGTTTCCCAGAGAAGCTGTGAATGCCCCATCCCTGGAAGTGTTCACGGCCACGCTGGATGAGGCTCAGAGCAACCCAGTCTAGTGAAAGGCATTGGGAGAGGGGTTGAACTAGGTGGTCTCAAAATAATCCCTTCCAACCCAAAGCATTGTAGGATTCTGTGATTCTCCACGGGGATGCCCATGCCAGAGGCTGGTTGATGGCATGCAGCACCTTGGGGCTGTTCCACCACTGTCCCTTGGGGGTGATGGGTCCCCCGGTGATGATGCCTTGTGCCAGGGCATGACACAAAGTCATCACTGTGAGCCAAAAACCCACCAGTGCTGCAGCTGGAGCTGTATGTTGGGACTTTTCCTTTCCCAATCAGAAAATAGTTAATGTAAGAGAGAATTATAGATATAAACCCTACAAAAGGAAAAAAAAAAAAAACCAACCCATAACCAAACATCCTTCTGGGTGGGTAAACAGGCTGGGCTTCACCGTGTGTTGCAGAGCCTCCATGGATGAGCCTCTTTTCAGTATTTCTGCTTTTACAGCCCAGCAAATAATTTGTAACAAATAGTTTATTCAATTAATTGAGCTTCTCTGCTCTGGGGGCAGATGGCAACCTTTAAAAACAGATTCCCAATGGAAAACTAGACAATGGCATTCTTTGGCCAATTTCCCTTGTTTTCAGGTCAATGGCAGTGGTTATGATTTATGCCTGTGCTGATAGCCACAACCCCATGGGAGAGGTGCAATTTTCCCCATCTAGATTCCTGGGATTTATTCATCTTTTTTCCTTTGTACCATGGGCTGCTTCACATCCTCCCCTCTTCTTTCCGTGCTGTTGCCATGACCAAGAGTATTTTCTCTTTTTTTCCCCGGGGGCACAGGACCATGGTGATGCTTCTGTCCAGCTGCATCCTTCCAGGTCCCAGGGGTGCCATGGGGCAAGGAAAGATGGTTTGTAACCCATGAGGGAAAGTGGTTTCCAGGGTTTCCCAAGATTTCTTCTTGGTGATGTGGATGCTGCCATGGCTATTGTCTATTCCATCATCCCTTAGAGACAAGCAGCCACCATCCACAAGCCCAAAAAGTTTGGGAACACCACATCCCATGCACTGATTTTTACTTTATTTAGGGAAAAGAGAAAAGGTTATTGTGTCCCACAAAGGACATGGGAGAAGACACTGCCATATTCAAACAAAATTCTTTTATTGAAAGTGTAATGGAAATTTCTTCATATTGCTTTGATGAAATGAGAGACAGCAGCTGTAGACAAATATGCTTTTTTGTATAAACAAATGCAAATGGATAAGGTAAAAATAAAGCTTTTTTTTTTTAACTTGTACCTTTAAGCAACGTAATCACAATATATACACAAAGAAAGCTAAAATAAAGCTATGTTGAAACCAAAGTGTTTCAACCAATACATTAGATAATTACAGATTGTGTCAATAAATACCCAGTTTTTAAACTGTTTAACAGGCAACTTTTTACACAGATACCAAGAAGAAAAAAAAAAATTATATATTTACAATTCAGTGCCCTGGGGGGGAAAAAAAAAAAAAGAGAAAAAAAATCTTTTTTTTTTCTTTTTGGCACCAACAAAAATAAAAAGAATAAATTATCGAAAAAAAAAATCCACAAAGGCAGGAGTCAATCCCAATCATTCATTTTAAAAAAAAGTGTGTGTGTATATATATATATATAAAATATAGGCATATATTTTATATATATAAATACATATATGCAGAGAAACCTAGGAATGTTACAAAATATATTAGTGCCAATAAATACAGAACGGTACCAGACTTTCAACTGTCAGTATTTTTGATGCAGTCTGAAGGGTAAGGAACTACCACCTAGGAGATAACTGAAGGGGGATTTTTCAGTCTAAAGAAACAATGATGACAACAAAAAATAACAATAACAATAATAAAAATATTAATAACAATAACAATAATAATAATAATAATAGATATGTCCAGGAAATCCTCCATCTGCCAGTAGTATTCCTACAGTCGCCCTCCTGCCCTGGGGGCGATGCCTTGCAGGAGGAAGCGGCGGCGAGCGCGGGCTCAGGACCCGCTCGTGGCCGTTGGGGGTCAGCTCCACTTCCAAGTTGACCGGCTCAATACCAGAGAAGATGTACAATTAAATAGCAACAATAAGGATTAAAAAAACCCCAAGCAACCCATATTTCGTACGCCAGGAGTTTCCTAAATTGCCGGCAGGTTGGCAGTGAGGCACCTGTCGATGAGCAGGTATCCAAGAGCACCATCCCTGTGGTCAAGGACAGAAACAGTTCAGCCAATAGAAAAATCCTCAAATCCGTGTTTTGGGGTTGTTTCCCTTGTCTGTGTGTCTCTGCACCCCTAGAAGTTCCCTCCAGCTGCTCCCAGGGCAGTGGGGCTGGAACACCACAACTGTCTCCTCCTCCTGTGCTGGTAATGCCAGGAATCACTCCCATCACCAAATTTTCCAAGGGGGAATTTAAAGCCGGTATGTTTTAAATCCGTTTTGCTTTTTCCATACCACTGGTGTAGGCACTTAGTGTATCACTGATGCTCAGATTTTTTTGTCCAGTTACATCTCGTGGCCAAATAGTGTCATGTTCTCAGACTGACTTAAATAGCAAAAGGCCAAGGCAGCCTCCAGTATCCTTCCTAAAGACGATGATTTATCTCATTTTAAAAACCAAGAGCCTTCAGTTTTTCAGCTTGGTCTTCAGGTGTTGTTCTTTCTTCCCTCAAAAACTGTACTCACAGGATAAATAACCCAATAAAATTCATATCCGTCTGTTCTGCTTGAATTACCTGATTCACTTATGTAAAAAACCAGTACAATCAGCGTGACCCACTGGATTTTGGAGCTGCGATATCCTCAGTGCTGGGGAGTCCTAAGGAGCACTTGCTGAGGAGCTTGAGCACAGCGTTGCTGTTTTGGCTTTGCTCTCCCAAAGCCCCCCACGAGGGCTGCCAAGGTCCTTGGTTACACCTCCCCACAGCTGCTGACAGTTCCTCTGCATATTCAGGCACCATAACTGATGGGGAAAGATCTCATAGCCAAATCCTTAGGAAATTAAATAAATTATAAAATAATTTACAAAAAGGGGGTTGGGTTTTGTTTCGAGCTAGTTCATGTTACTTCTTAAATAGTTTAAGCTTTTGCTTGTTTTGCTGTCCACAGTGGTATTATGGAGACCAGACACTATTCTCATGTCTGCTACAAGGCTGGGAGAAACCAAGGGAGGTTGCATGAACTCTTCCCTCGTCCCTCCCCTCCCAGCCACTTCTGTTCAGCATTTTTAGAAATGTGAAGTGAAGACCAAACAGCCAACATCATTCAGACTCAGAAAAACCAGGGTCATCTTCCTCTTGAAGACCTTATTGCCCTTCCAGGTCATCGACAAACCACAGTGCTGTTCACGTACTACAGGTAGAAAATAAATAAATACAGATATATTATGCAAAAAAATGTGATTGTACACATAATACATCTGAGGTATTACCAATTTAAATAAGGTTTCATGCTAGTTCAAGCTTCAGTGGCTAGTTAAATTCTGGAATTTGCAATAAATAGATGAAGAATGATTATGTATATAGTGTATGGATCTCTTCTGTAAACCTCGTCAGATTTAAACGTAAGAGTGTGTTGGGCCAACTCTTACGCAAACCACAAATTTTCACAATAAATACAGCTTCAAAAAGTTGCCTTAAAAAGTTCCTGCAACACTGAAACGTTTCTAGAAGGGGCTGTATGGACGACTGGCAACGTTAGCGAGGAGTATTTCTCAACAGGTCTTTTCATACAAAACACAAGGAAATTCTTAGGTGAAAGTCTTTTTCCCTCCCTCCCTCCCCTCCCCACCCCACCATGAAAGTTTAGAAATTTTTGCACAAACAGTGAGAGAACTGATTGTAGCTGCAGTATGTCAAAAGTCCACGTTCTATAAAGACCAAAAATAGTTCATTTGCTTAGAAAGTCTTCTGCTGTTGCTGTTTTTGTCCTCCTTATATTTGAGTAGCACATCACCCTTTCAGTGAATTTTGCTTGTCCAACTGTTCCTCTGTTTTCCTTTCGGCACCAGTCCTTGCCCGAGCTATGTGGGTGTTTCACACTTTCACTGTCTCCATCAGCGATGACTTGATGGCATCCTCCAAAAGTTGATTGTCTGTGAAAGGGGCTGGGGTTTCAGGGACGGATTCAGACAAACCAATGAGGGACTCCAAGAAACAGGAGCCCTGATCTCCGGCTTGCGGGAAGCCAGGGAAATTAGGCAACTGAAACTGTAACGCTGAGAAGTTATCCAGGTTCTCATACTCCTTTAAGGAGTTGTAAAGGGGTCCCAAGTTATAGTCCGAGAAGGACTGAAAGAAATCCAAGGAATCGGAGGAAAGGCTGAGGTCGGCGTAGCTCTTGGAGCAGGGCTCAGTGGAGGATGAGGCGCAGCAGGACAGCCCATCGCACCTCACGTGGGCTGCATCCTCCAGCAAACCCCCGCTGTCCTGGTTGGCATTCTCATCCAGGCACCCCGAGAGGTGGGACAAGTGGCCAGGGACAGGCTTGGCCTCGCTGCCATGGTCCTCAATGAAGAAGTCGGTGGGGTGGAAGCAGCCGAGGTCATCCTGGCCACGCCCGCTCTCCTCCTCAGCATCCGAGTCGTTGAAGTGGAGGATGCGCGCCAAGCCGTCGTCGTCCACGTCCGACTGGGATTTGTCGGAGGGGAGGCTCTCGTAGGGTTCCTCCAGGTCCTCGCTGGGGTGGGAGGAGATGGAGGAGTCTGTCATGTCGCTGCTGCAGCTGTTCTCCCCCAGGGCCTCCAGGTCGGGGCTGAACTGGAAGGCAGGTGCCAGCGGCACCGCACGCTCCTCCAAGGAGCCCTTCCCTGCCGCACATCCCAGCGGCGGGAGCCGCTCCCGGAACGGGGGCTCAGCCTCTGCCACCTTCTCACTGCTCTGCTGCTGCTTCTCCAACTCCAGCTTCATGATGGTGTGGATGAAATGCGTCTGCACGCGGGCCTGGTTGAACTCGATCCTGCCCTCGGTGTTGCCACAGCCGTCCTTGGTGCAGCCGCAGGGGAAGGAGGTGTGATCCATCTGGCACAGGGAGAAGCAGAGGGGGAGGATTAGGATTGAAACCGGTGGCACAAAACCAAAACTGCCCATCACTCGTCTGCCCTGAGAAACCAAGTGACAGCTGAGGGGTTTAAAAGCAGGAAAAAAAACCAAAAAACAGACACCCTGCTCTTTTGAAGAGGTGTCATAAAATGTTGGATTTCAGTACAAGTGAAGGAAATCGAAAGATTCCAAAAAAAAAAGCAAAATATAATGGTCCAAAAAGAGACATAAAGGGGCAAAAGTGAGTTTTTTCTTTATTGCTGTTTAATGATCTCACTATCTGATCTGCAGCAGCCACTAGAGGGGGGCTGTGACACACACATGGAGCACCCGTGTGCACCCACCTCCACCACCCCCAGCCTCCAAACACGGCACCGAGGGAGTGAGTGGTGCCCAGAATAGGGAATGAGGCTCCCCAAATACAGCTGGGCAGGCACACACAAAAAATACCCTGAAAAATATAACTCACTAATTGAATACAGAGGGATTATCCCACTGTGCAGGTGGCCTGCACAGCTCACTGTGGGCTGACGATCAGCTGACACTCCCACGTTCGCCTGAGCGCGCTGGGATTTGTGACACACACCAAAAGAAAAAAGAATTAAAAATAAAACCTGGGGGAAGGGGAGAAAGCACAGCCTCGTGTGAGGAGCAAGAAGGTCTTCCTTGCAGACATTCCCACGTGGCCCATCTCCAGCAGGAGATGAAGCAGGTAAGGGTCTCATGGGGATGTACAGCGGGGACATTCTCACTGCAGGCTCTGGCAGTGTGGGAATGGCTGCACGTGTGTTTTGGGAAGAGGACACTTTTGAGCAGAGTCTGCCTTGCAGCTTGAGGGATGCTCCAAGATCTTTCCTTAGGTGGGAGCAGATGGATCTACAGGCTGCTCCAGCTTTGTCCAACTTGCTCACACGCCCCTGCTCTAATGCACAGCTGGAGCTGCGGTGTCCCCCCCATGCCCAGGGCTGAGGGCAGTACCTGGCATTTGATGCCTGCCAAGCTGCAGCTGCAGGTCTCGGGGTCGCAGACCTCGCGGCAGTCGCAGCCGCAGTCCTCCCGGGACAGGCGGATGTTGTGCAGCTCCCTCTTCTCCTCCTTGTCGATCTTCTTCACCCCCACTGCCTTCAGCAGCGCGCGCCTCTTCTTGGCGGGGTAGGGCTGCAGGAAGAAGCCGTCCTCCAGGTCCACGTTGCTGACGTCGATGTCATCGTCCGAGATGTCCTCGATGGTGAGCTGGTTGGCCTCCTCGGACTCCTTCGTGCCGTTCATGGTTAGCTGAGGGCAAAAAGTGGAGAAAGCATTAGGGGCTTGTTTGGGACTCAGAGCCATTGGAACCCCCAGCTCAGGGGAAACAAGAAAGGAATGATCTCTCCCCCATGGTGGCCAACCTCAGGATCAATATCTGAGTCAGAGCCCACAAAGATCTGACACCTGACTGGGGCTGTGTCCTGGGATATCAAGTATCTAAATCAGAAATGAAGAGACTTTGGGAGATGCCAGGAGGATTCTCAAGTGGATCCCAGAATGGAGAGCTACTACCAAAAGAGCAAAAACATCTTCAGCATCTTTTCCATCACTTTTCAAAGGTGGAGAACTAAATGAAAATCCCCCACCGGAGCCTATGTTTCTTGGAGAGCCAAACTCAGAGCTAAGGATCGATGCCCCAGGTCTCAGAAGCTCTTACTAAAAACTGGCCAATTAACTAACAACATCCACCAGCTCCTCATTAACCCAGCCCCACGCTCCTACTCACTTTCCATTTCAACGCTTCCAACTTCTCCTCTTTTAATTTCTCTTCGAGTTTGCCCCGACGGACATTTTCCTGCTCCTTTGAAAACTCTGCCAGCGTGAACTGCCGGGAGGAGCTGTGTTTGCTCACCATCCCCAGCGTACAGCCCCCACGGCTAGGCACGCTCGTGAAGCCCTGGCAGCGTGGGAAGTAAAACACAGTGACCCGGTCAAACTCCACATTGTTCTTCTTTAGTCGCTTGGATTTCTTCAGGATAGACGTGGCTAAAAAGGGGAGAATACAAAGTCAGTGCTGCCATGCTGCAGATGGAATAGAAACACTACAAACAGGCAGGATTTGCAATTAGTCTCTCAACAGGGACACGATGGGACAAGGCTACAACACTGCTTGGTGGTGTTTTAGGAGCTAACACTTCAAAGGTGGGATGAGGAGGGAGAGGAAGCTAAGCCAAGCCCCGCTGCATCGGAGTCACCGATGAGAGTCACCCATGAGGTGGCTGCTGCTTCTCCTTCCCGCTTGACTTCCCCCAGGGAACATCCATTTGCTTATTCTTCACATGTGGGAGAGCATAACGAACAAGCAACCAGCCATCCCACACGTCTGTCTCTCTAAATCCTCTCTGCCCCATGCTCGGGAGCCCCTGGTCTGCTCCTGGGATGCTGAGGCACTGGCATTTCCAGTGCTGCATGGCTCCAGCTTTTGTGGCAGGGCAGAAAATAGCCCAAATGGCTGCTTTTTCTGGTACTTCCTTTCACCATCCACTGGGAGGAACTCTGAATCTATGGTTTATTCTCCAGAGATTCATTTGAGAGCAGCTGCAAAGATGTTAATCTTTGTGCAGGTGATCCCCGGGTAAACATGGCAATACATGACTCTGGTTTATCTTAAACTGCTGAAACACGCTACACACCATTTACAGCAGAGCCTCTCCAGAGATACCTGGCCCTGCACATCTGCACGTGCAAACGCAGCAGATGGAGGGGGATTAATTAGTCAGGGCAGGTTCAGAGTCAGTGAGTTTCCACGAGTGTGGCTGGCCATGAAAGTAAAGCGAGGCACAGCAGCCCTGGGTTACAGAGCTGCGTGAGTGTGGCAGGACCGAGAGCCAGCTACACCCAAATTTGTGGTGGGGAGGTATTTCTGGTCCCATTCTCTGCTGGTGCATGGGTGCTTTGGTTGCCTCCATGGAAAAAAATAACCCAGAAAGGATGGGTGACTCCTGCAGAGCTGGGATCAAGCTCTGGTCCTCTGGTGGCAGAGCCACAGGCAGCCCTACAGCGGGATCCAAGGACAGGACTGCAAGAACTCAAGGGGCTCAGCTGGTTTGGTGGGCCCCAAGGGCTGTGAAAATGCAAGAGTGGACAGTTAACTGCACCCACATTTCACAGGTCTCACTTGCCAAAATATAGTGTTTCAGTTTCATGTGAAAAAAAAAAAAAAAAACCAGAAAGAAGTGTTCACCCAGCTGTGTCAGCAGCTTCTGCTCAATAGCTGAGGGTTCACACTGGGCCCTGCAGTCACTCTGATCATATCTTTGCACTGTGCGTTGCATTTTCACAACAACCTTGACTCAATCTCCTAAAACACGAGCTCTTTATCAGAAGGCAAGTTAACTACCACGATCATCCATCGGCCGAGCTGCTGCACTTTGGCATTTGCTTCTTTCTCCCTGCACCCCTCCTCCAAAATTGTTTTCCCATTCCTGACCCTTTTCCAATTGAGCCAGAGAATACAAAAAGTTCATTGTTTTGTCACAAAACCTGGGAAGACAAGCAAGAATGAGACTCTTTATTATTACAAGACTTCTAAAGCCTTTTCAGACCACTGCGTGTTTGTGTATGTCTGCTAAGTGGACCTTAACTGCTATATACAGTGGGTGTTCAGTATAATTTACTAGGTTGGACTATTTCTCCTCCATGAAGATGTTCCTCTATTGTAGTTTTATTTTTCCCTTCACATGGCAGATAAAGGGCTTTACAACACTGCCTTCTGTGTGTTTCCCTAAAAGCTCTCAAAACTTATATTGCTGAGAAAACAAAATAGCTTTTATCTGTACTAGCAGCGGAGGCAATGTCAAACGTGTCATGTTCTTTGGCAAAGTACCCAATTTATGTAGGAAACAAGTTCTGAAATGGTAATTACGCTACTGGTTAATCATTTTTAAAAAACAGCATTACGGGTCTTCGCCGTCTGATTAGTTTTTGCCTGTGAAACAGCTTGACAGGGAATTGAGTTGGTGGGATGGTCCTGCAGCAGGGGCTTGGAGGCCCCCACATGCCTCTGCACACCCAGGTCCTTGGGTTTCTATACCTGGAAACCTGGACTTCAGCAGAAATACTCTAAAGGAATAATAAATACTGGAAGGCAGGGCTGAGGAAGACCACTGTGAGGAGGCTGGATGATTATAAATTGGTGTCATGACAGGTAGCTGGCATCACAGCCACTTCTACCCGTACGGGTGTGCTCCAAGAGGGTCTCTGTGTGGTGATGACCCACCACCACCCTATAAAAAACCCATGCAGGGGCATGGCTGATCCTGGGAAAGCCAGAGGTACTCACGGGTGAAGCTGGACGTGAAGGCAGAGCTGGGCTTGGGCTCTCCATGGGAATTCTCCTCATCTGTGTCCCAGCCTGAGGATGCTGAGGAGGAGAGGGGGGAGCAGGAGGAGGAGGAGCAGTAGGTGCTGTCATCCCCCAGCTCTTCGTACTTCCTTTTCAACACTCCGCTCATGGTGATGCCGTTTTTGTCATATAACTGGAAAATGAAGGAGAAAAGCAAAATGAAGCCAGGGAAATACTGGCAGTTTCCAGTGATGAGCAGGACAGCTGTAACCCCCAGCAAGGCTTCCCCATCAGATCCACCTGGCCATGCAGAGGTGATTCCCAAAAAGTGCTCCCCCTAAAACACCTCACCTTACTACGCCTGCTGTGCACACCTGTGAATTTCTCTCCCAGGCCCAGTTGTAAAACAACACTGCAGAAAAACTATCTCAGACAACAAACTGTCCAGAAACCAATCCAATCAACACAAATGTTATCAAACAGTAAGTATTACATTTTGCTTACTAATTCTTTTATGCTCACTCCTCACCCAGCTCGCTTTCTATGCAGTTACAGCTTTAACGTCTTGCTAATTACAAAAATAAGCCAGTTTGCAGAAAACAATCTGTTGGCATGATTTACTTGCTACAGCCCCCCGGGGAAACAGACTTATTAAATGAAGCACTGAAATACAAATATATCAACTGTGAAGAACAGCCCTTCTCCTCACGGTGCCTTTCATAGTCAGTCCCCCATTCAATAAGCTATTCTTGTTTAGGCTGGGTTATGTATCAAGCATAGTAGCAATTAAAAACAACGCAGCTAATTAAAAACAAAGGCGCTCTGTACTTGCCTAGATTCCTAAATTTCCTGCATGCTTTGCCCCTGCTCATCTTAAAGGGAAAAAAATAAAAGAAAAGCCAAAAATAACTGCGTTGCATCGTTTAAACTTTGCTTTTATAAAGTTTGTGCAAATTCAGGAGACAAAAAAAACCCCACAAAAGCTACAGGCTTTGCCCACAGTAGGTTTGGACAACGCTCTCAGGCACAGGGTGGGATTCCTGGGGTGATCCTGTGCAGAGCCAGGAGTTGGGACTTGATGATATTTGTGGCTCCCTTCAACTTAAGATATTCTATGATTCTAATGGGTATCAGCACCCACCCAACCTGGGATGCTCCTGCACTGATGATGGATCATTCCACCTTTTAGACTCTGGCAACAGCACCCCAGCTGCCCCTGCTCCTGCAGAAGCCACTGCCAGCTTATTTTGGAGCCAGTGAGCCATGCCCAGAGCTGAGAGTCAGGCTGCTGCCACAGGGGTGACTTGCTCTGACCCCACCCCACCAGGCTGTAAGGCACAATCACGGTGGGAGAGATTCAGCCCCAGCCCAGGAACTCCTCCTAGCAAGGAGGGGAGAGCCCCAGCCACCCCATAATACACAAAAGCTAAAGCATCCCTAGAACTTGGATAATGCTGGGAGAGTAGAGAGCCCTGGGATGGCGATAGTGCAGATACAGGGGTGCCAGACATCCAGTCCACATCCCCTCCCATCACATGAAACTTCTCCACTGGCCAAATTCATTCTTTGCAACCCAAACACTTTCTCACTCTGCTTTGCATGTCTGAAGTTAATTTAAGTCTCTGAAAAAGAAAAAAAAAAACAACAAACCAAACACTAAACCTGCCCTTCTGACAGCCCTGAGGAGGCAGCACAGACACCACACCAGTTTCAGAACCTCCCCACGATGGGATTTTCAGTGTCCCGACAGCACTGAGCAGTATCACGTTGCAGGACAGGAGCACACACAGTTCCTTCCAAGCCCTGCACCAACCCTCCCTTAATTATGTTTACCACCAGCTTCCCAGGAGACAATAGTCACCTAAAAGGTCAAAAAAGTCCCTGGATGAAGCACTTCCCTGGCCTGGAGAAGTTAATAATTTGCTGCAAGGCACGCTCACAGGGCCACTACATCCCCCATGGCCCCCTGAACCTGGGGAGAAGTGATCCCTCCTCCTCCTCCTCCTCAGCAGACCTGGAGCTGCGGGTGGTTTTGCCACAGAGGGGTTGTTGTTTTTTTGGCCTTAATCCAAAATAGATGTAGAGAAGGTGGATTTGGCCACCCTCCAGCCCCAGCAGCACATGTCCTACCCGACACCTGGATTAACCCCTTTCCTGCCTGCTCCACGGCAAAGCTGAGCTCACAGGCAGCCACAAAACAGCAAATAACAAACCTTCTATTTGTATTGTTTTTGTGCTTGTGCCTTCTGCTCTGTCTCATGTTTGCTCTAAGAAACAATCAGGAACAAAGAAACTCTCTAAATCCATGGCAGGGGTCTGAATCAAAGCCTGGGCTGCAGCCAGAGGTTTGCAAACCCCACCGTCCACCTGGAACAGGCAAAAACCTTGCAAAAAAAATCCCACGCGTGGCTTGAAAATGCATCAGTTCATGCTGCAGAGAGAATGCTCCAAAGGACAGGGAGGGATGACAGTGAGAGATGCCACTACAGTCAAGGGAGGGAGAAACCAGCTCCCCATAATGCCTGTAGGACACATGTCCAACAGCAAACACCTTCAGAGATGCGCTGCTGACCACATCCAAGTCTGGTGGGAGACACAGGAGGGTGCTGGAGCAGCCAAGGTCACGCTGCTGAGACAGGGATAACTCCCAGGTCTGGACCAAAGATGCAGCAGCCCTGATGCTCAGGTCACCTGCCAACCCAACAGCCCATCAGGGGCCGCACCACATCCCCCCAAACCACCCCAGAGGGAAACCCAGAGCGCTCCCCTCCAGCCAGAGAACTGAGCTACACAAACACCAAGCTGGAGCCAAGGCAAGCTGTGCACAAGATGGTGCTATTCTGTTTATTTATTTTTTAAATACTATCATCAGCCAGGAGGAGGAAGGGAGGTGTGTGCAGCTCCCCATCTATGAGAATGAGCCAAATGGAGAGGGAAAAACCCCACTTTTGGCATGCTGTCTTCTTCAAGACACCTATTGTTTTGTTAATGCAAAGGAGGTGTTGTGCAAACAGGATTCCCAGCTAATGGGAAAAAGCTGGTGAACCTGCTGCCCACCAGCCAAAATAGATTAATTTTCCCTCGTTACACCTTCCTCCTCATTGCTGATTTATGGCTGTGACGTTTTCCAACTCAAGTTTTCAAATCCTTCTTAGGAGTGATGCAGTGGAGCTGCACCCAGCGGTGTCTGCTTCTATCCTACCCCAAAAAATCCTCCAGATGGGCATTTTACTGTCAAAGCCAGGATGATCCTCTGCTCCCCTCCTCACCCTGGCACGTGAGGACAGAAGTCACATCAGCAATTTGGATGCTGCCTTTAAAGCCATGTCACCAAGGCCACTGGCCACTCAGCCAAAAAAGCCCAGAGGTCCATTCAGACACAATGAGGATATTTTAATTGCAGTAATTTTGCAAGGAACCTTAAACCCACAGTGGTGCCTTACAAGCAAGTCCCAAAAATGTCCACAGCAGCATGGAAAAATTAAATATCTGTATCTGAGCTTGCCACTGCAAATCTCTGCAGGTACCACCGAGTGCAGGATTTTACCACCTTCTCCTTTTT
>VZTE01004591.1:4821-20359 GCA_013397775.1 Eulacestoma nigropectus
CCCCGCCATCCCCTTTTTAATAAGAACACTTAGGAGTTTTTTTAATTTCAATAAACAGCCTCCCAGATATAAAATTATTATGTTTGTGCTTGACGTTTTGTCAGAAAAATCTGTCAAAAGAATCCTTCCCAGCTCCCCCTTTTATAGTGGAACGGGACAGGGACATGCCTCCCTCCTTGTGTGTAAGCTCTGTTTGTCCTGATGGACTGGATGATCCCTGATGTACTCCAGAACTGATCCAGCTTGCTTATGACCTCCACTTTAAGGAAGCTGGATAAATTTTGGACTGAGAGTTGTCATGCAACACAAATTTGCCTAGCAACAGCTTTCCTGCAGTTCGAGTGAGAAGCGTAATATTCCTTGCTGCTGGGGTCCCATGAAGTGGACATCTGCTGCTGTTCCACAGCTTTGTAGGTCCTGCACACATATTCTGTTCCCCTTACCTCCCCGGCAGCTCAGTCTAGCTTGCCACCTCTCTTCTGAATGACCATTACTTCTGTTCCACAGTCTTTCACACAGACACAGAGAAAAGCCAAGGGGGAAGGTGTGTTACTTGTTTTCAGAACACCTCCCAGGCTGTACAGTTCCTACCACTCCTGGCTCACATGTCTCCCTTTGCCCTACCCTCACTCATTCCCCACATTCCAGCCCATGTGCTGCAGAAGGAAGAGCAGATACACTTCCATGTGAGTGGCACAAAGCAGCTGCCTTCAATACAAGGTCAGTCAGCTCAGGTGTCAGAGTGCACATCAAAAACACTCTTCAGAGCAGCCTGGGATGCTGACTGTTCAAGTCACGCAGGGAAGCCTACCCTTGTCTTCCTCTTTGTGGTTTCAGTTGTCTCTCAGTCCCTCCCAACTTCCACAAGCAATGCCCACAATTCTTTGTCCACCTTTCACATGGACAGGTGACTTTCCAGGGAGAACCAGACAGTAAGTCTGATGACTCTATCAGGCGGGGACCTTGTATTTTTCATAACAGGGAACAATGTGAAGAACTTTGTGTTTACACAAAGCTGGTTTGGCCTCTCCAGATCTTGACGTAACTGTTGAGAGAAGTAAGAAAGGATTACCAGGCCTCAGAGGGTATATAAAAGTAGATTCTCCATGGTCCAGGATGCTGGAAGATAGTTGCAGCCCTGCATCTAGAATCAGTACAGCAGGAAACTAATACAGGATGGGCATGTGGGAAGTTGGGTTTAAATTTTTTATTTCTGGACTAATCTAATCTAATTTAATCTAGTCTAATATTTTTAGCCATTCCTTTGTCCAAAAATAATCTGAGCATTGTAAGAAATTGTGAGTCTTTGGAGATTAATCTCTAAGACTAATGAGATTTTGAAAATGCTTACTAGAGAAAGTTCAAGCTTGTCATTTATCTGGGGTTCAACTGCAATATTGTATATACTTCCTTGCAACAGTAACTAATCATCAGCTAAATTTCAGTTTGACATCCACTTAACATAATGCAAACTTTTTTCAATGTCTTCTGTCTGTCCTTTTTTGACTCACGTCTCCATCTGATTTATGAAAGCATTGACTGGTAGATCATGATAGTATAAAATCTAATACACTGGCATTTCTTCTCAAATTAATTTGCCCAGTTACCATGCTCTCAAAAATCACAGAATGGGTCAGATTGGAAGGAACCACAGTAGGTCATCTGGTCCAACCTCCTTGCTCAAACAGAGTCATCCTAGAGCACATGGCACAGAATTAAGTCAAGACAGTTCTAAATATTTCCAGTGAGAGGAACTCCACACCCTCTCTGGGCAACCTGTTCCTGTGTGCAGATACCTGCACAGAAAGTTCTTCTTCATGTTCAGTTGGAACTTCCTGTACATCAGTGTCTGTCCATTGCCTCTTGTCCTATTGCTTGGCAGCACCGAAAGGAGCCCAGTCCATCTTCTTGACACCCTCTCTTCTGATACTCGTAGATGTTGATGAGTTCCCACCTCAGTAATCTCTTCTCAAGGCTGAAAAGGTCCAACTCAGCCTTTCTCCATAAGAGAGATGCTCCAGTTCTTTAATCCTCTTTGTTGCCCTCCATTGCACCTGCTCCAGGAGCTCCATGTCTTTTGTGTACTGAGGAGCCCAGAACTGGACACAGCACTGCAGGTGAGATCTCACCAGGGCTAAGTAGAGGGGCAGGATCACCTCCCTCGACCTGCTGGCAATGCTCCTCTAAATGCAGCCCAGGGTACCATTTGCCTTGGTCACCAAGGCACTGCTGGTTCATGGAGATCTTGTTGTCCACCAGAACCCCCAGATCCTTTTCTGCAGAGCTGCTTTCCAGCAGGTCACCCCCAGCCTGTGCTGGTGCCTGGGGTTGTTCCTCCCCAGGTGCAGGATCCTGCATTTGCCTTTGATGAATTTCAGAAGGTTGCTCTCTGCCCATCTCTCCAGCCTGTCGAGGTCCTTCTGAAGGGCTGCACGGCCCTCTGGGGTATCGGCCACTCCTCCCAGCTTTGTGCTGTCAGTGACATTGCTGAGGAGGCCTCTGCCTCTTCATCCAAGTCACTGATGGGTAAGTTAAACAAGATCAGGCACAGTACTGAACCTTGGGAGGCACCACCATGGACAGGCTTCCAATTGGAGCCTGTGCCACTGATTACGACCTCTGGAATCTGCTGTTCAGCCAGTTCTCAATCCACCTCTCTGTCCATTCATCCAGTCCATGTTTCCTATCTGATCTGTTCATATAATATGTATTCCAGCAGCTGTTCATTTAATGAGTTTGAGCTAGTCTGTACCCTTTAATGTGTGTTTTCTCTCTCTTACATTCTTTATTTTTTTTTCCTTGAGTTCTTGAAGACAATCATTAATTCTTAAGGAACTAATTCAGCTTCCTCTGTTAGCATTATATGGTCAACTTAGTTGGGCTCAAATAACTCCCTAACTTAATATTCTTTTTACTATTTTCCCTCTTTTCTGGCTCAGGTTCCTACTCCAGAGTGTTAGCAGCAAACAGTACTAAAAAAATCTGATCATAATTACCCATTTTGTTACAAATGAAGAATAAAGTCATTGAACATTTCAAATTTCTCTGTGTGGTACATTATTTATTCACATTGTTGGTTACTCAACAAGCCATCATTTTTCTTTTAGTATACTCCATACTACAGCATTGCCACCCATTGTTTTACTCTCCCCTGCCCAGAAACATTCATCACATCCCCATCTCATGTTTCTAGGAGTGTAGAGACTGTGTACTTTATTGAAATATAATGTAAAATTCATGTCCCACTGTTTAAAAGCACTGAAACGCAAGAGCTAAGACACTAACAAAATCCCATGACTCTGCAGTGCTTACCATGCCACAGTTTTCACAGTATGCAACTTGTAGCTCTTCCAGTTTCTCCCTAGGTCTAGAAGGTGACATATGGAACTTTCAAAAACTTGCCTGTGCTTCTCTTTGGCTTAATTCATGACTCTGTTGTACATTTCCATTAAGCATGTCCAAAGAAGGGCTATACAGCTGATGAAGTGTGGATACTGAAATGCTGCTAGCATATGAATTTTCCAGCTCCTTGCATTAATTCTTTGAGAACCTTTCCTTTCTCACACAAGATATGAAAACAGTAAGATAGTTTACATAAACGATATTCACATCTGGTGTTTTGCTAAGTTCTGTTTATGCTACACTGAGAAAATGTTTTACTGTGGATGTGATAGAACCTAAACCAATCACCCTAGGAGGTGTGTGAACACTGTCCAATCGCTTTATGGAACCAGACTATATAAAAATGATAGTAAAATTAATAAATAATTCATTCTTTCACTGGATTTGTGTGTTGCTACAACTCTCCTTTCCTGGCTCTACAGTGACAATGAAGAGTTTGAAAAACAAATCATATGAGAAGTGACTGAGGGAACAGGGACTGTTTAGCCTGGAGAAGAAGCTCACGAGGGAATTTTCACTCTCTACAAAGACATGAAAGGACGCAGTAGCCAGGTGGAAGATGCTGTCTTCTCTCAAGTAGCAAGCCATAGGATGAGACTAAAAGGTCTCTAGATGTGATAGAGAGGTTTGGATTGAATACTAAAAAATATTTCTTCACTGAAAGGTTAGCCAGGTATTGGCACAGACTGCATGTGGAAGTGGTTGGGTCACCATCCTTGGAGATGATTAAAAACACACATATAGATACGGTGCTAAGGGTTATGGTTTAACGTTGCACTTTGTAGTGTCAGGTTAATGATTAGACTTAACGATAATGGATCTTTTCCAACCTAAATAATTCTATAATTTTAAAAGCATTAAGCGTTTTGTCTGCCTTCGTCTCTCTTCATCACAGGCACACACACACTCATTTTTGATTCATTGAACTTTTTACAACGCTGTGCACTTTCAGCAGCTAGCTCAATTTCAACTATCTCACTTTCTAGTTAACCAGTTTAACTAAAAGATAAGCCAGTAGGATCTGGAGAGGCTTATATTTGACATTATATGTCTTCAAAGCAGAACATATGTTATTCCCACTTTGCTACTCAGTTGGAAGACAGTAGCTTGGTAACTTAAAAGATATAAGGAAGAAAAGTTGTTTGACTTAACAGCACCATAACCTTAAAGCTCCTTTCCACACATTTAGAATAAATTATGCATTTCTGTGCAGCATCTGTTTGTTAAATAATTCAGTTAGCTTAATTTCCATCTAAATATCTTCCTTTTTTTTTTTCCATTTTAATTTATGACATCTAACAGGAAATGAAATGCAATAAGTGTTTGAGCAGGGACTCTAGGAAGAAATTGTCTTTTAAGACGATTTGTTAGAGAAAGCATAAGGAAGGAAATCTACAAATGCCAAATGCACTAGTAGTTTATTTAGTGTTACAAAATCTTGTCAGCATCGTACAAAGAGTTGTAGATGAATGAGGTACATGAATCATATTTTTAAGAGCTTGTTTACAAAGCTCTAGGCTGAAATATTGCATGACTTCTTTTTTTTCTTTCCCTGACAACTTACTTGCTCTCCACTGACTTTGTTGACAAAGCTGTAAGAGCTGAAGTAGCTTTCGGTCTGGACAAATAGGCACTTCGGTCTAACTTTGCATACCTTTAAGGAACCACAGATAGACAAGCAAGATGGAATGGAATAAGCTACCCTCGCGCTGATTTATTTTTTGTAGAAAAACTTATTCACTATTCAATCTTTTATATGAGAGAAGAACTCAGCAGTGTAAGGTTTGTGCAGTAAATAGAGGCACTGAAAGCCTCTTTTGAGTGCAATATTCTTCAACAATGGCATCGCATACACTGAGCTGCTCATGGATGAGTTGTGTCTTATGGGCCTGATCAGTGAATATACTTCCAGTCCAAGAGTATGCTGAATCACAAGCTTCTCGAAGTTACATACTTCAGCTCACTCCATCAGGTTAGGTCTTATTCCATTCATTGAATGCTGTTCTGAAGAATTAATGAAGAAGAGTGAAATTAGAAATGAAATTTGCTAAATGGGAAGTACTACAAAGTCCAAAAGGCAAAGTCCATATCCAGGTAGCATTCAAAAGTTATGAAATGCCAGGCTGAATTGATATGCAAATTCAGTTCATTGCCCTGTGTGCATTTTAGAAGGAATTGAAAAAAAGAAAAAAAAAATCACTCTAATCTCTAGCAAAATCTCCATGTTTCATTGAAAAAAAGAAAGTTTTTTTTTATTGTAAATGTTTGAAAGGAAACCCTGTTAAGTTTCTAGGTCATTTCTTACTATTTTCTTAAAGAACATTGCCGTATCAAGTCACTGTTAGCCTCAAAATTAAGTTACCATCAGTAATTCATGTGCATTTTTCAAAGCTGGAATCATTTCAAGTATTATTGCCTTTGAGTCTATAATGACCTGTACCTTTTTGTGAGTGATATTTGTGTATTTCTTTTATGAACTTCCTCTCACTTAAAGCATTTTTCCCCATGTTTTTGCTTTGGAGGGTGATATAAAGTAGTTGGGTAAGAGGAAAGGTTTCCAGGAGACAATTTCCTGAGAAACAGAGTCTGTGTACTACCAGCTTCTCTGACTATTATCCTTTGTTTCCTGCATCCATGACTGAACGGGCATTCTTATGCTTACATATTCACAAGGACTCAGAAATGATGCAGAGAGACCTGTAAGCCTTAAAAACCTTGTGCATGTAGCAGGTACACCAGCAAGGACATTTCTACATAACCTTAATCAAACCAGGTACAAAGAGTGCTATTGGGACTGGTCACCAAGCAAAAGGCTCCTCATGCATGGGCAGGAAAGTCCATACTCTGTATGCCCACACCAAGGGCACACCAAAATGAAGCTAGCAGTGCTGACAAGGACTGCAACAATCAGAAGAGGATCAGTGCTCCAAAAAACTTTGTTTGGCACCCACGTGCTGCAGGAGACTAGCCCAGTAACGGAAAGGGTCTCTAGTGTTACTCAACAAGAGGCATGTATGGACCTGGGAATCCTGAAACTGGGACGAAGGGGTAGGTACTTGAGGCCAGTGTTGTTTAGAGAAAAAGGGGGGGGAAAGTCATGCTGAGGAGTCAATAAAGCTTCTCTATTACTTTTTCTAATATTCTCCTACTTTGATTTATAAAAACAATCTTGTGAAGTGTAGCATTTCTGTTCATTGATTAGTGATGATCAAAATTTTCACTGGGTCCAGGAGTCTTGCAATTACCCTACCTTCAAATGGTTTATACAGAGCTTTTTTCTGTATAGCTCTGGGCTGATTTTTTCACGAGAATTTCCCTTTAAAGACAAGCAAGCAATTCCTCCTCCCTCCCTCTAAAACTTCAAACCGTCTTTATATGATCAAATAAGCACTGATAACAAGAATGACCCATTGCAGAATTTTCTTGTGCTTTCATTAATATTAATTAATTCATGCTACTGTGAGTGCTTGACTTAGGATGAAGGACTTCCAATTAAGAAAAATTGGTAACCAGGGTGCAAGATGTGATGTTTTCTAATGTATATATTAAGAAGAGTAAGGAGAGAAAATACACACATCCACACATTTCTGTTCATGTCTCTCTCTCTGTCTGTTACAGTGTAGCACAAAAATGAGTTTTAAATAGATTATTAGTAACTGCTATTTATTCCAGACCATGCAACAGGAAAGAAATTAAGTTCAAAGACACGCTAATTAACTCAAAAGTGCACAGACTACCTGGAGTGACATCAGTTCAAAGTCATTTGTACCTGGTTTTTTTCTGTGGCCAGAGCTATAATCAGTTGATTTTAGCACAGGTTTATATCCAAAACAGTGAATACTTTGATCCTGCAATATTTGAAAGATCAAAGATTCATACGTATCACTGTTCTTAAGCAGGATCTAGCATAATGCATTTGCTGCAGTTTCTTTTGAAAACTCATGGCACCTAAACTCACTTCAGCTCCTGGGTTCAAATAGTTGAAAAACATCCTTTGACTGGGCACCTTTCTTAAAACATACTGAAAAGATATTTGTCAAAGAATATGTCTTTCAAGTAGTTTTATTAGTGCATCAAGCAATTTCTGATAAAGATTCCTTTCTTTGTGTTGCATTTCTTTATCTTTAAAGTTTTGTGTGGAAGGTGTCAGCCCATTCTTACTTTTCACTCTCTAATTTTATTTCCAGTATTAGCTGTTAATGTTGTCCAGAATGAACACTGGTTTCGTCTTAATATGTTTGATCCATGTATAAGCTACGACTGAAAAGGTCACACCGTTTTCAGTTTTGCAGCAAGGTTTTAGTCACAGCTCAGTTTTCTGCCATGAGAAGGAATGAAAGAAGTTTTACAGACTTCTTTGTTTAATGCTGCTTTGAGTTTTTGAAGTATTTCTGCCAACACTGGTCAGATTAAAACCATAAGATTTAAACAAAATTTTCTTCTGTCTAGCTGATTTGCAGAGCATTTTTTAATGACATCTATTCATCCACATAAGGCTTAAACTGGGAGTGGAGGTCTGGGAAGCACAATTGGAAGCAGCAAAGAAATTTTGCTAATCTACCTGAGCTAGCAGGAAGGAACCTGAACTTCAAAGCTGGGCCATACAAGCCTGGGGCACCTGGGAATGTGCTTTGATTGCCGGAGTGTAGCAAAGTCAGTCCTGCTCCCTTTCTGCTATTATTTTTAGATGAATGAAATACTTCAAACTTTCCTAGGCTGGCAATCCAGTCCCACATATAATGTGAGAAATACCTTGTGTGACCTCACCTATATATATAGGTGAGTGCCTACACAGAGATCTCATGACAGGACCAGAGACATTGCTTGCAGAAAGTTTGCTTTATGAGCTCTGAGTAAATCTTTCCTCGTATAAATGACCATGAGCTCAGCTGAACCTTACCCCTGGAATTCCCTTCTATATAAGTCAGTCATTTTTTTAACTCTTTTCAAGGTTCACAATAAGCTTTTAACCAAGCAACTAGACCTCCGCTGATCTCCAGGATACCTTTGGACAACAAAGTCATGTGAAACACATTTAGAGGAG
The DNA here is from genome assembly GCA_013397775.1 of Eulacestoma nigropectus. Lineage (NCBI taxonomy): Eukaryota > Metazoa > Chordata > Aves > Passeriformes > Eulacestoma > Eulacestoma nigropectus. Next base: position 13,268 of record VZTE01004591.1, read on the forward strand.
AAGCAAATTGTGCAGTGCGACAGTCGAACCAATTCCTACTGCTGCCAGTGTGGTAAGATGTGCACTTATCCGTATGGTTTTTATGCATTAGACATCCAACTTTTTTATCATTTTACAAACATATAAAACATACCACTTGCACGTGTTTCATTAAGTAAAATTACTCCTAGTCTGTGAATTCAATAGATAATTGAGAGTAATGATAATCAGGAAAGAGTGTGTCTACAACCAAAGTACTAACTCAAGTAGTTGAGTCTGTAACACATTTATCACAGAAAGAGAAGGTACACGCAATATTCTTCAGAGGGTTTAGGTTTAATTTCTTTGTAACTGTATTGCCGGAGTGAGAGGGCTGTGTGTACCTTCCCAGTCATTCCCCAGCCCAGCAACTCCTGTTTAAAGACCACAAAGGTCAGTGGTTTGCTACAAAAAGCCTTTGGGTTAAGCGTTAGCCACATGAAAAAGGCAAACATTAACATGAGAAGGAACCCTCCCTCCCTGGACTAAAACAGTTTTACAAGTAGTTAAAAAATCTTACATTTATATAGAATCTTTATATTGTCTTCTGCAAGACACAGTATCAGTTGGATTAACACTTATAATTAAAAGCAAGTTTTAGAAACAGGAATGGAGATGACTGTAAAAGTGTTGACCACAAGGAAAGCTAGGGTTGGCTAACTGGAGTGCTGTTTTCCTTTGGGATGAGGGCTGGAGCATGGAGTGGGGGGCAACCCAGCAGCCCAAATCCTTTCTCTCTTGGCTGCTTCCTGTTCCACACTGCTGGGCCCAGAAAGAGAAGAAAGATAAAAATAAACTTTAGAAGAAATATTTTATTGTAATAATATTCCATATCTGCTAGAGGAAAGAAGGTTGTGCTCTGATTAAAGCAAAGAACAGTGTTCAACAGCAGGAAAGTAGGATTCAACCAACTCCCTCATTGTGTGATATTGGAAAAATACTGTGGGAAATTCCAGCTAGACTGGGATACGCAGGGACAAGGACAAGAACTGCAGGATGAGAGGGTATCTGTAAAGGGAAACTGTATTACCACGCTGGGTGGAAAACATGCATCTAGTTATAAGCTTGCTTTTGTTATTCCTCTTTGTTTTTCTCTGACTTTAATCTCACTGCCTTTCTCCGTGTTATCCATCCTCCTTCATGCTTGTCAATATCCACTGAAAGCTTTGACCTGCTACCTACAAATTTCCAGACCTTTCCTTTCAAACAGCTCACAGACCACTAATCCCAAAGGACTGCTCAGTATATTCAGCCAAAACCAGTATTAAATTACCAACAAACTTGAGTCACTCCAGTATCTACATAGAATTCCAGGGTAATACAAGCAGAAGCTAATTATCTAGTCTAAGAACTAGTTAAAAACTTAAACCAAAGTAGAGTTGCACATAAAGATTTTTTTTAATATAACATTATTTATTATTTGATCTTCTTCTCTTTTTCTCCTCATTTGCATAAAAAAGGGGAAAACCAGAAGGTATGCAGTACAAGCTGTATGCATGGCAACCTCCCAAGTCTGATAAAAATGTGTTTGACAACAAACTATTTTTCGTTAGTCAGTTTTCACTGAAAACTGCAAGCATCTCTGGAAACATAAACAAACAGGAAAATTTTTTACACTGAAAAATAACAATTTTGGAAAAAATAACAGGACAAAAGCGAGATGCATTCCTTTGCTGGGCAAGATTGTAAGCCTATAGAGCTTGGGTGCCGGAGAGTTTCAGAGCAACACAAAGGTGGAAAAGACAAGGAAGAGTTTATTACTGTCTGACCCCATCCGGAGCACTGCCTCCAGCTCCAGGGTCTTCAACACTGGAATGACATGGAGCTGTTGGAGTGGATTCAAGGAATGGACATGAAGATAATCTGAATTGATAATTCCTCATCTCTCTTACGAAGAAAGGTTGAGAGAGGAGGGGCTGTGCAGCCTGAAGAAGCCTCCAGGAAGACCTTAATGAAGCCTCTCTATGCTTAAAGAGCATTTATAAGAAAGAGGGGGTTGGGATCTGTAGTGATAGGACAAGGGGTAATAATTTTAAGCAGAGGGAGGGTCAGTTTATACTAGATACAAAGAACAAGTTTTTACCATGAGATTGCTGGCACCTGTTGCCCAGAGAGGTGGTGGATGCTCCATCCACGGAAAGACTCAGGTCAGATGGGAGGAGCTCTGAGCAACCTAGTCTAGTGGAAGCTGTCCCTACTCATTGCAGGTGTGTTGGACTGGATGTCCTTTAAAGGTCCATTCCAAACCAAACTATTTTGTGATTTTATGATTCTTTATTAAGCCTATATGTCTTTTTGAGGGTCCTATGCTTGTCAAGCACCAGTATGCCACGGCCTTCCTAAAGAGAGTGTCCTGCAGAGAACAACTCTTCTAGGGGCGAGGCAAGCCCTCCTAGACAGCGGGTGATCTCAGCAAGTGTAGCGATTTCTCAGCTACAAGTGATTCCAGCTCTTGTGATTCAGCTCTTTGCAGGATCACCCGAGGCAAACTCGGGGACAGAGAGACAGGAGCCTCGTATGGCAGCTCCTTTATTGTCCAGCCACCCTGCGAAGGGGAGGCCAGGGACAAGAACTCCCTAGGTCAGGGCAGACTCAGGCCCCTTTTTATGGGGAAGGCAGGGGGTGGGGAGAAACCAATTAGCCAACTGGATACAAGGTATTACCATAGGGGAACAAAGCATGCTGGGGTTGCTCGCCGTAACCCAGAAGTGAGTTGCTAGAGACAGTGTCCCTTTTTGCGCTCAGGCCTCTCTTCTCCAAGGGAGCACAGATGGCTCCTGTGCTAGAAGTTCACAGCCCTCTACAGCTATAGAAAACCTAACACCCTGTAAAGTGGGAGTATGCATCCACTATCACTGTCCCACAGACCTTGCTGCCAGCTCACCCAGTCCCACATCAGATGCCTCAAAGTGAAATCCTCACCCTCTCCCTCCAGTTGCTGAATGAAAAACAGGTTTCTGTGACGCTCCTTCAGGTCTGTATCAAAAGCCTGGTCTCCACTGCACTCATTTGCACACAAGACGGCCAGGATACAGAGAAAAGCAAGAAGAGATATTCCTGCAGAGCTATGTTCCACATATAGTGCATACAGGTACTGGCTAATCCTTGTGCTGCAATCTAAACAATTCCTGACCATGCTGCACCACAGAGAGCCTCAGCAGATCACAAAAGGTATTTTAGCCTTACTCCTGGTGTACCACAGGACCTCTGCAAGCCCTTTTTGGTGGCCCAGGGCATGAACATCTGCAGCATCGAGCAGACTGTGACTGTCCAAGTTGCCATACCAGGGCTGGCTGCCTCAAGGACCACAGGGCAAGATTTCCCCACCTTCAGGGAAGAGGATTTTCGCCTCTCTTTTCCTGCAACCCTCCTGTGTGGACTGTCAGTCAAACTGAGTTAGTAAGGCTGTCCACGCCTGCATGAATATTGAAACAAGCATTCATCTTTGCAAAACAATAAAGTCTGGCTTGAGAGCTGCTAGCAACTCCATCAATGTAATTTGAATCAGATTAAATATTCATTTCAATAAAATCTGAAAAGGCCCTCTTTTGAGACTTTTTTAATTTCCAGAACAAGTCATAGATGGAGAAAACAAGGGAACAGCAGGGGCTCTACTTCTGAATCTGCTTCAAATATGGTATTTGGAAAATCAAGAAATAGTTATTTTTTGAGACCTTCTAGATTTGTTTATCTATTTAGCCCTTCCTTCCTCTCCAGCTGTAATTTTGGCAGAATGCCTGCAATGAATTCTTCTACGAGAAGATGGACGACAGTATCATTTCAACTTTTGCCTGACACACTTTTCAAATTATTAATTTCTCAGACTGACAAAGATTATTTAAATTCATGGCTTTTCTAATCACAGATAATGTTTACAAACAGAGAAAAATGAATGTTTTTAAAATTTAAATGGACAGTTTTGCACTTTAAGCAATTTGTAAATTCACTCCAGCCAGTGTTCTACTTATTTTTGTTTTCATTGCTTTATTTTATAATCAGAAATACTTTGTAATTGTTGACCTTACTAATAATTTGCATGACAAGAGGAGATTTCAAGTAAAAGTGACCCAGTAGATGACAACCACAAAGCTGATGATGTAAACAGAACAATAATGATATTGAAATATTTTGAATTTAAAAAAAAAGAACAGGTAATATTAAATGTGTTTGTATATCTGGAGTTTATGATGAAGTGCAAGTGAATTTGGGTGTTTGATTTACAAAACTACTACAGAAATGGTAAATGTGCCAATGCATATAAATACATGCATGTATATTCATGCCCACTCGGGATTATGTTCATTACATATTTCAGTGCCCTCTGAAATATTCATTAATCATGTCCCTCAAAGTGCATTCTGCACACTCCACAAAGACCATCTCTAAAAGTCAAATCATTGAGCAGCGCCTATCAGCTGCAATTTTTTAAAAATAGACAACTGTCTACAGCAGAGACTGATGTCTATTAAAAAAAAATAGATCCTCATTTTCTTCATTCCCTCCTTCCCATCACAGCTGCCTGGGAGGCAGTATATGAGCAATCCTCCCTCTTGTATAACTGAAAAATATGGTGTGACTTACTGGTAGTATCCCTGGTAGTAAGAAACTATATAATGATGATTTTATGTTTTATATATATATATATATAAAAATTGATACTTATGTTAAACAGACACGTATTGCTAACATAAGAGGTATTTGAAATTACTTTGAAAACTTTGAAATCTCTTTCTGTCTTTTTTTTTCCTTTTTAACTGGACTGAGGATAATTAAGTAGAGTCCCTTAAAAGTGGAAGGCAAAAATAGACACATAAGGTAGCATTTTCAATTCCTTGGCCAAAATACTACCAAAGATATTTTCTATGTGTGTTAGACACAGGGGGGAAAAGCCATTATAGTGTGGTTATGCATTGCTCCTCTTCTGAAAATGCTTTCTTAGCTACTTCCTCCTCGGCAAAGCTCTAAAGCACATCCTTCTTCTCCATAGTCTGGTGTTCAAAGACCCTACAACCTTTAATGCACTTCCCTGCAGCACACGCCCTGTGAGAAAGAGCAATGCTGTTATCCCTCTGTTAGAGGTGGGACTCTTAAACACAGAGAGTAACCTGGGCTGCCTGAAGCCATGCAGGAAAATTGTGGTGTAATCCAGTCATGAATCCAGGGCTCCCAGTCCAAATTGCTATCTTGAGACATCTTTCATGAACAGCTTTTGATACCATCTGCACACAGCTGCTCTTGCAGAACGGAGTCATTGCACTGCAAGAGATTTTCAGGTAGAAAATTCCAGGTTTGGTAACTTTTTTGGTGAATTTTGTCAAATTTGTGGACTCAAACTACAATTCTGTTCCATTCACCAAAGAAGTTGAATGCAATTAATTTCCAATGCAATTCTGAATGATATTGAGTGTAAAAACATCATAGTTCTTCCTGAGCAAAATGGCCCTCTTCGTTCAATTCTTGATGCAACAGGAACATCCATTTCCCATATAACCCTGGCTGTATTTATACTCATGTCAGCTTTGTTGAGCTACAGAAACAGATGTAAAGGGCAGTTTTCAAAAACTTTGTAATGCCTAAGTCCTTTAAAGCACTCAGGCACCCAGTGTTCTTTAAGAAAGTCAGGGAACTTAAACATCTAGAATCTCAGGAAGCAAATAAGATAAATAAATACGTATTGTCTAGGACCCTCCAATATTTGCAACAAGTTTTTAGTTCTGAAAAGGGGATCTAAACCCCTCAACCATCAACAGGCACCACTATGCAATTGAAAATCACTGACAGTCTCTGCTGTGGCTTTTCTTATCTGTGCCACTGGTGCTTGAAGTTAACTTATTCTTCACTGTTGATTTTCCTGTCTAAAAATAGGTTAATTAATGGAGAAATATTCATACAATCTCAGCTTTTACAGACTGAGAATGGTGTTGGATGAGGGACAGGCTGAAAGCTAAACGCTTTTAGCTTGATAAAGGTTTGTAAATCCCAAATGTAACATTTCTAGCATTGTGTGCTGGCATTTGTGAATATTTTTCAACCTTTCTTCATGGGTGATGAGAAAGATTCTTCCCATTTTCTCCATGACTACAGTACAGGTAAAGCTCTCAAAATCAAGGACAAATGACAATATGTCAGAAAGAAGAATTCAAAAGGTTGATAAAGGCATTCCTGCCTATTATTGGAGAAGAGCCGTGCAATTTATTTTCTTTATTTTCTTCCCAAAAAAAAAAAAAAAGACCTTCTTTTCTCCTAATTTTTTAAGAAGAACACAGAGCAAGTCTTTAAATGTTTCCATGAAATTCACTGCTTCAGAATCCAGCAAACAGCAAAGGACGATTGGTGAAAATATCAATTCCAAAGGATCCACTTCCTTGACCAGGAAAGACCTCCACTTTATTCCAGCCAGTGCAATCCCCACCAAGGATTCCTACAGCAGATTTATATAAACTCCAGTTCTATGTGTATTATGAAAATAAATACTATTTTAGAGAATTCCTCTTAGTCTAAAGGTTTCTGCACAGTTTGCATCAGTGAAGAAACATGAATGCTGGGGAGAAGGGAAGAATACAATTAGTCTCGAGATCTCACCAATATTTAACAGATAAATTCAAAAAAGGCTAGGCAAAAATAATGGCTTCTCTGGAAAGGTGTTCCTGTATATTCATAAATGTAATACGGCAATTGGTGACCTTTTTATGTAAGAAGAACAGGAGAGTAAGCAAAAAAATTTGCATGTCAGAAGAAAAAAGGAAAGCAAATTTACAGCTTCTACTCACATTTGAAGCAATTGTTCCTGAAGCAATACTCTCAGTTGGCCTTGAAGACATTTCCTGAGTACCTTGGTTACTTCTGCTGCTCCACCTCATACAGACACATAGCATGTACAGACATTCACGCCTTGGAATAACAAGCAAGGAAGGTGAGTGTGCTGTAGACCAGGAAAAAACACCACCTGATGGAATGTGATACTGAACTAAATGTAACGTGGTAGAATTACTGCTCTACTTAGGCTGGTTTTTTTTTGTACCGCTTCTAGTAATTATACCAGACACACACACACAGACACACAAAAAAAAAAAA
>VZTE01004592.1:15854-45011 GCA_013397775.1 Eulacestoma nigropectus
TTTTTTTGTCTCTTTCCCAGTCTCTTTTCTCTCCAGCTCTTCCCCGCTGCCCCGGCACCTCCCCAGGATGTCCTACTACTACGAGCAGTGCAAGCAGCCCTGCCTGCCCCCTCCCATCTGCCTGCAGAAGTGCGCCAAGCGCGTGGAGCCCTGCGCCACCCAGTGCGTCGAGGTCTGCCAGGCCCCTTGTGCCACCCAGTGCGCGGACGTCTGCGCCCCACAATGCGTCGATGTCTGCGCCCCACAATGCGTCGATGTCTGCGACCCGCAGTGCGTCGATGTCTGCGCCAAGCCCTGCGCCAGCCAGTGCGTTGAGGTCTGCGCCCCGCAGTGCGTCGACGTCTGCGCCAAGCCCTGCGCCAGCCAATGCGTCGAGGTCTGCGCCCCGCAGTGCGTCGATGTCTGCGCCCCGCAGTGCGTGGACGTCTGCCCCACCCAGTGCCCCACCCAGTGCCCCACCCAGTGCCCCACCCAGTGCCCCACCCAGTGCCCCGCCCAGTGCCCGGAGCCCTGCGCCCCTCAGTGCGTCACCAAGTGCGTGGAGCAGTGCCAGGCTGAGGTTTGCAGCACCAAGTGCGTGGAGTCGTGCGAGACCGTGTGCCTGGAGCCCGCCTGCTCCCGCCCCTGCTGATCCCGGCCTGTGAAGGGCCGAATCCGGGATGGAAAACACGGCGCAGACCCATCGGCGACGCAAAGAGATTTCTCCTGGTCTGGTCATCCCACGTTTTCTTCGTCTTGGAAAATGTTTTCTCTCCGGGTGTTCCCTGTGTTTTCGCTTCTGCTCCTGCCATGCTGGTGTTTTCCCTTGGGCATTCCCGATATTTTAGCATCGGGAATCTCGGGAAGTGCTGTCAGCAGCTTGTGGTGGAAGACGTCGACGCTTTTCCTGTTCCCTTCTCCTCTTGTCTCTTCCCAGTCTTGTAAATTCTCTGTGCAGCAATAAAAATTGACCATCGATGGCACCGGGTGTCTTTTCTCTTTCTTCTTCCCATTTCCACGTCTTCAGACCCCAAAATATCTTCCTTAAATTCCGTTTTCCAAAGTGGTTTGGGAGGGTTTTGTGCCTGAAGTAAAAAGGATTTTGATACGGAGAAATTCTAGAAGGAAATCATCATCTGGTCCACGCTTTTCTGAGAGATGCTTGAAAAATATTGATAGAAATTTGATTTTCAGGCAGAATTTTGGTCTTCACAGCTTGGGAATTTGGAGGCAAAGCTTAGAAACCATTAAAAGGTGAATTTAAGTGGAAGAAAGCCTTAAATCAATAAAGAAGGAATTGAACATCTGGAAAGCACAATAACATTTTAAATAAACATAAACACATCTTTATTTGGGGTACGTTTCAGGCTGAAGGTGACCCCATTGTCTGGAGGGAGTTAAACCCATGAAAACCCCAAATTTTGGAGATAAAGCCCCCACTGTGCCCCGAGTTGAGCCTGCAGCTTTCTTCATCTCTGGCTCCGTGCCGGCCACGCCATTTCCATGTCTGGGAATGCTGAAATTGCTCCCCACCTAACCCCTCATTATGGGAAGGGTGGGGAATATCTAATCTGGAGAAGAAAAGGGAGATATTTATGTTCAGGTGTGTGCCAAGGCTGTTTCCAAATCGCCTTTTTAATGTGCAGGTGGGGGAGGTGAGGAGCAGGTTCCTCTTTGTGTCCCTTGCTGTCGACACCAGGAGGTGACACCAAGAGGTGACGCCCTCAGACGGGGATCATGGGAGGCAAAAAAATGGGGAAGGCAAACGCCTGAGCGCACCTGCGGAGAGGAAAAGCAGGAGCAGAAATTCCCGGGACAAACGGATGGGGAAATGAGGAATTCGCACCTCGAATTCCTCCCGAGGAGCTCAGGGATCCAAGCTCTGGGACGCCACTTTTGGGACGTCTTGGGGGCCTGGAAATGGTGTCAGTAAGGAATTGGGGGAAAAAGAGGGGTTTAGTCAGGAATCGTGGAAAAAACCAACCCCTACGCCTGAACACACCTGGACTGGGTATTCCCGGGAAAACGGATGAGGAAATGAGGAATTTGTACCTCAAATTCATCCCGAGGAACCCAAACCTTTGGGGATCCAAGCTCTGGGATGCCACTTCTGTGGCCTCTTGAAGGCCTGGAAAAGGTTTAAATCAGGAACCGTGTGGAGCTCCTCCAATCCATGAGTCACCTGATTGTGGAGCCACCTGCATCCCAATCCACCACCTGTGTCGGTCACTGGAATTTCTCCTGCTCTCCCCGGGAACAGGGATCCCCTGGAAAACCCAGAGGAAGTGGCAGGAGGGACCTGCTGTGCTCCCGCCGCTTCCTGTGCCGGTAGGGAAAGGTGTTGACACACGGCTCTCTGATGCAGCTGTGGTCAGCGCCGGGAATTGCTGGAATTCCTGGGATATTTGCAATAATCTAGGGATATTTCATCAGGGTCGAGGTGGAGGAGCCTGGAAAATCAGGGGTTGATGTGGATGATCCAACACCAACGGCTGGATAATGATGGAGACACACAAGAGTTGTTGGGAAGAACAGCCAGGGATTTTTGGGAAAAACGGGCAGGGATTTTTGGGAAGAACAGCCAGGGATTTTTGGGAAGAACAACCACGGATCGTTGGGAGGAAGGAGCAGGATGTGGCCGGAGAAGGGGACGCAATGCTCAGGTGGGGATTGGCCAAAGGTTGGACTCGATATCCTTGGAGATCTTTTCCAACCTCAACAATTCCAGGATTCTGGATTTCTCCACCTACCCCACATTCCTAAAGGGGACAGGGCTGTAATTCCCAAAGCTGTGACCCTACAGGGCCTTTTCCTCTGTTCCTTCCTTGGAAAAATTCCCAGGGGGATCAAAATTTTCCTGCAATATGGATCCATCCCCAGGGGAAAAAAAAAAGGGAATTCTGCCACAATTTTGGTGAACCAAAGCCAGAGCGGGTAAAAAAGGGATGAAATCCATGAAAAATGAAGTTGTTCATTTTGAAAAGCTGCAGGAAAGTGGAAGGAAAAATCAGGGAAAAGCTTGAGTGAAGTGCAAGGAAAAATCAGGGAAAATCTTCCTGATTTCTTGGGAAAATAAAACATTTCATTCCTGGTTTTGGGAAGGGAATTAGAGACAGGAAACAGCGAAATCCAGAACCACAGAGTTCCAAACTCGGATCCCTGGAGCCAGGAGAGATCCCCAATCCCACTGAGATTTCCGGAGATCCCTCCAGGTGCTCCCAGCCAAAATGATCCCTGAAATTTATTCCCGAGCGGAGCTGAGTCGTCCCAACTCCCCGGTTCTTTGTGGGATCTCTGCCCGGGATGGGGACGAGGCGAGTTATGAATAAATTATCCCGCGATGAGCAGCCCTGGGTGTGCCTTCCGCGAAAAAACACCCAATCCCCCGCACCCGGGAGAGGAGGGATCTCTCCCAGACTTTGACCGAGGTCCAGGAGGTGGGAGCGGAGCCGGTTCCGGTTGTGAAAGATTCTGGTCACCGAGTTTAATCTGGAGTCATCAGCTCTCCCGCGGGGATATAAAAGCCTCTCCTTCGGGAAGCTCCACACCTGCAGCGGCTTCTCCTTCCCTCCCTCCTCGAGCAGGACGCGCCAGGTGAGTCCTTCCCTGCCCGTTTCGCTGCCCGGGTGAGGGATTTTGGTGCCCCGGTGTCGGAAAAAAAATGGGATTTTTCCCTATTTTCTTTCCCAGTCTCGAGCTGTCTCCCCAGAAATCCCGCCTGCACGGGTGGGAAAGCGTATTGAGGAATTTTGGGACTTCCTGAGGCTCCAAGAGGTGGTTTGGGACTCTTTGGGGCAGAACCCCTTGATAATTTTTCCTGAGCTGATAAGAATCCCGTGGATAACCAGCGGCTGGCGTCCATGGGCAGATGGTTTTGCAGCCTCCCGGATTTCCAGGGATCCCAGTTCCGTTTCCTTGGATAAAATCCTCAGTCCACCGGAATTTCATGGCCCTGGCTCCTGCTGTGGGGGTCTCAAGGAGCTGGGCAGAGATGTGGTGGCTCCAAAAAATTGTTATCAAATATTGGGATTGGTATCAAATATTGGGAATATTATCAAATACTGGGATTATTATCAAACATTGGGATTGTTAGCAAAGGATTTTTTCCTGTCAAAACTCCCAATCCTGAGATTTTTTTTTCCAGTTTTCTGCTACTTTTCTTCGAGCTTCTCCTTGAGCTCAGTCTTCCTCCAAATCTGCATTTTTTTTCCAAGCTTTTTAAAGTCAAAATTCCCAGGAAAACGAGAGCAGAGGGAAGGAAGGAAAACCCCTGGTGCTGTTTGTCTTCTCCTCAGCTCTGCAGCCTTTTCCTGGCTTTGTTAGGCTGGGTCTAACTGGCCTCTGATCCTCGTTTTAGGCACAGTTATTCCCTGATCCCCCACAGAGCGGCAGATCCCGTAGGGAATGGGATGGGATCCAAAAAAAAAACCCTAATAAGGGGCGGGAAACTGAAATCCCCAAAATCGGGGCTGAACTGCAGCGTCCTCGGGGATTTAATCCCAGGAGCTGCCTGGTTTGGGCCCAGGATTAAGTTTAAAGTTGATCCTCTGCTTTTGGGTCGATCTCGAAGCTGAGGCACCGCCCGAAACCTCCACGCCCGGACACGGCGAATTCAGGCCGGGCTTAAGAACCGCTCAATCCTCCCCGTGATTTTTAATTCCAGGCCTATCCAGGATGTCCCACCAGCAGAAGCAGCAGCAGCAGATCCCTCCCCAGTGCCAGGAAAAGTGCGGGGCCGTTCCCAAGGGGGTCCAGCAAAGCCAGGCCCCCAAAGGCCAGGCCAAGGCCGCCGTGAAGAGCCTCCCCCAGCAGCAGCAGCAGCAGCAGCAGCAGCAGTGCCCCAAGCAGAAGTAGAACCCTCCAAGATGCCCATCCCGAATCCCAAGTGCTGCTTTTCCCACCCCTCCTGGCTCCCGGGAATCTCCAGCCACGTCCTTGGCTTGCCAGCAGAAATCGCCTCGTAACCAGACGCGATTAATTAGGTTTAAATGATGATGATGATAATAATAATAATAATAATAATAATAATAACAAAGAAATCGTGGGGCTGCTTCAATTCCGAGTTTAATTTGGGATGTGGTGCAATAAAATGATGGAACGACCTCCCGGCTGCTCCCCGATGCTTTTGTTGTGGCTTTATTCCCGTCTTTCCTTCTCTTTCTCTTTTATTTCCCCCCAAAAATCAGCTTTAAACACACACAAACACCAGGCACGACCCATCCATGGATTTAGAGACTGGATTGTAACTGGGAGGAAAAGAGCCTTTGGAATTTTGTAACACTGAGCAGAAGCTTTTTCTTGGTCAGGAGAAGCCGTTAAAAATTCCCATAACTTGGAAGAAAAAATCCTCCAAACTTGATATAAAAATCCTCATAACTTGGAATAAAAATCACAAAAACTTGGAATAAAAATCCCTACAACTCGGAATAAAAATCCTCCAAACTTGATATAAAAATCCCCACAATTTGGTATTAAAAATCCCCCAAACTTGGTACAAAACCCCCTTAAACTTGGTGTAAAAATCCTCAAAACTTGATATAAAAATCCCCACAATTTGATGTAAAAATTCGCAAAGTTTGGTATAAAAACCCCCACAACTTGGAATAAAAATTCCCACAATTTGGTGTAAAAATCCCCACAACTTGGAATAAAAATCCCCACAATTTGGAACAAAAATTCCCGAAACTCGGCACTCAAAGTCGTTTTTATTGTGGAATTTTCACAGTGCAGTAAATCCCGGATCCAACATCAGCCGAACATAAAATCAAGAGACAAAGTCCCAAACACCAGCGGGCGGCGAAACATTCCCGGCTGGAATGGAGACAGCTCCGCCTGGGATTCCTCCTTTATCCCGTCTGAGCCACGCCCGGGGTTAATCCCTTTCCAAACACGTCTGGAGTGGAGTTAATTATCCCTAAATTTGCCAGGAATATTCTCGGCCTGAGCTGTTCTTTGACACCTCGGAGGGAATTCAAGGGGAGAGAGAGCTCGGATCTATCCTAAAAATCTTCCTTTCCCCCCCTCCCTCGATCCCAATGGATAATTTTTTAATTCCACCAAGTGTTCAGCGCTAATTCCCGATTTGGAACCTTTGGGGCATTTTGGGCGGCAGATTCCGCACAAAAATCCTGATTATTTATGGGGAAAACCGCCTAAATTCCAGGTGGGAGCTGGAATCCGGGAAGGAAGGCAGGAAAAGGGGGACGAGCTCTTCCCTGGATTTGGGGTTATTTTTTAACTTCAAGGACCCTGCCTTGTTCCATGATTTTTTGGGGGGCTCTCTCTGGGCATTCCAAAGCCGCGGGACTGGGAAAAAGGGGCAGGAATCCAGGTGAAGGCACAACCACAACCCTGCTGGAAGCCATTCCCGACGGGAATTCCCTGCTGTTAGTAGAGGACAACGCGTTAGATGGGGGGGGGCTGCAAAAAATTCCTGAAAAAAGCTCTGCAGGGGTTAAAAAAAAAAAAAAAAAAAGGCTTGGAAAAACCTCTGGATGAGGGGAGGGGGGGGAAAAAAAAATCTGCGGGATCGGGATTTTCCCTCTACTTCTGCCACAGGCCGGGCTGTTCCAGCTGCTGCTCCATGGGAGGGAATTTCTCGGGAAGGGAGCGCTGCTCCGGCTCGGGGCAGGGAGCCGGGATGGGCACTGGGATCTCCCGGCATTCCTGCTTTTCCAGGGGGCACGGGGTGGGCACTGGGATCTCCCGGCATTCCTGCTTTTCCAGGGGGCACGGGGTGGGCACTGGGATCTCCCGGCATTCCTGCTTTTCCAGGGGGCACGGGGTGGGCACTGGGATCTCCCGGCATTCCTGCTTTTCCAGGGGGCACGGGGTGGGCACTGGGATCTCCCGGCATTCCTGCTTTTCCAGGGGGCACGGGGTGGGCACTGGGATCTCCCGGCATTCCTGCTTTTCCAGGGGGCACGGGGTGGGCACTGGGATCTCCCGGCATTCCTGCTTTTCCAGGGGGCACGGGGTGGGCACTGGGATCTCCCGGCATTCCTGCTTTTCCAGGGGGCACGGGGTGGGCACTGGGATCTCCCGGCATTCCTGCTTTTCCAGGGGGCACGGGGTGGGCACTGGGATCTCCCGGCATTCCTGCTTTTCCAGGGGGCACGGGGTGGGCACTGGGATCTCCCGGCATTCCTGCTTTTCCAGGGGGCACGGGGTGGGCACTGGGATCTCCCGGCATTCCTGCTTTTCCAGGGGGCACGGGGTGGGCACTGGGATCTCCCGGCATTCCTGCTTTTCCAGGGGGCACGGGGTGGGCACTGGGATCTCCCGGCATTCCTGCTTTTCCAGGGGGCACGGGGTGGGCACTGGGATCTCCCGGCATTCCTGCTTTTCCAGGGGGCACGGTGTTGGGTCAGGGAGCGGGACTGGGATGGGGACAGGGGTGTCCTTGCATTCCTGCTTTTCTGGGATGGACACCGGGATTTCCTTGCACTGCTGCCTCTCCTGGGAGCACGGGACGGGGTCAGGGAGTGGCGCTGGGATCGGGACAGGGATTTCCTTGCATTCCTGCTTTTCTGGGATGGACACCGGGATTTCCTTGCACTGCTGCCTCTCCTGGGAGCACGGGACGGGGTCAGGGAGTGGATCAGGGATGGACGCCGGGATTTCCTTGCGCTGCTGCCTCTCCTGGGCGCACGCTGCCCCCTCGGAGCAGGGAACGGGAACGGGAACAGCCGCTGGAACCGGGATCTCCTTGGCCTCCTGCTTCTCCAGCGCTCCCGGAGTCGGTGCCGGGCAGGATTTCTCTTCCAGGCTTGGAGCGGGCTCAGGACACGGCGCGGGTGGGAATGTTGGGGGGAGCTCGGTTTGCTGCTGCTGCTGCTCCTGGGGCGGGCACTGGGGCACCACAACCACCGGCGCTTCCCCTTTTCCCGGTTCCACGCCCGGGGCGGGCACCGGGATTTCGGGATGCTGCGGCGGGCACGGGGAGGGCTCCGGGCTCTGTTTTGGGAGGGTTTTGCCCAGGCCGGGGGGCAGCGTGAGCTCCTGCTTGATTTGCATCTGGTTCAGAGACATCTCTGCGGGAAAACGGGATCACCTGGAGGAAAAGTGGGAATTTCTTGTGTTACCGAAGGGGATGCGGCGGGAGGAGGGTGACACAAATATTAAAAAAAAACCATCTTAAAAGCGACAAAAGCGAATTTTCCTCCGTTGCCTTTGGCTTCCCGAGGTTTTCCCAGAAGGAATCGGGATTTATTCCTCCTTTTCCATCCTCTCCTTCAGCTCCTGCCCTGATCTCGTTCCTCCTTTCTGAGGAGGCAAAGCCGCCCCGTTGAACCCGCGGCCGATTTCCACCTCACAGCTCTTCCTAAGGTCCCAAATCCCTTTTATTTCTGTCCTGGGGAACTGCGGACAGGAGCTGGCAAAGCCCCGAGAGCCCAAAATAACATCACCAAAAAATAGGCTGAAACCAAACATTTCGGGACGTTTGTTGCGCCAGGAAAAAAAAGAAAAAAAGAAGAAGAAGAATATAAATGCGGGAACAACGGGGTATTTTAGACGGATAAACCCGAAATAATTCACGCTGGTTTGCCCTTGAATTTCCAGCTTTTCCTCGGAATTCGGAAGGCCGGGGGAGGTTCCTTGAGGCTCCGGCGAGCTGAGGGTTAAATTCACGGGAGGCAACTCCTCCTCTCGCGCCGGTCTCGCCCCGACTCCGGCGACAACGCCAAGGATTTCGGTGACCCTGGCTCGGTCCTTGGAAGGGAATTATCAGGGGCGAAGCGTCCCCGAGTTTGGGGATTGGCACAAGCGGCCTCCGCCACCTCCCGGGTCAGAGCGGGCAGCGCCGGTTCCTCCTCCCGCGGCCACCGCCCGGCCCCGACAATTCGGGAACGGTCCTGTGGCTCCCCTGGACTTCGGGAATTCCTGCGCTGCCGCTTTTTTCCTTTTTTTAACCCAAGGGCAGGAATAAAAGGTGAGAATTCCAGGAGTGGGGTTGGAAGCGGGGGGTTTTGAACTCAGGCAGAGAGAGGGGAGAAATTCCGTCTCCCTTCCCTGGGTGGTTCCCAGCTCCTCTCAAAGCCAATTCCCTCCTCTCTTCCTCACCCTCCAGATCGGGATCACTCCTCTCTTCCCTTTTTTTTTATTTTTTATTTTTTTTTTTTACATCTGATAAGACCTTCATTAATTAATTAATAAATTAATGACTTGCTCCTGGCATGGATGAGGCAGCACACTGGGGAATATTTTCATCCCTCGGCTCCCTGCGGCTCCCAAATCTGCCTTTTCCCAAAGAATTCCTGGATGAAACGGAAGTTTTAACGATGTTTGTTGGCTATAAACGGCAGGATCACAGATTTGGCAGCAGAGGATTTGGTCTCCTTCCCTGGAGGGAGAAGATTCGTCCCTAAACCAACGGAATTCCATCTGATCCGTGCCTCAGGAAGGGTCTAATTTAGGACTTAATTGCCCTCAGATTCAGACTCGGTCTTAATTTGCCTTCCAGAGCCATTTCCAGGCTGCCCCAACGCCCACAAATTCCCTCCTTTCCAAGAGCCCTCTGCGTATCCCAAGGCACCAAATCCAGCCCTTCCTGAAAGGCTGCGGAGCCGAGGAGCAGAATCCCAAATATCCCCCAAAAATCTCGGGATTCTCAATCCCAAACCTCCCCAAGGAACCCCCGGATTCTCAACCCCAAACCTCCCCAAGGAATCTCAGGATTCCCAGTCCCAAAGCTCCCTGAGGAACCTCTGGATCCTGAATCCCAAACCTCCCCAAAAATCTCGGTGTTCTTAATCCCAAAACTCCCCAAGGAATCTCCAGATTCCCAATCGCAAACCTCCCTGAGGAATCTCAGGGTTCCCAATCCCAGAGCTCCCCGAGGAATCCCCGGATTCCCGGACTCACCCAGCAGGTGCCGAGGGAGCAGCGGGAGCCGAGTGGATGCCGGAGCAGGGAGATTTGGGAACTTTTATAGGGTTTCAAAGCCCTGCCTTCTGGGAATGAGTCCTCCTGGCTGATGAGCTCATTCTTTCACAACTGCTCCTGCCCGGCCGGGTTTTACACGTAGGCACTTCCCAGAGAGGATTCCGAGTTTATTCCCCTGACTAATCCCATTTAACCATGGAATTTCTCCCTGGGTAAAGGTCGGACCCTCAGGTTCGCGGATTTGTTGAGGACCCCGTTGAGGTTTGGGGGCTTGGTGAGGTTTGGTCCCACCTCAACCCATCCAGGAATCGTTCCACAGCTAAACCCTCGCCCGATGTCTGTAATTCCTGGGATTCATTGGGAATTTGGGAGAGGGAGGGATAATTTGTGCTTCTCTCCCCAGCTCTTCATCAATGAGCTCTCTAAAGCGGCTTTATTGGGATTATAAAAACCAGGGATGGGTTTTCCTGGGAAGAACTTCATGGATTTCCTTCAACTTTCACTTCAGTTTGGAATCATTGGGAGGAATTTCCTGAAAATCCCAGGAATTTCTTCCTGGAAAGGGTGGTCAGGGGCTGCCCAGGGAGGTTTGGAGTCACCATCCCTGGAGGTGTCCAAGGAATTCCTGGACAATCCTCAGGGCTCTGAGCTGGTGGGAAAGGTGTTGATCCATCCAAAAGTTGGACTCGATGACCTTGGAAGGCTTTTCCAACCTCAGTAATCCTGGAATTCTCTGGATAAATCTCGTTTTCCATGGAGACTCAGCTCCCACCCATCCAAATGTGACGGAGCAGGGAACTGAATTCATCTCCAGGGATTTTTATCAATACCCAAGATTTTTCCCACCCGAGCGGAATTTGGGACCCAGCCCCACGGAATTCCAGAATGGAATTTTAAAAGGTGTTCTGACCCGGATGTGAAACGAAGGGAACTCTGTGTGCGCAGTACATTCCCTAAGGATGATCCCAGGTGGGAAAAAAACCCCATTTATGGAGTGAAAAACCCTCAGAAACCCAATCCCAATCCCCCAGATCTCCAGGAGCCATCGGGACACGGCCCCGGAGCTGTGAGGGGAGGACGATTTCCCGCCCTGGAGACGCCGAGTCCCACCCAGATGGGAATTTCGTCACCTTTGGTCATCCCGGGCCTCTCCCGGGCCCGGCTCCGTGGCTTTTCCGGAGCCCTTATCAGACCAAGATCCCGATGCGATCACTTCCAACAGGCTGAGCTGGTCCCACGTCACCTCCCGGAGTTCCTGGGCAGCACATGGAAGCTGCTGCTCCCAGCGTGGAGCAACTTCCTCCCTCCATAGTCCTTCGGCAGCACAAGGCCGGGACGCCTGGAATTCCGGAATTTTCTCCCAGAGCGGTGCCATCCGCGCAATTGCCGTTTTTCCCCCTGGGTCCTGCCTTGCTGCTCCCCTCTGGGATAGGCTCGGTTTTAGTCTCCAGCTTTGGGAATACCCCAGCCCGGGCCCAAACCCTGACTCAGGCCTTCCCGGCTGCTCCGCTGGTGCCAATTCCAGGCTGGAATTAGGGCACTTCCCAGACCTGCCCGGCTGCTTTCGAGGCAGCCTCGTGGTTGTCAGGGCGCGGGAACCGAGATAAGCTCCTGGAATTCTGCCATTCCTGCAGGGAGATGCAGGGAAGGAGTTCCGAGTCGTTAAAAAACTTGGGGGTCAGCGTTGCCCCATCCCTGGAGGTGTCCGAGGAGAGGTTGGATGGGGCTTGGAGCAACCTGGGATAGTGGGAATTGCCCCTGGCCAGGGCGGGGGGTTGGAATGGGATGGTCTTGAAGGTCCTTTCCAAACCAAACCTTTCCATGATTCTCTGATTTTCTCTGATGCTGTGATTTAGTTATTCCATGATTTCATGCCTCTATTATTCCACGATTCCATGATTTTATGATTCCGTGAGACCACGATTCTCTGATTTCATGATTCCATGATTCTCTGATTCCACGATTTTCTGATTCCCTGATTCCCTGTGATTCCATGATTCCCTAATTCCATGATTTTATGATTCCCTGATCCTCTGATTCCATGATTTTATGATTCTCTATGATTCCATTATTTTCTGATTCTATAATTTCATGATTTTCCGATTCCATGATTTTCTAATTCCATGGTTTTCCGATTCTCTGATTCTCTGTGATCCCATGATTCTCTGATCCTCTGATCCCGCAATTTTATGATTCCCTCATCCTGGTTTTTGCCCTGCCGAGGCCAGAGCAGCCAAGTTTGGGAGCAGACCGGGAATTGCGTCACCTCCAACCTTCCACCCGAATTTCTGTGCAAGATTCCCAAGGGAATTCTCCTCCCCAGGTCGGAGCTTGGCGCTGTCCATCCCTGAGAGCCCCAGAGAAGGACAAGGACACCTCCACTCGCTCGAGACATTTTTATTTCAGCAACTCCAGAGGATTTCTGGAATATTTCGGTGCCAAATTTAAACCCTGGACTTGCAACACCCGGGGATTGAAGACAAACACTTCCCATAGCTGGGAGGGAGAGACCCAAACCTAATCTTAAACCTAATCCCAAACCTAAATCTAATCCTAAACCCTGTCTGGAGATCAGGAGGTGCGGCCTGACCTTAAACTGGTTTGGATCCAGTCTGGAAAGACTCTGGAGGTCACTGAGAAGCAACATCAGCACAAAAATGATGGATATTGCCCAAAGAGGCTCCAGAGTCAGCCCCTGGAAAGGGAGGGAATGTTTTTCCCGCAGGAGAGGTGGAATTGCTTTTCCCATCCCCGGGAATTGCACAAAATCTATTTTTAGCGGCACTGTGAAATCCGCCGGAGCGAAACCTTTGGGAAAGCGACGGGAGAAACGTGAGGGAATGGAGAGAACGTGGAGCTCCCAGTCCATCCCAAATCCCACTAATTCCAGGGGTCGCCACACCGCAGGGAAGAAAATTGCCGGCCCCAGCCCGACATTCCTGGATGGGAATTGCTGCTCCAGATCCCACAAATCCCGAGCTTATCAGGGACCTCCCAGGTGCCGAGCAGGTGATGTGGCAGATTCCCAGCAGTTATTCCGGCAGCTCCAAAGGGAGTGGGCAGCTGGGTCTGGGATATCATGGAGGGGTCTCCCATGTCTCCAAGGATCCTGGAGTTTTTTGCTTCACTTTCCAAAAAAAAGATCAGGTTTTTCGGAAGTGAGGAGTCCTCACCTCAGGATTCCATGGATGCTCCTTGAGGTTTTTGCCATCCAGGATTCGGGGAAAGGATCAGATTATTTTTGGGGAGCGAGGAGCCCTCCCTCAGGATCCCATGGGTGCTCCTTGACCTTTTTGCCACCCAGGATTTGGGGAAAGGATCAGATTTTTTGGGGAATTGAGGAGCCCAGGACGCCATGGATGATCCTTGACCTTTTTTCCATACAGGATTTGGGGATTTTTGTGCAGAGATCAGATTGTTTTTGGGGAAGTGAGGACACTTCCCTCAGGACCCCATGGGTGCTCCTTGACCTTTTTGCCACCCAGGATTTGGGGAAAGGATCAGATTTTTTGGGGAAGTGAGGACGTTCCCCTCAGGACCCCATGGATTCTCCCTGATTTTTCCCCCCCAGGATCCGGGACCTTTGTGCACAGAGGGAAGGCTCCGAGGGAACTTTTGCCCCGCTGGATTTCAGGCCCCGCCGTGACTCAGGAGTGGCCGAACCGGCCCAGCCTCGCCTGGAACTCTCAGGAGGGTTTGGTCCACGCCCATCTCGTTCCCCATTGTTGTGTCTGTCACTGCTCCGGGCTGGACGTCGGGGCCGTGAACTCATCTCACGAGACAAAGTCTTAATTAGCGCCTGCTGGATGGCTTAATTAGCACGTACAGGATCTCCCAGTATCGATCTGGAGGCTCCCAGGGCCTTCGTGGCTTCCACTCGCCTGGAAGTGTCCGAGGCAAGGCTGGGCCGGGCTTGGAGCCACCTGGGATGGGGGAACTTCTCCCTGCCCATGGATCGGAACTGGATGAGCTTTAAGGTCCCTTCCAGCCCAAACCCTTCCACGATTCCAAACCCTTCCACGATTCCAAACCATTCCACGATTCCAAACCCTTCCATGATTCCAAACCCTTCCACGATTCCAAACCCTTCCATGATTCTGGGGCAGGGAGCGGAGGGCAGGGACCAAAGGAAACGTGAGAGGACGAGCAGGGACGGGGCTTGGAGTGGCTCAGACGCTCTAATTTGTAATTAAAGAGCTGCAAACGAGCTGCAGACAAGAAAACTTCGCTCATTATGAGTCCAGCGAGGAGCAAATCCCCGATTTGGGTGATTTAACAGCGCTCAGGGCAAAATGAGAATGAAACTCCTCACCCGGGTCCCTCTTGCTTCACCCTAAAAGGGTTTTATTACTTAATTAACTCTTGGTTTCTCTAATTAGGAGCTCTTTGTTCTGGGCAAGGCTCGGGGGAGGTTAAGTCTGGCTTTAGGGTCAGAATAACCCCGGTGACTTCTCCAAGCTCAGCTTTTTGTGGGGTTTCAGCGCCACTTTCCCTCCCCCCAGCGCCCCCATCCATCAGCTCCAGAAATGCCCAGGTGTTTTTTCCTGATTTTAGGTGGGAAAACTCCCCATTTTTAAGGATTTTCTCTGTTGGCGACACGTGAAATGTGGAATTTTGGTGTTTTCCAGATGTTCTGCTCAACCTCCATGGCTTCAATCCTGCCAGGAACAACCACAAAAATAAAGCAGGCAGCAAATCCTCACAAAAAATCCAATTCAGGGCCTGAATCCGCTTTTTTGGGAGCAAAAACCCCACTTTATTCCAAATCCAAGAGGTTCCCTGAGAACCTCCCTGTGGCACCAGGAGCACCACGGTGCTGATACTCCAAAAAAATGGGATTTTGCCCTTTTCCAAGAGGTCAGGGAAGGCTGAACTCTGTCCCTGTGTCCCAATTCCTCCTTGGGTGACCCCAAGGCTGCTCCACTTTTCCACCAGGTCCTGGAAAAACCTGGGAAAGGCTGAACTCCGAGTTCATTCCCAAGCTCTGGAGGGGGAATGAAGCAATTGGGAATGGGACTCTTTGATGGGATGGCCGCTGGAAAAGCTGTGGGGTTTGAGTGAGGCAATCAAAGCCCTGCAGGGGAAAATTAGGGATAAATTGATGCTGGGAATTAGCAGAGGTTTTTAAGGAGCAGAGAAGACATCAGGAATTAATTTAGGCTGGGAATTGGCAGGAGGTTTTCAAGAAGAGAAGAAACCAGGACTAAATTTAGGCTGGGAATTAGCAGAGGTTTTTAAGGAGCAGAGAAGACATCAGGAATTAATTTAGGCTGGGAATTGGCAGGAGGTTTTCAAGAAGAGAAGAAACCAGGACTAAATTTAGGCTGGGAATTAGCAGAGGTTTTTAAGGAGCAGAGAAGACATCAGGAATTAATTTAGGCTGGGAATTGGCAGGAGGTTTTCAAGAAGAGAAGAAACCAGGACTAAATTTAGGCTGGGAATTAGCAAAGTTTTTTAAGGAGCAGAGAAGAAATTAGGACTCAATTTACGAATTAGGAGGAGATTTTCAAGGAGCAGCCCAGGAGGACTCAGGAACAGTCTGGGAAATCCAAAAATGGGACACAAACCGTGGAGCAAGCTTTGGGATGAGTTTGGGGGATTTATGGGGGAGGTTTTATAGCAGAGTCCCAGACCTGACTCAGCCCCGTGCGTCTGCCGGGAGCCGGGAAACTCAGCCAGGGACAGGAGTTTTATAGGAATTGTCTGGATCCTGGGAAGCTCAGGAATCATGGAATTATGGAATGGGTGGGGTCGGAAGGGATCTTAAAAATCATCTCATTCCAACCCCTGCCATGGGACACCTTCTGCTGTCCCGGGTGGCTCCAGCCTGGCCTTGGACACTTCCAGAGGTGGGGAATCCATGGAATAACCTGGGCCAGGGCCTCTCCACCCTCACAGGGAACAATTCCTTCCCAAAATCCCACCCAGATCCCCCCCTCTGTCACTCTGACCCCATTCCCTGTGGTTCCTGAGGAAAAGTCCCTCTCCAGCTTCCCTGGAGCTGCTGCAGATCCTGGGAGAGGCTCTGAGGTCTCCAGAGGCTGAACATTCCCAGCTTTTCCGGCAGTGGGAACAGGAGGCCGATCCCTGATCTCCTGGGGTCCCTTCCTGATCTCCTGGGAATGCTCTTCCCGATGTCCCCAGGACCCCCCAGGCCTGGGACAGGTCAGGGACAGGTTTTGCCCACCAGGACCCCCGGGTCCTTCTCCAGGGAGCTGATTCCCAGCAGGACACCCCCAGTCCGCGCTGGTGCCTCGGGTTCTTCCCAGATCCAGCGGCAAAAAAAGGGGTTGGGCTGAACCAAATCCAAAATTTAAACTTTTCCTGGAGAGAGAGAGAGAAGGAGGGAGGATCCAAAGGGATTTTCCAGAGCCAGGAGCCGCTTGTGTGGGCCGATGCTGCGCTCTGGTGGTTGGGGACACTCGGGCCCCGTGTCCCCTCATGGAAAAGGGGACCTGGAGTGGCTGGAGCGTGGCCAGAGCTGGGAATGGAGCTGGAGCATCAGGAGAAGGGTCTGGAAAATCCTGAGGGAGCTGGGGGGGGCTCATCCCAGAGAAAAGGAGGATCCAGAGGGAATTCCGGGCTCTTCCTGAGGGGGATTTGGGATCTTCTCCCAGGGAATGACGGGATGAGAGGGAACGGCCTCGAGCTGCGCCAGGGGAGGCTCAGGGTGGATATTTGCGAAAATCCCTCCTGGAAAGGGCGGCTGGGCCTTGGAAGGGGCTGCCCGGGGAGGTTTGGAGTGGCCATCCCTGGAGGTGTCCAAGGAATTCCTGGACGTTGGTCTGGCTGCCCAGGTGGGGATTGAGCACAGCTGGGACTTGATGGTCCTGGAGGGCTTTTCCAGCCTCAGGGATCCTGGAATTCTGCCCTTTTTAACACACCTGACTCCACCTGGAAGCCGCTGCCGGGTGAAGGTGGAGGAAAGGAGCTCAAGCAGGGCCCTGGCACGGAGGAGGTGAAGGAGGGGAGGTCAAAAAAAACCCCAGGAGGAGGAGCCGGGTGGGACGTGGGGATCCTCCACCTTCCCTTTAATAAATCAGGAACGCGAAGGAGCCGCGATTTTGGAGGATGAGCCAAGGCCCCAGGAATGCAGAGCTCCCTCCCTGCTCCAAAAATAGAAACTCGGCAGCAGAACAAAAGGAGAGAGAAGAAAAACAACAAAAAAAAAAAAAAAAAGGTGAATTTTCAAGGCGTGATCCGGGGGCGTTGGATCGAAGCCTGGAGTGGTGGAAAATCAGCCCTGCTCCGTGAATTCCTCCCTGGGAAGCTCCATCCAATGCCTGGTCACCCTTTCCAGGTGGAAATCCCTGCTGGTGTCCCACCTGCCGCTGTCCAGACCTGGATAAAATTAATATAAATAATACAGAAATAATAACAAAGAGTAAGATAAATGCGTTTCTATTAAAAATCTGTAAAAGCCGTATCTATTTATAATTTACATTTACGTAAATATTGAACGTGAACTGCTCGTTCTGGTCAAAGGGAGGTTCACACCTCCGACAACTGGAGCTGAAAACCACGCAGGAATTGTGGCTTCAGATCAAAGAAATGATTCCTGCGGGAGAGAAGCCACAACAAAGCCACGTTCTTGTGGCTCAGGTGGAGCTGAACACTCAGAGCCGACCAGGAAAAGTCTGGATTCCTTCCTGCTGGAGAATTCCATGAAAAAAGGGAGGATTTCGCCCTCTCTGCTTCCTCCCCCGTGTGGGACATAATTACCCAAGAGCTCCCAAACTTCCTGATTCATTTTCGCGTCCGAATTCAGCGGGGCCCTTTCTCCTGGCCACAGAAACCACCTGGGGCGGGGCCGTGTCTCCCACTTCACAAGAAACCACATTTTTTAATCAAAAAAAATTGAAATACTCAGGCCCTGCCCCCCTCCCTGTGGGTTTGGGCTCCGTGTTGGTGTCGCCGGGGCTGGGCATTGATTAGTCCCGGTCCCTCTCAGCTCTGCTGGAGCCAGCAGGGACAAATTGTCCCTTTTTTGGGGTCATTTTGTGTCGCAATGAACCCGTAAAAGCTCTGAGCAGATCTTTAGTGACTTAAAAAAACTCATCTCCTGGTTTTAGAGGTTTTTTAATCTGTGTGAGGTAAGAGTTGAATGACTGGGGAAGTCACACGGGGCTGGAGGAAGTTTATCACCTTATCCTGGGCGCTTTTTTGTCACCTCTGGCTCCGGGTGTCCCCACGCCAATCCCAAGGCTGTCACCTGCCCCCGGAGCAGCGGGAATGTGGCACCCGGTGACTCTCAGGTGACCAGGAGAGGTGAGGCACAGCCCTTGCACAACCAGCTCAGCTGTCACCCAAAAATAAACTTCCTCCCAAAATCACGTGGGACTTTCTCGGTGATTCAACTCCTTATCTCACACAGGTTGAAAGAACTCCCCATAAAACCAGGAGATGAGTTTTTTTAAGTCACTAAAGATCTGCTCAGAGCTTTTACGGGTTCATTGCGACACAAAATGACCCCAAAAAAGGGACAATTTGTCCCTGCTGGCTCCAGCAGAGCTGAGAGGGACCGGGACAAATCAATGCCCAGCCCCGGCGACACCAACACGGAGCCCAAACCCACAGGGAGGGGGGCAGGGCCTGAGTATTTCAATTTTTTTTGATTAAAAAATGTGGTTTCTTGTGAAGTGGGAGACACGGCCCCGCCCCAGGTGGTTTCTGTGGCCAGGAGAAAGGGCCCCGCTGAATTCGGACGCGAAAATGAATCAGGAAGTTTGGGAGCTCTTGGGTAATTATGTCCCACACGGGGGAGGAAGCAGAGAGGGCGAAATCCTCCTTTAATTATGGAATTCTGCAGCAGGAAGGAACCCAGGAATGAATCCAGACCCTTCCTGCTCAGCGCCGTGGGACAATTTCTTCCTGACGATCCCAAGGAGAGCTGAGAGGGACCAGGACAAAACAATGTCCAGCCCCGGTGACATCAACACTGAGCTGGAACCTCAGGGAGGGGAGAGAATTTGAGTTTTTTATTAAAAAATGAGGATTTTGATGGATAACGAGCTGCGCCCACCCAAGGCAGGATTTGTTTTCCTGTTTTCCCTCAGTGCATCCAAATCCCTGCCCAAAACTTGGCCAAACATCCCCAAAATCCGGGCGTTGCAGGGTGGATGAGGGGCAACCACGGAGATGGAGAAGCCCATGGAAAACCCGTCCCGAATCCAACACCAACAGAAACAACTGGGACAACCCCACCCCATTTCCAAGGAGAGATCCAGGGTGGCTTTGGGAAAAATAACAGCTCGTTTTGGGGTGGGATTGGTGGTTTCCAGGGAGAACATCCCCTGCAAGAAGGGGTGGTGAGAGGGACTTTTCCATCAGGAACCGGAGCGACAGGAAAAGGGGGAATGGGTTAAAAGCGAAAGAGGGGGAATTTCGGTTGGATTTGGGAAGGAATCGTTCCCTGTGAGACCCGACCCCGGCCATTCCCAAGGATGGAGAAAAACCCCTGGAAAGCCGTTCCTACACATCCAGGGCTTTGCTCCCCAAAAATAGCCCGAGGCTGGGGCTGCTGCTCCGAATGCCATCGAGGCTTCCCGTGCCAGGCGGGATTATCCCGAGGTAATTACGCGGGCTCTGGGAAGCTGACATGGAACCACTCATTGTCAGGGATGAGTCGGCGGCTCCGACTCACTCCAGGAGGGCCGGGAGTTAATGGGGCCCTGGCGGCTCCCAGGCACCTCCGGCGGCCCTATAAAAGCTCTCCCGGAGCTGGGACGCGCTGGTCACCTCTGGAAGTTCTTCCCACCCCTGGGAGCTGGGTGAGTCCGGTTCCTGAGCCTCTGGAGATGCTGGGATGGGGAATTGGGAGGGAATTCTTTGTTCCGAGAGTGGGGATGGGCTGGATTGGGTGGCTCAGAGAAAATTCCCCATCCCGGGAATCCCCATCCATGGCCAGGTTGGATAGGGTTTGGAAGCGAGACTTGGGTTTGGTGAGATCCGGGGCGGCTTTGGAAAAAATAACGGCTTGTTTTGGGGTGGGATTGGTGATTTCCAAGGAGAACATTCCCTGCAAGAACGGAGGTTGGAAAGGGACTTTCCATCAGGAACTGGAGTCACAGGAAAAGGGGGAATGGGTTAAAAGTGGACGAGGGGGAATTTCGATTGGATTTGGGAAGGAATCGTTCCCTATGAGGGCCATGAGGCCCTGGCCCAGGTTATTCCATGGATTTCCCATCCCTGGAAGTGTCCCAGGCCAGACTGGAGCCACCAGGGATAGTGAGAGCTGTCCCATGGCAGGGGTTGAGTTGATCTTTAATGTCCCTTCCAACCCAGACCACTCTGGGATTCCGTGATGACGAAATTCAGATTTATTCCTGATTTTTCCATACAAAAACTGATATTTGGGAGAGGTTTTTAAAACCGATTGGTTGGAATTGGGAGAGGGCTCTCGGTGTTCGCTGCTGAGTATCTGGATCCCAGATTTGCTCCTGAAAAAGGAGAACCTGGGAGCGAGGGAAGTTTGTTTTAATTAATTAATTAATTTGGGGATCTTATAAATTAATTTGGGGATTTTATCAATTAATTAATAATTAATTTTAAAATTA
Organism: Eulacestoma nigropectus; assembly: GCA_013397775.1. NCBI lineage: Eukaryota > Metazoa > Chordata > Aves > Passeriformes > Eulacestoma > Eulacestoma nigropectus. The sequence goes on from VZTE01004592.1 coordinate 36,275, forward strand.
ATTAATAAATAATTTTTTGCATGAATCTGGGGGCTGTTGGATTTAGGAGGTGCCTGCACAGCTCTGCCGTGTTGGGCCACACAATCCCAGAGGAGCTGGGAGCAGCCTGGTGCTGTCGCTCCCCTTTAATTAACTTTGATTCATTAATGAGCTTGAACTTCGGGAGGGCTGGGGACCCCTGCCTTGGGTGGCCTCGGCCTCTCCAGCTGTGACAGAGGTGGCCAGAGGTTCAGAGCTCCTTGGGGCTGGGATTTCTCCTCAAAGCATCACCAGGAGGCAATGAAAAGAGGGAAGGGAGGGATGGGGGATTGGATTTAAGGGTGGAAAGGCGGCTCCTGGATCAGTTTGAGATCCAAAATCAGATCCCCGTGGAGCTCCAGGGATGGGGAGCGAGGGTCACAGTCTGTGACAGGGGACAATGAGGGCTTTGAGAAGATCCTGAGTGACATCTAGTGAGGTCTTCAGTGATGTCCTCACCAGTCTGGTGGGACATTCAGTGTCCCCAAATGTTCCCAGCTTGGCTTCAGGCCGTCGTTCAGAGTTAAAAACGAGCGGTTGGGTCCCTCAGGTGCTGCTGGGGCCGTGTTGGGATGGTGGCACAGCTGGGACGTGTCCCCGAGGTGTGGGGACCACGAGGAGCTCACCTGTCCGGGCTTCCTCAGGTGTCACCGAACGGGTTGGGTTGGAGAGGGACCTTAAAACTCACCTCATTCCAACCCCGTCCGTGTCCTTCCAGTCCTGCCGAGTGTCCCCACGATGTCCCTGAGACCTCCCACCTGTGTTGGGACCCTGGCACAGCTGGGACGTGTCCCCGAGGTGTGGGGACCACAAGGAACTCACCTGTCCGGGCTTCCTCAGGTGTCACCGAACGGGTTGGGTTGGAGNGAGGTGTGGGGACCACGAGGAGCTCACCTGTCCGGGCTTCCTCAGGTGTCACCGAACGGGTTGGGTTGGAGAGGGACCTTAAAACTCACCTCATTCCAACCCCGTCCGTGTCCTTCCAGTCCTGCCGAGTGTCCCCACGATGTCCTGCTACCTCCACCAGCACCTCCCTCCGCTCTACCAGCACCCCGTGGCGCTGTCCCCTGGCGTCCCCTTCCCGGCTCAGCGGTGGCACTCCACGACCTGCATCCCCCGGGCCGTCCCCCAGCAGCGGGCGATGTCCTCCAGCGTGTGCCAGCAGCAAAGCCTCACCCCGGCCGTGCCCCGCCAGCTCTGCGGACCCCTCTGCGCGCCCCAGCACCTCCTGCAGCAGCAGATTGTCCCCGGGCGCGTGACAACGTGCGTGCCACCGCAGCAGCGCGTGACTGGCGGCGCGGGCGTCGCCCAGCTCGTGCCGCACCAGGCGGCGGTGACCCAGTGCGTGCCGCAGCAGCTGCGGGTGCCACAGCAGTGCCCGCCCGTCCCCCAGCAGCAGAAGGCTGTCCCCAGGTGTGTGACAACGTGCGTGCCACAGCAGCGCGCGACGGGCGGCGTGGGCATCGCCGGCGTCACCCGGTGCGTGCCGCAGCAGCCGCAGGTGGCCCAGCCCGAGTGCGTCCCCCAGCAGAAGGTTGTCCCCAGGTGTGTCACCACCTGCGTCCCGCGGCCGCCGTGCGTCACCAAGGGCGTCCCGCCGCGGCAGAGTGCCACCAGGTGCGTCCCCCAGCAGTGCGTGACCACCGTCTGTCCCCAGCGGGGCGTCCCCAGCTGTGTCACCACCTGCGTCCCCCAGCAGCGCGCGGCCCAACGCGTCTCCTACCAGTGGGTGACGGCGCCGGCCCCCCAGCAGCAGCAGAGCGTCACCCCCGGTGTCCCCCAGCAGTGGCACAGCAGGTGTGTCACCAAGTGTGTCCCGCGGCGGTGTGACACCGGCGGGGCCAGCATTTGTGTCCCGCAGCAGCAGAGCGGGACAGTTTGTGTCCCCCAAGAAAGTGCCACCGAGTGTGTCCCTCATCAAAGTGCCACCAAGGGTGTCCCCCAGCAGTGTGGGACAATCTGTGTCCCCCAGCAGTGTGTGAGCAAGAGCGTCACTCAGCAAAGTGCCACCAAATGTGTCCCCCAGCAAGGTATGACCAAGTGTGCCCCTCAACAAAGTGCCACCAAGGGTGTCCCTCAGCAGTGTGGGACAATTTGTGTCCCTCAACAAAGTGCCACCAAGGGTGTCACCCAGAAGTACGGGACAATTTGTGTCCCTCAACAAAGTGCCACCAAGTGTGTCCCTCAGCAGTGTGGGACAATTTGTGTCCCTCAGCAGAGCATAACCAAAAGTGTCCCCCAGCAAAGTGCCACCAAGGGTGTCCCTCAGCAGTGTGTGACCAAGAGTGTCCCTCAACAGAGCGCCACTAAATGTGTCCCTCAACAAAGTGCCACCAAGTGCATCCCCCAGCGAAGTGCCACCAAGTGTGTCCCCCAACAGTGTGTGACCAAGAGCGTCACTCAACAGAGTGTCACCAAGGGTGTCCCCCAGCAGTGTGTCACCAAGTGTGTCCCCCAACAGTGTGTGACCAAGAGCGTCACTCAACAGAGTGTCACCAAGTGTGTCCCCCAGCAGTGTGTCACCAAGTGTGTCCCCCAGCAAAGTGCCACCAAGTGTGTCCCCCAACAGTGTGTGACCAAGAGCGTCACTCAACAGAGCGTCACCAAGTGTGTCCCCCAGCAAAGTGCCACCAAGTGTGTCCCCCAGCAGTGTGTGACCAAGTGTGTCCCCCAGCAAAGTGCCACCAAGTGTGTCCCCCAGCAGTCTGGTGGAGTGAAGATCTCCAGCCACTCCAAGAAATACTGCTCGGCTCCCAAGTGGCCCTGGTGACAGGGAGCGGGACGAGGACAATCCCTGGAAAATCGGGATTTGGGTTCTTTACCTCCTCCCGCCGCTCCCATCCGCGTTATCCCGGTTTTCCAGCGTTTCCCTCCCTTTCCACGGAGACATTCCGGGTGCCTCTGGCTCTTTCCTTGATCTGCCGCAAGGCATTTGGTGGGATGGGATCGAATTCCCACCGAATTACAAGAAATTCTGATTTTTAAGCAATAATAATAATAAAAAAAGACGGAAAAGAAAAAAAAAGGTCTGAGGAGGCCAGAACTCCACGGCTTCAGGAGGACTGGTCCAGATCCCAGCTCCAGGTCTCGGATGGAAATGGGAATCGGGATGGAGTGTTCCGGTTGAGTTGGATTCCACAAGGCTCGGAGTTTTCCGGAACATCCAAGTTTGGACTCGGAAGCCGAACGTGAATTTCTGAAGGAGATGGGATAAAATTCACTCAGAATCCCAGGACTGGAGAGGTCGGGAGGGACCACGGTGGGTCCAAATTCCCTGCTCCAGCAGCGTGATCCCGGAGCATGGATGGATCCGGAATATCCCCGGGGAGGGAGACTCCAGACCTTTTCCAGGGCACAGAGAGGGAACTCCTCAAATTCAGGTGGAAAAGGACCATTCCAGCCCAGGAGAGCCCTTTCCCTTCGGAATGTGGCCAGAATTCCCATATTTTTTTTTAAACCCTGACTCCAGCAGAGTCCCCAAACAGGAATTCCCCAAGAATTCCCAGCTTGGTGAAGCTGAAATGTTCCACACCAAGTTTTTATTTCTTAATTAAGATAAAAACCACAGCTTGAAACGAAAACTCTTTGAAACAACGCTGAAAGTTGTAGCAGGATTATTTTATAAATGTTTCATTATAAAGGTAATTAATTTAATTCTCTACGCTGAAGGCATGCATTGAAAACAACTTTATTTACAGAAATATATGAATATTTTACGTATCTATAAACTTAAATAAACATTCTTGCCTGATCTCAGATTAAAATCTTGGTTTTCTGCCTCTTGGTGATTTTTGATTTAATTTTTTTTTTTTTTGGGTTAAATATGAATTCAATATTATTATAAATTATTTCAGTAATATTGTTACGAGCATTTAATAGATATAATATTATAGATACATAAAAAATAATAGATTTTTATAAATATTTATTGAATATTAAATACTACATACGAAATATGCCTTTAATAAGAAAAATGCCTTTAATAAGAAATACGCCTTTAATAAGAAATACGCCTTTAATAAGAACTATTTATTTGACAATAAATATTTATTTAATAGGGAATATTTATTTAACATTCAATACCTATTTATTTATTAAATCCAGTGAAACCCAGGCTGGGAAAAAGCAGCGGATGAGCCCCGTCATTAGGAAAAGGAGCAGGAGCTCACCCCGAGGAGCTCCCGGGGTGACCACGGGTGGTGCCAGCGGGGCCAGGAGGGTGAGGCCGGGCTGGGGACGCTGTCCCGCATCTTCTCCTGCCCCTCCCTGGCTCGGTGACCTCCGGGTCCCACCGGGAGCTGTCCAGGAGCTCCTGGCAAGCGTTGGGAGATGCGGGCGTCGCCTTCTCCTGGGAGTTTGGGGCTTTTTTTATTCCAGCAGGGGATGCGCTGCTCCTGCCGCCCCCGGAGCCGGGGGTGGTCCCGCAGTCCAACCCTGTGGATCCCCTTAAAAACGAGGGATAAAATCCTGGACTGGTTTAGGTTGGAGTGGCGTCAAGATCGTCCCGTTCCATGGGCAGGGACGTTCCCACTGTCCCAGGTGGCTCCAGCCCGGCCTGGGACACTCCCAGGGATGGGGAATCCGTGGAATAACCTGGGCCAGGCCCTCACAGGGAACAATTCCGTCCCAAAACCCCACCCGAATTCCCGCTCTGTCACCCTGACCCCATTCCCTGCGTCCTGTCCCTGCAGTTCCTGAGGAAAAGTCCCTCTCCAGCCTCCCCGGGGCAGCTGCAGATTCTGGGAGGGGCTCTGGGGTCTCCACAGGCTGAACATTCCCAACGTTCCCAGTCCCTCCATCGCCTTTGGAGGAGCTCTCCCATCTCGGGGTGGCCTTGTGGCTTTTCCCATGGAATCATCCGGAAAATCCTCCCCGGGGGGGTGCATCCCGGATTTTGGGGTCACCGGGATTTGGGGATGTTTTGGAGGGGGTTGTGCTGGAGCTTTGGCCCTGGCTCTGACTCAGCCGTGCCTCAGTTTCCCCAGTGCTTAATTGGGAATAATGACCCCCCCCAGTGTCCCGGCAGATGAAAGGGCCTCGCAAATGTTAATTAAGGACATTTGGATGCTAATTAAGGACATTTTTAATGCCAGGCCACGGTGGTAATGCTCTGCTCCCCGCACTGGGCACACACAACAGGGAATTAGCAGCTCTCGGAGGCTCCTTGATCCCGAGCTTCCCAAGAAATTGGGATCATGGGGCCCATAAAACCTGGATTAATCCACGCTCCGACGCCTGTTTATTCCTGAGATTTTAGGTCAGGGAATTCAGCATTAAAAAGTTCGTTGTCGTTCAGGGGAGGGGAACGCCGTAAAAGTGAGAGGAATCCAGGTTGGAGTCGGGATTTGTCTCCAGGGTTCCTCCCTTCAGCCCTTGGAATGTTGGGATCGAGCTGGAAAACAGGCACCGTGTCCCTGTTATTTCCTGTGGAGCCGAGGGAAACCGGGAAATTAAATGGAAATCACAGGGATGCCTCCAGGCTTCTGGGAAAGGAGGCAATAAAACAGGAAATTCAGTTTGTGGGTTGCAATTTGGAGCTCGATATTCCCAATATTCCAATACTCCAACATTCCAATATTCAAATACTCCAGTATTCCAAATATTCCAATATTCCAATAGCCAAATATTCCAATATCCAAATATTTAAATATCCCAATATTCCAATATTCCAATACTCCAATATCCAAATATTCCAATATTCCAATCATGGAATTCTTGACGTTAAAAATCCCTCAAATTGTGGAATCCAAATGAAAACGTGGCACTGCCAAATCCACCCAAAATCGCCTAAAAACCATCCAAGTGTCCGTTAAAAACCTCCAGGGAAAGGATCCCAGTGGATCCTTCCTACGGAGAAGGGATTTTTCCACTCACTCCGTTAAAAATTCATTTATTTCACTTCAGGGGAGGTTTGGGATTTTAGGGAAGTTCTTCCCCCAGAGGGTGACCAGGGTCCCTACGGAATGGCCACATTCCCAAGGCTCCAGGAGCGTTTTCCCGGGGACAGGGGGGGATTTTGGGAATTCCGTGCAGGGCCCGGAGTTGGATTTGATCCTTCCGACGAGGATATTCCATGATTATTCCCCTCTTTTTCAGGCACCTCACCCGAATCCCTGGAATTCGAAAGTGTGGGATTCATATTAAAGGGACCCCAAAAAAAAACCAATTCCAGGGACCGAGAAAATTCCAGGCCCTTCCCTCGTGCAGAATTCCCAGCCGGCATTCCCAGCCCGTTCTCCCTGGGGTTTGTTTGGGGTTTTTTGTGTGGGATAAACAGGGAACAAAGGGAAGGACGGAGCAGGAAATGGGAATTTTGTTTTTGGGATGAGCCTGGTCCCTTCTCCCCTTTGTGGTGCCGGAAAAGCGTCGCCTCTCGGGGCAGGATCGGCCCCTTTGTGACGGGGAATTTTTGGGAGCTGTCCCAGAAAAGGGTTCCCGGCTCCTAATGATCCCTCTCTTCCCCGGATTCCCGGGGAGGAATCCGCGTGTCCCAGTAATTACGGGCGGCCCGGAGTCCTTCCCGGACGGCGTTTTCAAAGGGATTTCTGCCCGCAGCTCCGATGGGAATGAGGAATTCCTTGTTCATTCCCTTGGCTGGGCTCCACTGGGATTTGTTTTTTTATTTTTCGGGTGGGGGGAGGTGGAAAGGGCTGTTTTGGCTGGAATTTCACGGGGCGGGCAAGGAAGATTTGGGATCCCTGAGGATTTTTCCAGGGTTTGTTGTTTTTTTTTTTTTTTCCGGTCCAACCTCTGGGATCAGGAGCTCCCGGTGACCCGGGACATCCCTGGGAGCGCGGAGCCGCACGTGGCCGGGATTGGGATGCAATTAAAGCATCACCCAACCCAAACCCAACCTCCCCGATTCCCTGGGGCATTCCCAGGCTCCATAAAAGCCCGGCCATCCCGGGCCTTTCCCGGGCACTTCTCTCCGGTTCTTCTCCCTCATGACCTGGGTAAGTCCGACTTCCACAGGAGCTCCCGAAATCCCGATTTTATTCCCTCCAGCCTTTTTGGGATGCGCGGCTCTTCCGGCTGCAGCTTCGCTGAAGGAAAACTGGGGAAGAAATTCCACGCGGATGGCAGGAGTGGGATTTGTGGGGGGGTTTTTTTCCGCCTTTTCCGGTGGGATTTGGCCCCACAAGGGGCTGGAATCGGGTGTGAGGTTGGAAGAGCCGAGGCGGCTCCTCCAAAGGAAGAGGAGGAATTTGCTGCCGCTTTTACGGAATTTTAAACAAGGGAATTTTTTTTCCCAACCAGAGCACGGAGCTGTTGGAATTCCAGACGGGAAAAAAAATCAGGGCCTCTCCAGCCAAGCCTGCACCTGTCAAAACCCCCAATTCCTAAAAATTCCCGGCTAAAACCCCTAAAAATGAGTGGGAGGTGCAAATAATCCCCCTAATTAAGAGGGTTTTGTCTTAATGAGCTTCAGCTGTTGCGGTAATTGCTGCCATTGTTTTCCCGGCCCTGTTTTTATTGGACAACGATTGTTTTGATTGTGACGGTAACGAGTTTTCCCAACGTTGTCCTGGTTTAGGACACCCCGCGAAGGGATTTGGGAAGGTGAAACCTTAAATCCCGGAATGATGGGAATTAGGGGGTGCTCAGAAAATGTAGATTTTTTTTTTTTTTTTTTACAGCTGTTGAATTTAATGCTTTAATCTCTCAAAAAAAGCCCCATATTAGAATGAAACGATTTTTGGTCAAAAGAATCCTGCTTAAACCTGGGAAAACTCCCTAAAACTGGGGTTTTTCTGGAGTTGGGATGGTTTTTCCTAGGATTTCCGAGGAAAAGGGAAACATTTCAGAGGAGAAAAGTCGGGAACTGCTGGTGCCACCCGGGTCTTTCCGGGTCTCAGCTGGACTCCCCTTGGTGGAGGGGGGGGTTTCACCCTCAGGGGGGTTTTAGGAGCGGATTTTGGGGTCCCACAACAAAATCACGGAACTGAGGGCTGATTTATTTGGTGTAATTTTCCCAAAATCGGTGAAATTGGAGCCATTCCCAAGCCACCTGTGTCACCCGCCCTGGCAGGAGGGCTGGGCTGAGGTCCCTTCCAACCCCAAATCTTCTGGGATCCTGGGATATTCAATCCCTTCGTCCGGCTGGGGTTTTGCCTTGATTTCGCCTTTCTTCCCCCAAATATTTTAACGCGATCCTGCTGCGTTTCCTCCTTCCCCTCCTAAAAAAAAAACCCCGGGGATTTGCCGTGACAGGGAACCAGAGCTGCCCCTGCCCCATTCCAGGCCCCAAATCCCCGTGGGATCGGAGCTCGGACAGGTCAGACCTGAGCTCCGGAGAGCCCCAAAACCTCTCCTCACCCTCGGCGTGGCTTCGGAGCCGCACCCGGCTGTTATGGGGCGGCCGCACCCTTAACTTTGGCTCCTCTTTCATCTCGCAGGAGCTCAACTTGAAAGGGTGACCCAGGGAGGGCCCCGAGGTGCTCGGGGAGTCACGGAACAGCTCAGGAGGGGGAAGTGCCGAGGTTTGCAGGGTGGTTTGAAGGGCGGCACGAACCTCCTCGGCTCGCGCGGCTGCAGTTCCGGATTTTTCCAGCCTCTTGCCAGCAGAACCCGGAGCTGAGGACGCAATTTTCCCTCCCCTCCTCAACACACCCCGACTTGAGTCACGGGCCGTGAGGACAGCGGGGCGTGGGGGCGAGTTTTGACGCTGAATCACCCCCAAACCCCGCAAATCGCCCTTTTTTTTTTTTTGCCTTCCCCC
>VZTE01004592.1:45140-60149 GCA_013397775.1 Eulacestoma nigropectus
CCTCCCCCCGCAGGTCTGAGGGCCCCGCTCCGCCATGCACTACCCCGGGGAGCGCTGCACCCCGCTGCTCCTGCCGGGCCCCAAATTCATCACCGAGACCTTCCCGCAGTGCCCGGCGCACGCCGAGGCCTTCGCCAACACCTGCCAGCCCCTGAGCATCACCAAGAGCCCGGTGCCGCGCTGGCACGGCTGTCCCCAGGCGCTGCCCGCTGCCACCCCGGTGCCGTGCCAGCCGCTGGTGCAGAAGTGCGTCCTGCTCTACCCGGAGCCCTGCGAGACCACGCGGCTGCTGCCGCGCCGGGAGCCCGGCCCGAGGGGCGCCGGCCTCAGCCGGACCCCGCCGGCCTTGGAGAGCCCCCGCGGCGACCAGAAACGCGTGGCCAGGAGCCTCCCGCCCTGCGCCCCGCGCTGCCCCGAGCCGGGCCGGCTGCGCTTCCCCCCGTGCGGCATCCGCTCCTCGGCGTCCTGCCGGGGCGAGTGCCGCTCGCACAAGGTGGCCAAGTGCCCCTGGCGCTGCCCCGAGCCGCGCGCGCTGCCGGGGCTGACCAGCGGCTACTCGCTGCCCCTCCGCGGGGTCACCGAGTGCCCCCCGCAGCAGAGCCTCGCCCGCTCCTTCCTGCACGAGTACCTGGGCGCGGTGGCCCCGCACCGCTGCTCCAAGGGGTACCCGACGCAGGAATTCGTCACCTGCTGCTCCTCGGAGCAGCGCCGGGGCGCGGTCGCCGGCAAGGGGACCGAGGAGCGTCCCCCGCACAAGCCGCTGGCCAAGGGCTCGCTGCCGCAGGAGGCCACCAAGGCCAAGAGCTCCTCCGCGCAGCACCTGAGCAAGACCCGCTGTCCCCACCCCCGAGGGTCCCCGCGCCCCTCCCGCCTGCCCTCGGCCGGGGCCAAGCGCTCCGGCCACTCCAAGAAAAGTCGCTGCGCTTCCAAGTGGCTCTGGTGAGGCAGGAGCGGGAGCGGCCGGGAATGCCGCAGGAGATGGAGCTGAGGGCTGGGATTATTCCCCTCTCCGCTCCCAGTCCTACCCACCAAGCCTGCTTCTACCCCTTATCGTGCCCGTGTTAAGCTCCCGCAGCGAATTCCCTGTTTTATTTGACCCCCAAATTCGGATTTTCCAGCGCCGGGAAGGTGTTGGGGAGAGGCTGAGGAGCTCTGAGCCACTTGGAACCTCAACCCAGCGCCTTTGTGACAACGTTTGCGCCCCGTTTCTGCTGTTGTGGGATCAGTTCTACTCTGGCTGTGCCACTCCCATTAAACTCAGGTTGCAGCTGATTCCTGCTCTCTGCCTGATTTATTTTCTACCTCTTAAACTGTTTCTAATTCCTGCTCCTGAAAAGAAAAAAAAAAAAAATCCCTGCTGTTAGACCACTCCTTTGTGTAAAATAAGGGAAATAAGCACAGTTTTAGGGCTGGGTTCGCTACCACGGATTTACTGTGGGAAGGGGACGGTGTTCCTCACAGGAATTTCTTCCCAGTATCTAACCTCAACTTCTCCCCGTCAATCTGAACCCTTTCCCCCTTTTCCTGTCACTCCAGGCCCTTGGAAAAAGTCTCTCCCCATGTTCCCTGCAGCCCCTTCAGGTCCTGCAAGGCCACAGTGGGGTCACCCCAAAGCTTCTCCAGGCTGAACATTCCCAATTCCCTCAGCCTTTCCTCTCAGCAGGAGGAAAAAAAGGGGGAAGAGGGGATGGGTCAGCAGGAAAAAGTTTAACCATAAAAATCTGAGCTCCGGCTTCCGTGGGTTTGCTCCTGGTGGCGGAGCTGCGCTGAGAGGACAAAACAAAACCCCCGGTGCCTCAAAAAATCCGTGAAGTTGTGCCCTAATTCCGCTCTCTCCACACGAGAACGGCCCTCGGGCTCTCCTGCCGCCCTTTTCCTCCCTCATCCAGAGGTTTTTCCCGGTGGGATTTGCCCCTGGAGAGGTGGCGAGACCCGGGAGAGGCGGCCGGGAGCGCCGCGGGGCGGTGCTGCCTCCTGGTGCCGACAGAGGCGAACTGCGGCCGGAATTCCATCCCCATCCCGTTCCCCGTTCCCCATTCCCGTTCCCCATTCCCGTTCCCCATTCCCGTTTCCTATCCCGTCCCCGATTCCCGTTCCTGATTCCCGTTTCCCATTCCCGTTCCCGATTCCCGTCCCCGATTCCCGTTCCTGATTCCCATTCCCGTTCCCGATTCCCGTTNTTCCCGTTCCTGCTTCCCGGTTCCCATTCCCTTTCCCGATGCCCGTCCCCGATTCCCGTTCCTGATTCCCATTCCCGTTCCCGATTCCCGTTCCCCATTCCCGTCCCCGATTCCCATTCCCGATTCCCGTCCCCGATTCCCGTTCCCCCATTCCCGTTCCCAACTCCCCAAGGAGTTCCCGCGCAGAGGCACCCCCGCTTCCAGAAATCAGACGGGATTTTTTGCTGGATTTTCCTTCCTAGGAGGAAAACGGGGAGGTTAAAATGAGTTCCCGCTCTGGGTGGTGGTGGGGTTTGGATGCTCCGCAGGTTAAGCGCTGCAGGAACAGAAATTCCCGTTTTTCCGGAGATTTTTGCTTTTAAGGATTATTTTTAAGGAGGAAGGCTCCAAGCAGGGATTGGTCCAGGAGCCTCCAAGGAGATCCATGAGCTGCGTGGAATCATCAAAGGACACGAAAGAGGATTTTCACCGTATTCCCAGAAACCTGCAGTAACAGAGCTCGATGGGATCAGCCTCCTTGGGGAAGGAGGAATTCAAACCCTGAATTTTTTTGGAAACTCCGTGAGAACCTGGAATTGTCTCTTGGGACAGGGCGAGGGAAACAATCCCGATAATGAGGTTCCCACGCAACGAGGGGATGTCAAAACATATCAGAAATATTCACGAGTGATTTATGCATGCAGAGTGTTTTATCCTCGTAATATAAATAACAAATTATCCCAGAAAAAACTCCTCAGGGCTCGGAGCAGCTCTGGAATATTCCCTCTTGGATGGAAGTGCCTCTTCCACGAATAAACAGGATGTTGCTCTCCAGCCCAACTCCAGGTATTTTGCATATTCCCTAAGCAAAACAATGGATTTCTCCTCAAAAGTCCCCTCAAAATTGGCTCCAGAGCGGCTCCAGCTCAGGCCGGGGGAATTTCCAGGGGGCAGGAATTGATTCCCAGGAATTTCCAGGTGGACACAGGGAAGAATTTCCGGATCAGATTGTCCAGGGGATGTTGGAATCCCCCTCAGCGGGGATATTCCAGAGCCATCCCAAAAATCCCGTGCCAGGTTTGAGCAGGGTCCCTTCCATCCTGACCCATTCCAGAATTCTGGGATTCTCTCAGCTCCGAGGATCCACCCAAATCCTTGGAAAACCAGCAAAACTCCACGGAATTCGTCAATTTTCCAGCATCCACAGGATTAAAAATTTTCCTTCGTTTTTCAGTCTCCCTCGAGGCACTTTTAGCCCAAGGAAAAGTTGGGATGGGGCTTGGAGTGAGCTGGGATAGCGGGAAGTGCCCCTGCCCATGGAAAAGGGTTGGAATCGGACGAGATTTAATCCCCTTCCCACACAAACCATCCCAGGGTTCAAAATCCAGGCAGAAACGGCAAAATCACCTCCGGAATGAACTTTTCCCCGCAAAAATCCTGGGGGGATGTGACAGGAATTCCCATGGAAAACGGAATAATGCGGGTAAACAACCCCAAAACAATTAGCAGTAATTAAGATTATTACACATGAGGGGAGGGCAATTAAAACCTCGCGCCCAAAGGTTGCCTCAGCTTCCTGGAAGTTCGGGAGTTCTTATAAAACTCCAGGGATTCGGGGCTCCCCCAGCCATTCCCATCGGTTCCTCCCTGGAATTTTGGTAAGTCCCTCTCACCTCCATTCAATCATTTGGGGAAAACGAGCCGGGGTTTCACGGGAATTCTGCGGCTCCAAAAATTCCAAGGGAGATTCTCTGCCGGGAATTATTTCGTCGGAGATCTGCGGTGAGTCCAGCCTTAAAAATGTATCCATGGGGACTTGAATTCTCGTTAAAATCCCCCCCCAAAAATCTGCTGGAATATTGTTATTATTAATTAACAATCAATAACTGCAGCTTAAAAGTCGCTTTAATTTTCATTCCGGTGGGATTTGGATGAGCTTGCCATAAAATCGTGGAGTATTTTGGGATGGAAGGGATTTTAAAGGTCAGGTCATCCATAAATCAGGATGCTCAGTAACATTTTTTCCATAGTTTTCCATCAAAAATTTGGAGAAAACCTGAGATTTTCCTTTCCCCCCAAAATTTTATTATTCATAAATCCAGTTTATTTTCTCTGGGATAAAAAGGGAGGAAAATCTTCTTTCCTCCTTCATTCCTGCCAGAATGATCCAAACCAGAACCCATTTTCCCTAAAAAGTGGTTTCTCCCCGATTTCCAGCTGGCCAGGGAATTGCTTTGGTGCAAAACTCCATTTTTGTAGCATTTTTGGGAAGAAGAAACTCCAATTCCGTTGTTTTCCCACCCAAAAACTTTGGGAATTCTCTGAGAAGAGCATTGGATCTCCGTGGAAAACCCCGTGAGATAAATAATGGGATTCCCCTGGACTTTTCCAGCAGAATCTTTGGAGAAAAACAGGAATTTGATGACTTTACCCAACACCTACCTCTGAAGGAGCCTCTGGAAGAGCCTGGATTCCCCCAGGGATAAAAAAAAAAGGGATTTTTATCGGGATTCCTCCGCATCCCACAGCTTTTCACCCTGACAGGTAAATCCCAGGATATATCCTGGAATTCATTCCACAAAAAGGTGGGGGAAAAAAACCCATGGGCACCAAAATTCCCTGTGGAGTTCTCGGCTCTCCGGAATTCATCTGGAGGTCCCTGGAGGAAGGATTTTCCCAGGAATTCCGGGAGAATGGCACCGAAATCAGGGATTTCGGAGCTGTGAGCGCGAAGGAACCGCTCCGGACGCGGATCCGGAGCCGGGAGCGATCCCAGGCTCTGGAATCTGCTCTGGGTAATTATCCCAGCGAGGGCTGGGCACGCCGAGATAAACAAATCATCCCGGAAAGAGGTGGAAAATCGTGGAATGGTGGAGTGGATAAAGCCAGGGTGGGGTTTTTTGGGAAGGCTGAGGCGGATGGGGAAAAGGGGAAAAGCTGGAACTGGGCCCGGAGTTCGTTTTAAAAGTAACATTAAAAAAATCAAATAATTTTTTTAAAAATAGCATTAAAAATTAAATTTAAAAAAATTAAAAATAACACAAAAAATGAAAATAAAAGTTAAATAAATTTTAAAAAACAACATTAAAAAAATAAGTAAAATGTAAGAAAGAAAATTTTAAAATTCAATAAAAATGTAAGAGTAAGATGAAAAATCAAATCATTTCTTTAAAAATAAAGCTAAAAAATTAAACAAAATTTTAAAAAATAAAATCCAAACACGAAATGAAATTTTAAAAATACAGTGAAAATTAGATAGAATTATTTAAAAATAAAATTTAAAAAAAGAATGAAATTTAAAGAAATACAGTGAAAATGAAATAGAATTTTAAAAAATAAAATGAAAAATGCAAGTCAAAATTTAAAAATAAAATCTAAAAATTAAACTAAAAATACAATTTAAAAGGGAATTGAATTGAAAAAATAAACTTAAAATAAATATTCACCAGAGCAGGGATTTTTCCACTGGGATTTACGAATAAATAGGAATAAATTGTGTGATTCCAAGACTTTTTTGCTGTTCTGGCTGCAGGTTCTCCCTCCTTTCTCCCAGATGTGCTCGGAATTCCAGGGGCAGTGCCCGCGGCCGGCGGCCTCCAGCTCCAGCCATCCCTGCGTGGTTTCCTGCGGCCCTTCCCGAGTCATCATCTTCCCTCCTCCCGTGCTCGTGACATTCCCGGGGCCCATCCTCAGCACCTGCCCACAGGAGACGGTGCTGGGATCCTCGGGAATGCCGGAGGGAGGAGCGGGAACCTCCCTGAGATCCCACGCGGCGGAAATCCCGCGTTCCGGGGGGTTCGTCCCAAAATTCAGCTCCAGGCCCATCCTCAGCGTGGACCCACAGGAGAGCTCGGGAATGCTGGAGGGAGGAGCGGGAGCCTCCCTGAGATCCCTGGGAGCGCCAATCCCGCGTTCCGGGGGGTTCGTCCCCAAATTCAGCCCCCGGCGAGCGTCGCGCTGCTCCTACATCTTTAATTCCCGTTGGATCCATCCCTGCAGGAGAAGCAGCTTCGGGAGCCAGCAGCCGGCCGGGAACAGGAGCGAGGAGCAAGTTCCAGAGCTGGAAAAGCCAGAAACGGAAAACGCGGACGCAGCAAAGGAGGAAAAAGAGGTCTTGGAAGTGTGACGCGGATCCGACCCCGATCCAAAGGCTCTGGAGACTCCTCCAAAGCAGATTCGGGAATTGAAGTTCAGCTTAAGTTGAGGGTTTTTTTTAAGGTTGGGGTTTTTTAAGTTGGGTTTTTTTCCCCTCAGACATTCCCAAGCAGCAGAATAAAGCCATTAAATTCCCTTTTTCCCGGTTCTGGGATAACCTGATGCTCGGAATCTGATTTGTGGGAGCGATTCGTTCCTTTTCCGTGGTTTCCCAGAGAAATCGAGGCAGGCACTGTTTGGGGAACACCCCAAATGTGGTCAGACCTGACAGAGCCTTTCCCTGCCAGGCCTAATTAAGCCTGGCTTAGCTTTTATGGGAATTACTCACCAGGAAATTCCCTTTTCCTTGGGATAAATACAAACACAATCCCGTCACTGCTTCCAGGCTTTCACTTTCACCACAGGACAGTGGGGAAAGGGAATAAATTGATCTCCTTATATTTAATTTTAATAAAAAGGAAAAAAAAATTTGTGGAAATGGATTATTTTTATATAAAAATTAACCCAGTGGAAAAGTTTGCCCAGAAAAATGTGGATTTTCCATCCCTGGAAGTGTCCCAAGCCAGGTTGGACAGGCTTGGAATAACCTGGGATAGTGGGAGGTGTCCCTTGCCCATGGAACTGGATGATCCCACCCAAATCATTCCAAAATTCTGGGATAAAAGTGAAAAAATCTTCACCTGGACCTGTGTCCTTTACTCCATAATTTATTTTATTTTATTTCAGTCTGGTTCTCTCCCTTCCCATTAAAATTATTCTCCATGATCACAGCGGTTTCCTCGTTTTCCTTTCCAGGGAAATTTTCCTACCTGGGAAAGCTGGATGATTTCCAAACCCCTGTTTTTTCTGGGGGGGTTGGGGAGGTTTGAGGGCTGCCCTTGAACAGCTGGAATTCCGGAATTCCTCACCAACCTCAGGGTGGGCTCCTCCTTCGGGGACCAGCCCCAGTCCAGGGGATTTTCCCTTCAGAGGGAAAAGGGATTGTGGAAAACTTGGCAGGGATGTTAAAGCAGCTCCTGAACAGCCGGGAATTCTGCCAGGAGGCAGAATTCCAACCTCTGAGGATGCTTTTTCCATGTTTTTGCTGGATTTCACTTCTTCTGTGCCCTTCTCTGTGCTCCTCCACCTCACCTGGGCATCCATGTGGGAAATGGGAAGTTCTTCCACGCTCCCAATTCCCTGCAAACCTGTTCCTGCTAAAACAATCCCCTCAAACATTCCCTGCCTATCCATATTTAAATTTTTCCCTTTGCATTTTGGGAACTCTCATAAACCCCCCTTGTTTATCCGGCCCCCATTTGCGTGTGCCCCACTTTCCCGATCCCGCTGATGATGTAACGATCCCAACGATGATGTAACGATCCCAATATCTTGGAGGATCAGCCTGTAAACCGTGGCTCGCCCTCCCCGAGTCGGGGGCAGCTCCCAGATCCCACATTTCTTGTTTGGCTTGACGAGGAAAGGTTGGGAAAACTCCGGCAATCAGGTCACGGGTGGGGCGGACCCCAAAACCTTGGGATTGAGTCATCGGCTCCAGCGGCTCCACCCCATCCAGCTCGAGGAGTTGGACAACCTCCAGCTCCACACGGGGCTCAGGAAGAAGAGGAATGCGAATGATTCCTTTTTTAGTACCTTTTTCTTTCAGAGGAAGACCCCAGAATTATTGAGGTTGGAGAAGATCTCCAAGGCTCAGTCCAAGCTGTGCCTGATCCCAGACCAGCGTCCGGGAATTCCTCGGACACCTCCAGGGATGGCCGCTCCAAACCTCCCCGGGCAGCCCCTTCCAAGTCCTGACCGCCCTTTCCAGGAGGGATTTTCCCAAATATCCACCCTGAGCCTCCCCTGGCGCAGCTCGAGGCCGTTCCCTCTCGTCCTGTCCCTGTTCCCTGGGATCAGATCCCAAATTCCCCCCTGGCTGCCCCCAGGAAGAGCCAGAAATCCCCCCTGGAGCCTCCTCACTGAGGCTTTTTTGGAGAAGAACCATCAGTTTCTCACCAAGAACTCAGAGCTGGATTCCTTTTGGAAAAATCTGATCCCCTTTGGATCAATCTAATCCCTTTTGGATCCAGCTGATCCTATTTTTTTCCGCTGTCTGAACCCCAGAGATCTTGTTTGGGTCCATTCCATGTTTTTTGCCCCACCATGCTCTCAACCAGCCCTCAACATTCTCCACTCATCTGCCTAAGCCTATTATTATTATTATTATTATTATTGTCACCATTATTTTGATTTGCAGCCTGGAAAACCAAGGGTGCATCCAAAAATCCTGGATTTTCCTGCCAATTTGGCTTTTTTCCCTGCTTTTTCCTCCTTTTCCAGCCTCCCGCAAACCCATCCCACCTTCTTCTCTCCCAGTGTTCCCATGTTTTTTATGGCCTTGCACGGGGGAGCTCGGCTGTTCCTCCTCTTCTGATTTTCATGGAATCCCAGGTTTGGGATGGAAGGGACCTCCAGGATGCTCCAGATCCCTCATTCCTTTCCCGATATCCCATCCCACAACTCCTCCTCGCGGGCCTTTCCCTTTCCCCCCTCCTGGCCCAGACAATTCTCACTTATTAGGGGAAAACTGGTGCCCGAAAGTGACCCAACCTTCCCAAGGATGCTCCATCCAGAGGGTGGATCCGAGGCTGGGACACACCCAGTTAATTAATAGGGTTATTCCCGATAACCTGTCATTACATTCCCAATATTACACAGCAGCAAAATTCGGGATGAGGTCAGGGGCACCAAGGCTTGGCTCAAGCCCAGGGGAAGGGACGGGGCTGCTTTTCCTCCCTAAATCCCTTTTCAGGCCTAAGAATCATAAAATCATGGAACGGTTTGGGTTGGGAAGGTCCTTAAAGATCATCTTCCAATTCCTTTCCTTTATCCCAGGATGCTCCAACCCGGCCTTGGACACTTCCAAGGATGGGGCAGCCACAGCTTCTCTGGGAAATCCATTCCAGGGCCTCCCCAACCTCACAAGGAACAATTCCTTCCCCAAATCCAACCTAAATTTCCCCTTTTTCAGCTTGAACCCATCCCCCTTTTCCCATAACCACAATTCCTGGTGAATTCCAGGAGCAAGGAGAGCACTGGAATTTCTGACAGATTTTATTCAAGCCGAACCTTTGGCCTTGTTGAGCTGGACCAGTAAGTGCTGTACGAATCTCTGCAGCTGGAAAAAATTCCAACATTTCCTCTGGATAACAAAACTCTGCTTTTTTTTCTGCGAAAATTTCCTTTTCCCTCCTTAAATCCAACTATAAATTAGTTTTACAGGATTTTGTGCCACCGACTCCGGGTTTAATCCTTGAAGGAACTCAAAGGATGCTGCCAGATTTTCTTGCTGAGACGAGCCGCTTTAATGAGGCAATGAAGGCAAATGAAGATTTAATTAATATCTTTCTCATTAATGGGTGATTAAATTGGATCTTAGCACCACGCCTCGGTGAGCCATGGGGCGACACAGGAATGGGAATTCGCTCCGTGGCATTGGCTCGTTCCACAGGCACTAATGAAGTACCAAAATTAATTATTTGCAAGGGTGGAACTTCTAAGATGCCCCAAGTAACCCCAAACTTCACCCGTGAGCACCCACCTTGCTGAGGAAGAGATCCTGCAGTTCTTTAGAATCCCAGGATCCCGGAGGTTGGGAAAGAATTCCAGGATCATCGAGTCCAAGTTGTGTCTGGTTCCCACCCAGTCACCCAGACCAACGTCCAGGAATTCCTCGGACGCCTCCAGGGATGGCCACTCCAAACCTCCCTGGGCAGCCCCTTCCAAGGCCTGGCCGCCCTTTCCAGGAGGGATTTTCCCAAATATCCACCCTGAGCCTCCCCTGGCACAGCTTGAGGCCGTTCCCTCTCGTCCTGTCCCCGTTCCCTGGGATCAGATCCCAAATCCCCCCAAGAAGAACCCAAAATTCCCCCTGGATCCCCCTTTTCTCCAGGCTGAGCCCTCCCAGCTCCTCAGGATTCTCCATTCCCTTCTCCTGCTGCTCCAGCTCCGTTCCCATCCCTGGCCACGCTCCAGCTCCTCGATGAAGGTTAAAATCCCCTTCTCCAATCCTCAATCTTCTGAGGGTTTGGGGTTGGGCAGAGCTGATAAGGCCGGGCTGCCTTATCAAAGCTCCTTCTTCAGCCTTGCCCACTCCTGGGGCCTCCAGCTGACCCAGGAGCTCTATAAAATCCCGGGATGAGACTCCGGGACTCCTGGGGACGGTTCTGTGCAGGGCCAATGACGATCCTTGGGGTTGCCTTCCACCTCGGGATATTCCGTGATCCTGGGATGCCTCTGGATACTCCGGGGAGGTGACCCCGACCTGGAGAAGGCGTTTGGGTGGTGGCCCCCGAGGGACACCGGGCCCAGCTTTTAGACAGACCCAAATTATGCCCAGGCACTCCAGGCTTCCCCCCCTGGGGCTGCAATTCCAGGTTCCCCCCCGGGTTTTATCCAGGGAATTAAAGAGCGTGAGCTGTGTTTTGTTTCCAAGATGAAAGATTCCCAGGAAATGGGGGTGCTGTCATTATTCCCGAGCTCCGAGCGAATCTCGTTGGGTGGTGGGGGAAGAATTCCTCAGTTCCGGAGTTATTTGTGGGTTTAATTCTTTAATCGCCACCTTTCGTGGAGCTGGAGGTAAAAAATGTCCCCAGACTTCTCCATGAGAGAGGAAAAATTTAATTTTTTATGGGATTTAGAAGTGGGAATCAACTGAAAAATGGACAGAAATGGACAGAAATTACCATAAATGAACAGAAATGGACAGAAATGGACAGAAATGGACAGAAATGGACAGAAATGGACAGGAACGAACAGAACTTAGATCCTGCTCTGGTCTAAGCGATAAAACAGGGCTGAAAATATAAATAATTAACAAGCAGTTGGTGATGACTTAAGCAAATCCCTTATTTCCCCTTCAATCTCATAATTACCCAATGAAAAAAACACCCCAAAATATTATCCCTTTATTTGGAAACTGGATTCCAGGTGACAGCTCAGAAACTGCTCCAAAATGGGAATTCCAGGATTCAAACCAGCCTTAAACCCGTGCAGTAACTCCCAAATTTTAGCCTGTTTATTTTCCCGCCCGATGTTGTTGGTTGTTCTCTTCCAAACCTGGAATTGCCCCGATAAAATCTAGGGGAAAATGAGGGTTTAAGGATCACGTTCTGCCCCGATCCGGGATAATGACATCGATGATTTCCTCTCTGCCAAGCGGCCTCGGAGCCCAATTTGGAAAATTATAGGGAAGAGCAAAGCAGCTGCAGCAGCTTCCTCTGATTTCATCTCCGTATGCAAAGCAGCCGGGAAGGACCAGAGCGGAGCCCTGGAATTCCTAAAGCCAGAAAATCAATTTACCAACGACGACAACAACAACAACAACATCAACAACAGCAGCAATCAGCATGCCAGGGAAAAACAGGATGAGGAATCTCCCAGATAAATCTCTGGAGCTGATTTGTTTGAGGTGAGTCTGGAGCTCCTCAGCCCACATTGATGCTCTTTAAAGTTTATTTTTTTAATGTAAAAAAATGGGTTTGGTTGGTGGGTTTTATTCTGCAAATCCTTTCCAGAAAAAGCCAAAATTCCTGATTTTTTTGTTTAAATTTATATTTCCAGAAGGATTTCTCTTCCAGCTGGGGAGTTTATCTCTTTCTCCTATCTCTTGAAGAGCTCTTTGATCTGAGGCAGGTTCAGGGGTTGTGAAAGGAGTTTTGGGCCTGTGCCAGGGGTTTGCGTTTGGGATCCGATTTCTTTGGAAGGATCTCCGTGGAATATCCAGGCTGAAGTTCCACAAAAGAAAGGATCCCACTGAAACCTCCAGGGGAAAACCCCAATTACAGAAACCGAACCCCGGGGATTTTGGGGCACTTTCGTGTTTTAAACCAATTTTCTCTCCATTGGAAGACCCTCCAAGACAATGGGACGAGGTTCTTATGGACTTTTCTCAAATATTGGGTTTGGTAACTCCTGGAATGGCCTCCGCTGTCAATCACTGTAATTAATGGGTGCTTTTAATTGCCACAAATTAAGTGAGTCAGTCTGTTCTGTGCTACTCATGTATCTCCTGCTCATTAGATTGATTCCAGAGCCATGAAATGTAAATAAAATCATTTATTTGGGGCTTTGTTTTTGTGTTTTCCTTTTGTTTTAATAATTCACCACAACTGAGAACAGAGAGGGTTTTCTTTTAATGTAAATGTGAGCGTGGAAATCACAGTATCAGCATTTTTCAGGCCTTGGGGATTTATTCGAGCTGAGTTTATGAGCCTGGACTTCAGGTAATGTTTGCACTGAGTCCTCTAACCCTGAACTAAATTCCTCTCCTCATCTTGGCCTCTAAAAAACACATTCCCAAAGGAAAATTCAGTTTCTTCACAGTTTTTAACCTTTTTTAGGTGTTTATTCTGAAGGGGACGAGCCCTTGAGATGAGGAATTGCTGATAAATTATGAAATCCTGGGCAGGTGCCTTTTTGTAGCTGAATTTCTGATGGAATTCTTGTCCGAGAATTGCTTTGGCACCTCAAACTTCCTACTTGGAATGTGAAAAGGAAATTCTGTGTTCAAACAACAGCTCCAAGAACAGAAATTCCATAGAAACCCGTGGGGTGAACGCAATGTGACCACGGACACACAAAGCGAATCTTTTAGGGAAAATCCAGCTATTTCAAGGAAAATTCCCCTCAGTGGGTGGTGGGATTCCCAGCAAAGGCCTGGGATGGGCGAAGTACCTGCAGCGCCCTGCGTGGGACTGGGAATCGATGTCCCCAGACAGAAATTCCGTAAAAACCCGCGGAGCGAACACAAAGTGATCACAGCCACACAAAGTGAATATTTCAGGGAAAATCCCCCTCGGTGGAGGGAGAGACTTCCAGCAAAGGCCTGGGAAGGGTGAAGCACCTGCAGTGCCCTGTGTGGGACTGGAATTATCTCCTCATCTTAAGGCGTTATCAAAACAGTTGCGGCAAGGGGAGGCAGGAGCGGGGAAAACATTCCATTTCACAAGGGGGTTGCGTCAAGGTGGCTCCCAATTTCCCTTCTCCATGACAGGATATAAAAGTGCTCCTGACTGGCGGCCCTGGAGCTGCCTCTGCTGACTCGTTCTCCTCGCTGACTTGGTAAGTTGGATTTAACTGAATCAGCTCCTAATTAGACATAATTGGGTTTACAGGGAGCTTTGATCCAAGGTTTTATATCCTATCCTAAATCAGGGTAGAGTTTATTCTCCAAACCCGTTTTACGTGGGAAGTGGGACTTGGGTTTAAGGTGGATAAAGGGGGAAAAGGAGTGGGAGTTATAAAGATGCTGATGGGAGGAATTTTTAGGAATTGAGCATTTATTTATGGGGAAGGGTCACTCCAAACCCAAGATCAGGGTGGGATTGGTTCCCAAAAGGAACAGGAAAGGGAATGATGTGGGAGGAGGACAGCGAGGTTCTTCCCAGAATTCATTCTGGGAATAGATACAGGGCAAAACCACAGAGAAGTTTTGGGGTGACCCAATTGTGGCCTTCCAGGACCTGAAGGAGCTACAAGGAACGCGGGGAGAGACTTTTTCCAAGGGATGGAGTGCCGGGAAAAGGGGGAAAGGGTTCGCGCTGATGGACAGGACGTTTAGATGGGATTTTAGGGATAAATCCTTCCCTGTGAAGGTGGAGAGGCCCTGGAGTGGGATTCCCAGAGAAGCCGTGGCTGCCCCATTTCTGGAATTGTCCAAGGCCAGGTTGAACGGGCCTTGGGGTCTATGGAAAATGTCCCTGCCCATGGCAGGGGTTGGAACTGGATCTTTAAGGTCCATTCCACGATTCCATGGATCCCTAGAACAGACTTAGAAGCATTTCCCCACAATTCACCTCCCTTGACTGGTGCAATTTATGGAAAAGCGGATTGTGCCCTAGAAAGGACGATTTTGAAATCATTTTTTTTAACCACAAACTCATTTATTTAGGTGGTTTAACCCCACGTATCTGCACCTGTTGATCCAAACACCACCCAACAAATCCCCATTCCCATAACACAACTCCCTTTCCAGCAAATTCCAAGGGGAATCATCTCCCATACGCCTCCCATTTCTTACTGGGTATCTCAGTCTCACCCCGAAGAATTTAAGGACAAAACCGCCTCTTTTCACCTGCATTTCCTCTCTCATGGAGAAGTTTGGGGACATTTTTTACCTCTAAATGGTGTTGATTAAAGAATGAAACACACAAAAAAATCCAGAACCGAGCAATTCTTCCACATCCTTCCAATCCTCACTGGGCTGGGACCTTCTCTTCCTTCCAGGTCGGATTGGGAACGATGTCTTCCTATGGCCAACTGCTCAGTGCCCGCTGTGCTTCGCCCTGCGAGGTGACGTGTGGCCAGCCCTACGTCGACTCCTGCAGCGAGCCCTGCGTCGCCTCCTGCGGAGATTCCCGAGCCATCGTCTACGCCCCGCCCGTGGTCGTGACATTCCCGGGACCCATCATCAGTTCCTGCCCCACGGAGAGCATCGTCGGGACTTCCATCCCCGAAATCGGCGGGGGAATGGGGTCTGGAGGGGGTGGGATGGGGTCTGGAGGCGGTGGGATGGGGTCTGGAGGTGGTGGGATGGGGTCTGGAGGAGGGATGGGATCTGGAGGACGTGGGATGGGGTCTGGAGGTGGAGGGATGGGATCCGGATGGGGCGGAATGGGGTCTGGAGGGGGAGGAATGGGCTCCTACTGCGGGGGGG
>VZTE01004593.1:0-83141 GCA_013397775.1 Eulacestoma nigropectus
GGTCGTGGATCCAATTTTCTGCTTGATCTGCAGGTTTTTGTACTTTCTTGGTTTGGATTGGGTTTTTTGTTTGGTTTTCTATTTTTCTGTTGCTAATATTGACAAAAAATATAGCTGATAATAAGGAGAATGGATGATATTACGATAAAAACTTGAAATGCTCTAAGAATGACAGCTACAGCAAGGACTTTTAAAATTTACTTGTCATGCTGCAATTGCCTGTACACCTTTCTTTTAAACTGGTATTAAAAACTACTAAATAATTCCATCCATTCCATCATAAAGCAGGAATTAGATTTGAGAAAGCAGATGAAGATGAAAAAGTATCTTGCTACTTTTGAGTTAACCTCTGATAGAAATAAATGGGTGCGTTCTCATGTTCAAGAAAGAGGAAGGTAATGGACAAGGGAAAACCATTTTTTTTTCACTGTGCTTCTTGGCATCAGAGCCTAAGTTTCTTGTAAAAGAATAATAAAAGTAGAGATACCTAAAGGGGAAAATGGTAATCTCCCAGCATACTCAAAATGTTTCTAAGATAAGAGCCTCCCTACAAGCCACTCTGCACTGGCACTGCTCTGCTCACAAATAGTCTGCAAGATATCATTCATGCAGAAGTCTAACATGGTGGAGGCAAAGTGTATGGTTTCCCTTGTCCTGGCCCACAGAATCCTAGATGAGGTAAATCAATGGATAAGGACATTTTTCTCCCCTCTGCAGAGAAAAAACCCCAGAATAACATTGTTATCACTAGCCGACTTTGTAAGATATCCGTTAAATCCATGATCTGTTTTGCTCAATAGTTTATTTGGACCTGAGCCACATCAGTTATCTGTATTTAAACCTTTTTTGGGTTATTTGCCACTGAATCAAACACATCAAAAACATGGCTGATCAACTCTGATTTCAGATGGTAATGTCTTTCTGAAAGTGTCAGCTATAGAGTCATAGATATGGTGCAAGAGCCCAGCTTAACATTGCTCACCTCAACAAATATGCAAGTCAAAATGTGTATCTTAGTCTCATCACAATCATTTAGCCACTGAGTGGCCTTGACGACTGATTATCTCCCTTTTTTATGGTGTCTGTCCTTGAAGGAAATACCAAACAACCAAATTTTGAAGTAAAAAGCTCAGCTTTATAAAACAAGAAAAAAATAAGCCAATTATTAAATGCTACTATGTTCTACTGAGGGGTTGCTGTCTTCTTCTCAATTTGTTCTGAAAGGCACTAATCAGCATTTATCTCCACAATCTACCATGTACTTGCTTAGCAATATTGCATTTTTATTACCATTTACAAGCGTAACCTGTAGAAATGTTACTGAGAACAAACCTAATTCCTCATTAATAGTAACAAAAAAAGGCAGATTACTTTTCAAGTTTTTCTTTATGCTCTTTTGGGATTTACTGGTACTTAAATGCATATCTGCATTTAGCAATCCAGTTTCTACACACATATGACTGTGCAGTAGAAGAGGGAAGCTATGACACTGCATCAGCTTGTTTGCTAAGAAGCAAAAATATCCGGGGACTTCACATGGGAAAGAAACCTATAAATGACAGCCATGAGAGACAGCTAGAGAAATAGCTCCCTGCCTCCCTCATTTCGGCAGCACTGAAACATCTGAGATGCCTTTGGGTGACCCTGTGCTTTAAGACTATCAGGAAAAAAAAATCCAGAAAGTAAATGCACTCATCACTAAAAGAAATTCAGAGACCACTTGGCTATTTCAGAGCGGCACGTGCCACTCTCTGCTCAATTTAATGAAGCCCCTTACAAAAAGACAGGCTGGGCAATCTGCCAAGTGAGACTTGAAGAAGAAAAAACTATTATTATGAAAGAAACCAAGAAAAGCACTATCATAAAAGGGATTCAAATTTTCCTTATGCATAGTTTACCACTCACATATTGTGAGTAGATTCCACAAATTATCTTATATAGAAAACAATCAAAGTCAGTAGGATATTTTCTCAGCTTTTCAGACTAAAGGTTTTATACCTTAGAAATGCATAATGTCAGATAATTCATCACTTCTGTTTCTTTCCTCAGCTTTTTTTCTCTTGATGCTCTGCTCTTCATGCACATGTAGCCTAATGTGGGCTTTGTCTGCAAGGATACATCATGTGTGAACTGGTCAAATCTGTTATGGAAGAGACAATTCTCCACAAAAGAGCAGGAGCACCAAGACAAGGAAACCTCTCAAAATTTAACAGTTTCTTTCCATGAACCCATGAAAGCATGATTTAAACAGATGATTAATCAAAATTTAAATTAGTAAAGACACCATATATGGAGCCTCATTGATAGTGGGTATTGGAGAAATGTAGATGTTTACAATGAGATAAGTGTTTAAAAGTGTTTCTGGATCAAGGGGATGCCTGGGAGTGGGCTTAAAAGTAAGTGAAATTGCTGTCTTTTCAAAACCAGGGAAAAAAACAAGATTAGGCAGCTGCCAAACCTAAACTGTATTAGAAGAAAGGCTATTTAAATCTGATTAATAAACACTTCAGAGTTCACTGAAGGAATTGGCTGCAGCCTATTGCTCTTCATCAATTGCTTTGCATTTTAGTATGGATTTGACTGAAGAAATTTCTAATTTCCTGTAGTTTGGGAAAAAGCGTGTTTTGCAAAGGATCATCCGTTTGATGGGAGGATAGGATGCATCATTTATTTTCCTTCTTACCCCATCAATGCGATCTCAGGTCATATACATAAGCATCTGAGAAGATGATCTATAGTCTTCCCTGTATCCAAGTCTTCGAACCACTGGGCTGTCAGCTGTACTCTTTCCCAAAACCCACAATAACTGCTGCCCCTTTTACATCCATATCATCTCAAAAATGCCTCCCTGCTTTTGTCACACTAATCTCCATGTTTTCATAACCCTTCTCCTATTTCATTAGCAATTTCATTCTTCCTGACCTGCCTTCCTTGTTAGTGCAGCCAAGATGCTGCCTTGACCCTGCTTGGCTTCTTATTCCAGTCTACCCAGTTCACATAAGTCCACAATCTTTTCCCTGAGAATCAGCACAATGGCTTAACTCCTGTGGCATTACATGCAAAATTATTGCTTTTAAGTCTCCACAGAATGTATGTTACCTACTGATGTTCCTGTGTTGAGACCCTTAACTTGCTCATTCCTTTCATACACCTTTCAGACCTTTCCTCACAAACCCTGGGGTGCCAAAGGTGTGCTTGAAATGAGACCCCAGTTCTGTGACCAAGTCTGCTTCTTCTGTCCATGCCTCACCACAGAACCCATTCCTTTCAACCGTGTCACTATTCCTTCACCTCTATTCCTGCCCTATTTCACATTTATCTCATCAGATATTTAGTGGGTAAATTAATTTTTAAAAAGAAAGGATGCAAAATAAAAATTTGATGATTTTGTAGAAGAATCAGACTAGTATGTCAGTAAAATTTCTCAAAAAGTCCTGTAGAAGTTCTGCCAGCCATTGTTCCACACAGGTGAAAATCTCTTCAGCACAAGGGCTTGTTCTTTTATTATATTATACTATACTAGTATAATATATGTTACATACCCGTATATATATATATTTACTATTCAATACCAAAAGATCCTCAGTCTCCCTATAAAATAAATCAACAGCATTAAAATACAGAAATGATAGGTATTAGAGTAAGAAAAAGATGAAGAGTAAGTAATGGCCTGAGATTCAGGGGCTTTCAAATCAATTCAGGTTCTACCTGGATGTGCAACCATCGATATGCCCAAATAAGAGATTTGTGGTTCTGTGGCTCTCTCTGGCAGAACAACACTGTTTTCCTGGGATCACTGTTCTGCCATTTCTACCATTAGCATTATAAACTACTCAGGACAGAGTCCCCCTCACTACACATATAAATGATGCCTGCAGCAAAGACACTCCAAACTCTCCTGGGCTCCTGGCCTTTAACGTATTATAAATGTTTCATTAAGATTTTACTAGTAATATAGCAGTTACTGGTAATGCTGAAAAATGCTTTTCTTTCTTTTTTTTTTGCTCTCTCACAGACACAGGCACACACACCCCATTCACACAGGCTTTCTTTGGCTGCTATCGCCACCACACACTGACCTTTGAAATATGGAAATAAAAGTGCTCAGAAATAAAGCTGGCAGCAACAGCAGCCCGACTGTCGTCATTTAGAATCTTAAACAAGTGGGGCCATAGTTTGCAAGCTGTCTTCATAATTACTTGAAGCAGTTGTCACTCTGGCTCTAGTTTGTTCATTACACCCCAAACAAACAGCTGATATTTGTTAAAGCACATAAGCCACTCTGTTGAGGCAGGGTTCTTTATTGTGAGGAACCCTGCAGCTGCAAGTCACATGCAGTTCATAGTATTTCCTGATTTCCTGTGCTTTATTTGCTTCCCTGCATTCCCTTTACAGCAATGTCTTTTTTTACCAGAAAGAGAGAGTTAAATAAAAACCAAACACAATAAGGTAAACATTAGCTAACATAAAGCTTGATAGGCTTAAGGTTTATGACCCAAATCTGGTTCCCATTAAACAAATACTTTTGCTGTGGTGAAGAATGCTTAGCAATAAGAAAGTCATGGATGGAATTTGAGACTTCTGCACTCGAATGAAACAACTGCCACTTACAGGTCAGCACCCTCCCTCTGCAGTTGCCTGAAAGGGAAGCAAATGGATGGCATCAATCTGAGCAGAATCGGGAGACTTCCGGGAATTTCCTTTCTTTGCTCTTTTGCATCCTGAAAATGGAGGCTGTGGATATTGTTCTGCAATAGTTTATGCTCAACTGGCTGATGGTTGTGATCGTCTCTGATGAGCTACTGGGTGAAAGATTCCCTTTCAGTCTGCAGTTGGCAGGTCTCTATGGCTGCTGGTGGAGATGAGGGAAGGAATGGAGAAGGTGTACAGAAAGCAGAATTGGTTTCCTCTGTGCTGTATGAGGGGAAAAGTCCTGTCACATAAGACTGTTTTTGAGCTTACCCTGGTAGCATGAGCTTGAAAGAATAAAAACAATAAATGAGCTCCAGTAGGCCAAAGAAACTGACACAGTCTTGTACAAGACTAAACTGTTAAATAAGCTCTAGATATGTGAACAGAGATCTCAGCCTGGCCATCTTCACAGCAACAACCACTGAAAGGAAATAATAAAATTTATTTTAAAGTAGAGAAGAAAAAAACCAAAACAATAAAAGATTTTAAATGTCACATCTTTCATTTTGATAGCATCTCTTAATCCCTTTCTCACTACTCTCAGAGAATTTTTATATTCAAAACCCCTGTTTGGCCGTCTTTCAGATGATATGAAAGATATTATCGGTTGTCCTTATCGGAGGGGAAGAATCAGCTGAGATATTGTTACTGCAACGCTTGGAAATGTGCATAAGATAGTCAAGGTGAGAAAAGACCAGTAAAGGGAGAAAATGTGATTTATTTATATCCTGTTGATTTGTAGGTCCAAGGTCACTGGTGTGGAAACACAAGTCCAGCACATTGTCTAGTCTGACATTTGTGCATCCAGCAAACTTTTAGCAGTGCTGAGCTATTTGAGATAAAGCTTTTATCTAGAGGTACAAAAGATGCCTTCCTAGACTGCTAATCAATCTTTCCATTAAACATGAGACAATGAGAAAGAAAGAAGGAAAGTGAGAGGCAATGCAGGTGGTCTTGTAGGTGGGGATGATAAAGTCATGTATTATTTAAGAACTTCGAGAAGGCCAGGGAAGGAGGTAAAAACTCATGTGTTCTTCTCACAGGAAAGGGGTGAAAAAAGTAAAGCTCAATGGAGTGAAACTGGGCAGGAGGTGGACCACATTACATGAAGTTTTCCATTTAGTCACTTCCAGCCTTCTGCTAAAAATCTATAAATATGCAGTATGTGGAACAAGTTTACTTTTCATTATTCACAGTTTAGGCCTTTAATTTCTCGTTATCTTTCCTTCATAGTGGCATCTATAGCTCACTCTTGACAGAGCTAACTTTGTCTTTCTTTGTGTCTGACTTTTATACTTTGCATGTAAGGGGTCAAGTTAGACCTCTTCTATTTTGCCAAGCATGGGAAAAACCAAGGGTCTGGGAAAAAAAAGGGAATGAACCATCCATAATCTCAGCCTAGAGTATTTGCCATACACATCTGCCACCAGACTAAGTGGAGATATGTCTACAATACATCCTTAAGACGGGGCTAGGAGAACTTTCCAGGTCACAGCTCTCAGCTCTGATGGGTGTTCTGGCCACTCCCTTATCCCATACTGAAATAAATGCCAAGGTGTGAAATCCCATCCTTCCATGCCTGCCCTTTCAGGCAAAAAAAAAAAAAAAAGAGAGAATCATGAGGCAAGAAGGGGAATTTCAAAGTGTACAACCAATTCCCAGTCTACAGGACTGCAGGGAGTATCTGTATGTCTTCCTGCTCTGCAGGCTGGACATGATCACTGTGACCTTGTCTCTGATGGCACCAAGCCAGTGCTGCAGTGGGTTATCTGCCAGGACAGTCAGAAAAAAAATTGTTTTGTCCTGATAGCAGTTTTCCTGTAATTCTGCTCAACTAAAAGAGTTTTTTCCATTTCTACATAAGCTAAACCGTGCCCAACACTAACTACACTGCAAGGATGCAGAAATAGCAGTAGCATCATGGGTTAAACTTGCAAAACTATTTAATTTGTTTACTGATTCCATCCCAAGTAGCAGTGAATTGTTTGTAGGAAGGGTGAGGTAGAAACACGATGCTCCGGTAGATAACCCAAGCTGAGTAATTTATTACAAGGCATGAGCTTCCACTTGCATTCATCCAGTGCTTCCTGGTTTTCTTATATGCATAAATTAGGCAAGTTTCATGGGAGCTTTGGCAAGCCTGGCAAATCTTTCCAGCAGAAGATTTTCAAACTATTTTCCCTAGCATCTCTGCAGTAAGTATACCCATTGAAAAAATAGCACAACGTTTATAAGAAAAGGGTGACAGCAATCTCCTAATATCCTTCTCCAGACATGCCCTTCAATGACCAAAAAACTTTTTATGCTGGGAAATTGTAAAAGCAGAGGATGCAGCTGACAAAGATCTAGGGGGACGTAGCAGTGTAAAGGGCTGCCAGAACGGAGACGTACTGGGCATAGAACTGATGACCAAGCTGAATCTTCTATAGAAAGTTTAAGATTTATTGATTGAAAGACTCTGAGGCAGTACTACAATGATATAGAAATACATGTTAAAAGATAGTGCTAAGCATTATAAAAGGGAGGCAGTACTACAATGATATAGAAATACATGTTAAAAGATAGTGCTAAGCATTATAAAAGGCTCTATATCTCAGCTGGGAAGTAATGTTTCTAGAAAAGACTGTTAAATTTCTTTCCCTTCAGTAGATGTTTCCTTTGTCTCACCAACTAAACTGCCCTGTCTGCTCATACTGAGACAAACACCATAAAGCTGTTGCTACTTCTAGGTGGACTGAAGGCAGTCAAAAGACAAATTAAAAAGCATCTTAATAAAACAATAATGCAACCACTATGTATTGAACTCTTAGTATCTGGTTTATACTAGTATGAAATTCATTTTAATAGGCAAAGTTTGAAAAGCAAGTATCTAACAAGGAATTTTTTTTTGTTTCCCTCATTTTCTCTTTTCCCCTCTGTTTCCTGAATATATTGTATTATTTAAATACCTTACAAGATAGACAGTGTTCTCCCTCAATTTAAATCCTGGCAAAAGAGCATTAGAAAAAGTGACAAGACTATCATTCAAACGAAAGGGTCACACTAGTGGCTTGTTACTTCATTTTCATGACAAAGATTGCATATGACATTTAATACCCAACATCTTTCAAGAAATATAGTGCAGTGCTCCACCATTTTGACCTTTTCTTGGGTCTTTATTTCTGATTGGCTTATCCATTCCACTCTTTCCCAGGCATTATGGCCCTATCAATCAAGGAAATAGAGATTACAGTTCACTGTGAAACAATGCATATTTAAAGGAGGAACCATTAAGGTTTTTAGGCCCCACATCTTCTGCAGCTTAGAGTTGTTGCAAAGAGGTGACTAGAAAATGTTTCCTTTTAATTATTCTTCTCCAGCCTATTGCAACAAATTATATAATTATATAAATAATAAAATCTTTGGGATTGGCAAAGATACTGTGGCCACAACACCTAACAACATCCCTAGGCAACGGGTTTGCATGAGGAATGGATTTGGCACAACTAAACCAAGAATGCTCACTGAGGGGCAGCAGCTTTTGCTCATTTCCTGATCAACCTTAGTGCTACAGCAGATTTCTCTCTCTTTTGTTCTCACTCCCTTTCTGCCCCCTCTGTGTGTATTTTGGGGGGAAGGCAGGCAAAATTGAAATAACACTTTGAAAATATCCACCTGTAAAAGGTATTAATTAGTAACACCTAGTTCTTTTGGTGGTAGTTTTCAACTGCAGATCTCAAAGCACTTCCCAGAAGTAGGAAGCAGTATTTTTAGGAAATCTCTGTATTTGATCCAGAGTCCACTGTGGAGCTAGGAATGGAATACCGTGTTCCCCATTTCCCATGCTGAGTGCTACTCCCTAGGAACCAAAATCATTACTGAAATTGCACTGGTGAAAGCATGCATTTGGGTTTGTAGAATGGTGGCAAGAAACAACGAGGAACACTATAGAGGACCACCTGCTTCTCCTTTATTCAGTGTTGCTGTATTTTCTCACAAAAGAAATAGTGAGTTGTAAACTGCAATTCACAGCAATGACAAATAGATCAAGGAGTTTCTGATCACTAGTGACTGGCATCAGCTCTGAACTGCGCTCTGTGGTGACCAAATTCTTAGCCACAACACTGAAGATATAGTGAAGTACCATGGAAGTTGCCAGCAGACAGTGCTCTGTTCAAGCAGCTCAGCAAACAAAATGGATTACATTCATACAGAGGAGGAAAGGAACATAAGGATAGGAAATGGACAAATGAGAACTTCAGGGAAGGGATTTTCAAAAATGCACAGACAGCTTTAAAGAGAGCCTGACTGAAAAACTTCAGTCTGAAAGGGGGAGGGGAAGAAACCATTGCCTATGCAAACTCAGCAGCATGTACATGCCATGGATGCAACTTTGCAGTGAGGGCTACATTTCCTCTTGAGTGTAGTCACCTATTACATGTTGGACTCAGCACCTCATGAGGTTTAAGGAAGCTGCATGAGCAGGCTGTGATGTTGCATGAGAACTGGCCATGGTTACAATGAAGGCAGGACCAAGTGAGTGTAGGGGGAGTTCTCTTCTGCTCTCTCTAGGTTGCTCAGTCTTTGGTAGTCTGGTAGCTCAAGAGTCATTGGCTCTTCTAGAAGATGCCAAATACTGTTTATTGTGTCTGCTTTCTGTCTGAGCTAGGGTGAAGGTTCACTAAAAATTACTTTTAAAACTTAAACTTTACTAGAAATCTTGTTCTTCAAAACCGCTCTCTGTATGGGAGCTTATTGGCTTGGATTAAATTTTCAGCAGGAAAAATTTTTAGAGTTCAAATTGTTGAGGGTTCAAGAGTTTCAAGAGTTCAACAGCCAAAATACTCTGCATAGGGCACTCAGCTGAGATTTTGAAGATTTTAGCTCAAGCCCTGCTCCAAAAATAGAATCTTTAAGTTAAATTATGGGGTACAGACTAATCCTTGGTGTTGTGTTGTCCTCCCCTTACCATTCTCCACCAAAAAAATAAACAGCCTAAGCCCAAAAACTCCAACCCAAAATTAATTATTCAAAATAGTTATACACGTTATTCTCCATTCATTTCAGTGCTACCATGTAGCTGGTTTTGCTGCTGGATTTCCACGGCCATTAAAGGAACATTTTTGTGCACGTTTTATGCACAGAACAAATGTTCTTGTTGCTTGCTCACTTCTCAAGTTGATGGCAAATATCATCTGCAGTTCCAAAACTCATCACAGCCTTCAACACTCAACATTTTCTGTCTTCTCTCTTTCTGCTTTACATCCAAGGGCTATCTTTTTATTAATATATTGCTTACTGTTCCCCAGGTAATAATATCTTAGTCCCTTCAAAAGTAAAAAAATTAATCAGAAGAGATGTTAAAACTTTTCTTGACCTTTAGAAACATTCTGTCCTTTTCTTTTTCCATTAAAATGCTGTCCAAGAGATGATTTAACTTTGTTTCCTGGGGAATATTTGTTTTTTCATTGTTGCTTTTATATTTTCTATGTTTCTGTTTGGTTGAGTTGTTTGCTGTAGGTGGTTTTGAGACCTTTTTTTGCAGAGTAGGTAAACAAAGTAATCAATGTTGTGAGTGACGTTCTTGTCATGAAAAGGCTTTTCTCCAAAGAAGGTTTATGTGGCCTTCACTAGATAGGGGACTTAGTCTAACAATGAGATGCAAGTTTAACCAAATTTTAGTTAAAAATTCAGGTAACCACTGTGGGAATTTATTCAGTAGCTGGATCCCCTCAGCCAAGTGTGTTTGCTACCAGCTCTCCTGTGTTTCACTATGTGCTTTTGAACCCCAGCTGTAGTAATTTCAGGTATCCCGGCATTCACCCGTCAGCAAAATTCAAGTCCACGATTCAACCTTTTTTAGGCCTCATTCTCCCTGCATCTTGAGTGCCACAGCTCCTGGAGAAGTGTCCTGGGCAGAGGAAAGGTTTGGCACAGGAGAGCAGCAGCCTGCCTACCCACCCCTGGAGCAGGGACAGGGGGAGCCTTCTTCAAAAGGCCACACAGGAATAGTTGCTGAACCTCTCCCCTGCAACTCCAACAGCCAAGGATGGAGACTGAGCTCTCAGGTGATGGCCTCTGTAAAGCACAGACCCTTGCAGCATATTTTTTTTCTTAGTTTGGGTTTTCTTTTGGATTTTTAGGGTTTGTTGTTGTTTTTTTTAACTACAACATAATTTATGTGGAACACTCTGGGACTTGATAACACTCAGCCTGCAGGCTCATGCCTGAGAATGCACCTAAGCATAAATTATTGCACAATAATTCAAGCCCTGTCTGGTCTTATTGCTTAATAAAATTAACATTGTGGTATGAACCAAAATGTCTTGAGATGAAATTGCACTTTCTCAAGAGTTCAACTAAAAGAGAAAAAACCCCAACCACTCAACAAAAAAAAAATATTTATGAGTGAGGTAAATATGACTCTCTTTCATCTCAAGCCTTTCTTTTTCCTTTTTTTACAAGCCAGCAACTTAGTTGCTTTTGTTCTGCAAGTAATGTGAGAAGCCTTTTAGTACATATTCTGGTTTCATCATTCGGGAGCAAAGCAAAACCAGAAAGTTGCATGTGTTCCTGGATTTTACCTTTAATGAAAAATACCTTTTCTACATTATTTTGTAACACCAGCAGCAAAAGGAATAGTACAGTGTTCTGAAGAAAATACCTAGGAGACAGGAACTTCTCTGCTACCCTCTTTTTAAAAAGTTCCCAAAATTAATGTGATGCAGGAATTCTTCAGTGCTGTCTTGGTGACAAACTAGGGGGTCTCTGCTCCTCTTAAATTAAAATGTGTACAAATATACACCAGCACATAAGGAAACCCTAAGATTGTGCTGACAAGGACTGTGAGGAAGACTGACTGAAGAAGCAGAGCCATGCAATATCAATTGGATTGACAGGAAGACTTGAGAATTAAAGGTAGTAAAGCATTTGTGTCAGGCAGCTTATTTGCTCTTTTATGTCTGCAGGAATGTGGAAAATCTGGCCTTTTACTGGAGAAGTCAGCCTCTCACAGGGTCCAAGTATACAGCCTTCTGCAGCTCAAGAAATTTTGTCGGCTGCACGAAGACAGATCATGCAAACAGTTTCTCGTATGTATAACTTGGAACTAAAGTTACAGAACTTCATTTTATATAGCTTCAACGGCAAAGATGCATTTAATTCCTACGCTAAAGCTCCAAACCCATGTTCATAATTCTGGGTCTTTTTGTTTCTTGACTGGAATCATCCTCTCTCTCGCCAGATAAGCAGTGATTACACTGCTCATACTAATTCATGTCAAGACAGGAAGATTGTTTAAAACAATCTATGTCATGGTTAATACACTAAGCCTATGAGTGGTGCCATGGAGTTTATTTTGCAAATGCACTAAATCTCCTTACAATAAAAAGTCTGAGTCTGAAAGTAGATATTTATTAAGGAAGCCCTAAAGAACCACAACATAATAACTACTGAGAAGCACAAAACAAAAAAGAAATAGATGTCTAGAAGTACAACTGAGTGAAACAAAAAAAGCAAAGGTGTCCTTTTGTCAATCTCCTCTATGTGCTGGAAAAAAAAAAGTGCATTTGAATCAGAATCAAAGAGAGAGAACTGCTGGGTCTGCTCTCTACATGCCTTTGAACTGGCCTAAGCATGCCTCAGTCTAGGCTGGGAGACGTGCATATACTAGCTTGAGGATTTCACAACTATGAAAACTAAGAAGGCTTTCGTGTATTTTGTTTAGTTAAATGTAGCACCATACACACCTTGTGAAAAGGGTTTTGAACAAACCTTCATGTAGCATTCAAAGGCAAGTAAACAAATAGAGAGACACTGACTGGTTCATCTCTCCAGTCAAGAGACTAGGAAAGCAAACAACTTTCTTTTAGGTGCTACTTTTCAAACGAGATATTTTCAATGTAAACTCTACAAGATCTTCCTGTGGACTTGCAAGAACTCCCTTAGGTGTGCCCACTAGGATGTGTTGGTCACCATTTTTGGGAGATGCCGTGATACAATTATTAATATCCACCCTCAGGTCTGGAGACAGAGGAGCAACAGGGCAGTCAGTGCAACTATGCCAGGGTGCTAATACAAAACAGAAATAAAGGCACAATTTCCACAGTGGAGAAGAGTCCAAAGTGAGTAGCTTGGAAAAAATCAAAAACCTTGAACAGAATGAAAAAAAGAATTAGGTCACTGAGTCTGAGCCAGGAAAAAACACATACAAGAGGAAATTAGAACAGCAGAAGTATTTCATATTAGCTCATCCAAAGATTTAACGTGCATGGGCAGCATTATGTTCTGTCTTCTGGAAAGCTATTATGGGCAGGAAAGATTGTCAGGAATTTCTATGCCATGTCCACAATGTAACCAGTCCTACCCAACAAATTACATATGTGGCAGTATACATATGATATGAGATAGACTTTAAGCCTGAAAGCTGAATGCTGAACTCACCCTAATGAGAAACAGCACAAAGCCTGCTTGTTAACCCTTTTAATACCGTACATTATACGCAATGATCAAGATTGCAAAGAATTACCCAACATTTTTATTCTCCTCACTGCACATGTGGAAATTTAATTACGTTAACATTTTAAAACAATAAAATCACTGCCTGAGATTCTGGAAAGAAGTTGCTGTTGTTTCCAAGGATTTTTTTTTTTTTTTTTTGCAGAAGGTGGATGCAGTATAGGACATGATAAGTAACAGCTTGTAGAAGCCTTTCCCTGGTGCATGAAGGGTAATAAATGATTGGAAACAATCTGCACAGAATTACCAAAAGAAAACTGTGTTTGTTCAGCCTGATTGCTATCTGTGATGAAAGACTTGATAAAGGGAGAGCAGTAAATTTACCTCGATTTCCATAAGGCTATTGACATATTCTTTCACTGTGTCCTCAGAGCTGAGGAGATGTGAGGAGCTGGATGGACATGACGTTGGTGGGAAGAACTGCTGGACTGTTGGGCTTGAAGGGCTGTACTCAATGGTGCAAAGTACAGCTGGTGGCCAGTTATGAGTGAGTTCTGTGATTCAGTTCTGGGGCAATCTATCTAACAGCAACCTGAGTGATGTGAAGAAAGGCACACTTAGCACCCTCATGGATGACACCAAACTGGAGGAAGCTGCTGACACACTGAAGGACAGGGTCATCTTTCAAAAGGAACAAAAGTCTGGAGAAATGAACCAAGCAGAAAGCCATGATGCTGAATAAAGGCAAGCACAAAGTCCTGTACCTGCATAACCTCATGCAGCAACAGAGGCTGGGACCTCTGGGACCTGTCTGGTTAGATAGACGCTCTGCAGAAAATATTCTGGTGGATCACAGTGGACAAGCTGAACATGAATGAGTGGATTATTATTGCAGCAAGAATACAAGCAAAAAGTCAAAGTCGGTGTTTATTTCCTTTTACTTATCACTTATGAGCTCGTATCTGGAATATTCTGCATGGTTTGGGACCCTTTCATACAAGGCAAACTAGAGAGAGTTTTCTGGAGGTCCAAAGAGAGAATAATGGCTCTAAAGTGTAGAAAGGAGAAGCTAAAGGAACTGGATTTATTTAGCTGGAGAAAAAAAGGCATAAAGAGGACTGTCCTCCACTGCCTAAAAGGGATCATAGAGGGCAGTTCTCTGAGGTGCACAATATAAGGACAAAATGCGGTGAGTGATCACATACTTCAGAAAGGGACATTTCAATAAAGGTAGTGGAGCACTGGAAGAGGGGGCCTCAGAACAGTGGGTTCTCCTTTCTTTGAGATCCAAAGTACTTACCTTTACAAGGCCCTGAGCAAACTGACCTAACTTAGGAAGTTGGCCCTGCCCTGAGCGGGGAGATGGACTCTGTGATTACCTTCTGACCTAAATTTTTCTGTGGTTCTATGATACAAAATACTATATGCCTAAAAAGTCTAAAGCCTGTATCACACATAAACTCAGCCTCACAACCCTGGTGTATGGTGTATGTTCAGCAGAAAAACTCTTCTCACAGCTAGTATCTGGCGATTATGGGAATGCCCATGCCTTTGAAAAAAACAAAACCTATGAAGTGGTTGTAGCACTTCAAAGGGTCTTTGAATTCACAAATATTATCTCACAGGAAATATTCTAACCCCTGAGCAACTGACCCCAGTTCAAAAGAGAGCTGCTCTGCAATTCATTTTCTGAAGCTTCTGTTGAAATAAGCCAGCATACAAGAAAAAATATAAGAATTGTACAGGCAAGAGAACAAGCAAGTAGGGACTGACTCTATAGTCAATTGATTAAGGTATTGAAGTAAGTGAAAAAAGAACTGGTGACAATTAGAAAAGGGTAAAATGAGAAGGTCTCTGCTCCCCAGCACATTCGTGTGTTTTATATGTGAGAATCATTAATTAAATTATCCAGGGAGAACAGAAAAACACCTACATCTTCTCTTCCAGCTGAGATAATTTTTGCATCTGCTCACCAGTCAATAATAAGGGAAATAAATAGAAAGTGAGAACTTACACTGAAGAGGCTGGAGAATTGAATTCTGTCCCTTTTTCAGCCATAGACTATCAATGTGATACAAGGTCTGTCCCTCAAATCAACATTTCATCGGCAGTGAGCTGTAACAGGAGTCCTTTGCTTGACACCTTGAGATCTAATACAGAGAGGACTGGTCCAAGTGTAACTGGAGCCAGTGTGAGCTGTGTTGTGAATACAGGCTACAGCTATTTAGTGCTCCCAGGACCACTCCCTGCTCCTGGGACCAACTGCATGGAGTGCATCTGTCCATTCTCATCTTCCAAAGGAGCATAGACTTCTCCACAGTTTCTACTGGGACTAGTTCCTGGCCTAGCTTGACTCCTGTGCTCAGGAATTGCCAGAGGAATTGGTATGAGCTAAAACTATGTCAGGAACTGTTTTAAGAATTCAGAACAAGGTTTGAGTGATCACCAGAGCATAAGGCTTACGGCTACACATGGAACAATGAGAAAAAGTAAAATATTGAATAAAGGTGGTGACGCAAGTGCTGCCCTCCTCAGTTAGTAAACATGCCTTTCCTCTGCTACCCTTCCAAGTTAGGCTTTCAAATCTTCTGTCTTTCCTTTCTTTTCTGAGATGTTTAGTAGGTGTGTGAGATAAGATCTCTGTGTGCTACTGATCAAAATCAGTAAGATACCCCATTAATCCTCCTGCCTGTCTTTATCTGTTGCAGCATTTTAAACTTCTATTCCAAACTCTTTGTGTAAGGACTCACTTCATCTCATATTTTATAGCATGAAATCCAGTCAGGACCCAACACAGGCTAGAACTGCTTTATAATGAAGATTGTCAAACATGATAACAATGTTTTTGAACAACTGTGTGTGTAAGATGGATGTGATGCTTTAAATTATCCCATTCTTTAATTTACACTTGGTTTTGTTTCTCCGTTCATGAAGTCTGTCTTAAATATTTTTAATGCTGATTTAAAACATCAAATGGGAAAAAAATCTTGCAGTTCCCCACTTCAGGGGATCTAGGACTGGACAGTGATTGAAGTATCTCTGAGATGTCTCTAATTTGTACCATTTTAGTAACAATTCCTGTGAAGCAAAAGGAAACATCCAGAACCACCAGCTTCTCAGCATCAGACTAACAGACCTCAAGCCGTTATGCTGCTTCCTATTTTTCCCAGAATATATTCTTCTTGGAGCTGGCACAGGCCCTGGTACAATGGACTACTTCAGGTCTGTGTTACGGTTCCTTTGTGCTAACCTGCAGTGAGAAAACTGATAGGTCACGCGTGTTGAATAAAGCGGCATCATTTATTTCTCTGTGAAAGCCATATTTGACTGTAACTGTAGACCTGTCAAAACTCAGACAGTGAGCATCCCTGCTTCAGCTCCTCAATTTCACATACCAACTAGGAGGCCTGAGAGACCCAGCACACAGGTCCCCAATGCCTCGTGCACCACGATGGAAGCACATTCTTCCCTTAGTCAGAAACGTCCCATTCTGAAAGAAGAATCTTGCATGTGGATGGCACAATGGAAAATTCTTTTGTCATTAAAAAAATGCCAAATCTTAGACAAAAGGAGTTTTCAAAAAATTGTTTGGGAAAAATGGAAGTAAATCTCTACAAAACCTCCATCATCCATACTGCCAGCTGCTGTGAAATCAACAGAGGTATGAGCCAAGCAGCTGAGGAGCCATCAATTCAGAGATCAGGAATGTGTCAGCCTCAGAAGCTGGGCATATCAAGGAGCCTTGAGCAGTAGGAACCAGGCAGCTCAGGAGACCTAGCTGGCAGAAAACATCGACTTTTTTATTGTCAACATTTTTTTTCAGTAAAGAATGTATTTCAGCATGTTTTTGACACAATTTAATCCTCATAAACCCACCAGAGACACAACTAAGTCACCCTAACTCTCCCAGACGTGAACGTCAGTTGGAAGGTGGTGGGAGAGAAGAATGCTGGGGGAGCTGCTGTGTCTTGAGGAAAGCAAGATATTGCCAGTAGGTCTCAAGTGCTCTTTGCTATTTACGGTATTGCAGAGAAATCACTTCTCAGGAGCAGATTTCTTTTTTTCCCCAGGGACTAAAAGAACCACAGTAGAACAAAGTAGGATGACCTACCCTGTTCCGTCTGGCAGCCCAGGCCAGGGCAGTACTACTGCACTGATGTGGGAGGTGGCCTCACTGCAGTTTAGGGCACTCGTAGCGCAGGGCAGAGGTGAATGAAGGGATGCATAACAGCTGAGCATTTGTAACTTTGCTCCATTTACTGAGCTTGTGAGCTTTTATGTCCTTTCCTTTGTAGAAGTTCCCTTGCTCTGCATGTTGACTCAGAGCTGCTACAAGGCCAAAGCACTCTTTAACCCTATGAATAATATGTGCCTGATAAGTCTGACTGCAGAGGATATTTTTTTCTCAGACTAGACAGAAGCCAAACCAGTTTTTTGGAATCCAAGAGTCCAAATTTTGTTATTACTGTAAACTGCCAAGAAGACAGATTGTTCATGGAATTGCTTTGGTGGAATAGGACACGGGTTTGCCATGTATGACCACAACTTGAGCAAGTCCTTCAAGGCTTGACCTCACATTCCTTCCTTCTGTTTTGCTCTCCATCCTGCTTTCTCCTTTCTCCCTGCCCCTCAATTCTCTCTAGATATCATCTTGTACCCCAAGAATCAGTCTTTATCTCCGTCTCAGACTGTCTCAGTTCTTTCTATGGTTGCAGTCTCTCTGAATTCACTTTATTCCCCATTTTAAGCCAAGGGAAGGCCTGAAGCTCAAAAATCAATAGGGAAGTGCAAGAAAAGTAGCACAATCCAGACCTAGCCACAGGCAGCTCCTTTTATCTTCCTGAGATGAAATGTTATTTCTGTAGAGAGTGCCTTTTCATTTGGAATCCACCTTTTCAATGATGAAATAACACTTCTAAAAGCATCGCATCAGAGAGGATGGTTCTTTGGGGATACAGTGATAATAAGCAGCAAGTGACAGTGGATAATCTCAGCAAGCATTTAGTAAGGTAGGAAGCACAATACCTATTCAGCCTTTGAGTGGGAAGAAAACTTCGAACTGGGATTAAGCTGAATCTCTAGCATCCATGACATCTCTAAAAAAGGCAACCAGCTGCTGGGGCATAAAAGAGCTACCATCAGAAATTCAGAGACTCCAAACGGTTCTGCACATTTTTCCTCTGGAAATACTAATCTTGGAAAAAATATTAGTATGCAGTTAATTGTAGTTATTTTCCTCAGAGTTAGTAACTTTCCATTTCCTTGTCCAAAGCAAGAAGATATCTATTCTTTGAATCAGTAAGATCTCTCTCGGCCTTTCATATTTCTGAAAGATCCCACAACAATAGTGGGATTCACAAATTTAAATACTTTGAATTCAAGTGGTTTTGCCCCAAAGTGCCTATAGTCCCACAGTTGTCATCAACATGATGAGTCATAATAAGAACCTAAAATTTTGGAAAAACAAAATTCCACTTTTTTCTCCTTTCTTAAATAAATAGGAGGAGCACAGCTAAAAATAAAAGGAATTTTAAAAAGCTTTACTGTAAATAAGCAGTACTGCCTCAGCTGCCATCAGGCATTATGCTTCATTTTCAAAGTCGTAGCACACCTGGGTGATTTATATTTCCTTTAATTTCCTTGCAATTCCTGGAAAATAGTATGTCTCATTATGTTCTGCAAAACAGTAGCATTTCTTTAAGATGCCCCAAAGTATCTATTCATCACAATACTTCCCTTTTTTTTTCTTCACTAAAAGGAATGGACAGCCACAGAAGATATTTACCTTTTAAAAGAACAGTTGGCCTTCAAAATTTAAAGTACTTCTATTATTTCAGCTAAGATGATTAATAGGAAACAACAGTTGTCTGGCATATTGCATTTAAAACTGTGCCATGGAACACATCCTCAACTACTATGAAAAAAGCAGCGTACAAGGAATATACCATTAAATATATTTCAGTGAGGGAAAGAGCTGGTAAAATTTAAGGCAGGTAGTTGTGTAAAATTCAGGTAGTACTGGCATCATGGGGGCGTGTTATGGGGCTGGGCTGTACATTATTATTATGTAAGAGAGGCCTTCAACTTCAAATACACAGCAAATGGGGTACATTTAAGTGAGACACTGAAGGGAATAAGCAGAAAATTAATGCCAGGCGAGCCCATTCTAAACACAACATGCCCAAACCTCTTGTCTGAAAAACAGTAAAGCTGGAAGTAGATATTAATTCGTAACATCAAATTACATGGTTGCATGTGTGATCTCTGCTCTCAGCCATCACACACAGCCATGCATGCACCCACATACACACACACAGGGAGCCACGTAGTTCAAAAGCATATGTAAAAACATGCCACTCACTTTTCCCTCACCATACGTCTAAAATGGGTCACAATAATGAAAGCACATACATGAGAAAGCACATGAACAGCTGTGCATGCCAGATATCGAATAAGCATGGGAGTGTGGAGTTAAAGCACCAGTTTGGACTAGCACAAAACCAAACAAAAATGCAAAGAAATTACACTTAGGATTTCACAATTTATCATTTGATACTCCAGTCCCATAAAGTCATTTGTGTGTGTGTAAGTTGAAAAATAATGCACTATCAGAGATACAAGAGCTGTAACCAGAATCACTGGGTGTGGAGACTGATTGACAAGATATGGTTAAGAAAAGCGGTGTATTGCATAGATTTATAAGGAATTTAAGAACTGGAATTTCAATAAAGAAAATGGAAATTCTTAATTGCAGCAATTTGTGAAAATTTTATGACCTCAGATGTAGTGTTATAACGTTAGAACTGATGGAGAATTAATCACCATATTCAAAAATAGTTGAATTTTCTTAGCTTGTTAATGCTTGCTTGTCAGTTGTGAGTGCATCTTCCTAGTTACTCAGCATCCAAACATATTGGAAGTATACTCCAGGAACACAAAGGGCAGATGCTATGACTTATTAACACAGTATTGAATGTGTGCAAATAGGCTCCAAGTTTGAGATGATTTCCAGGATTTTTTTGGGTAGCATCCATGTATATGTATGCCTCTTGATGCTAAAGTTCAGTATCTGCCATTAATGAGACAGATTGTGTGTTAAATACACACTTTGATCAAACTGTGCAGACTATTTCAGGGTTTTTAATTTGCTATATTAAAATACATGTGGAAGTACAAATAAAATAATGCTCTAGAATTTAAAAATAGCAATTTAGTTTCAGGGGGTTTACCATTTTGGCATAGGACAGAAGGAGTGGGTGATATAGCATTTAATGATGGAATTATTAGCCAGATCTACAGTTAAGATACATAAATAATTCATCTCCACACCAGAAATATCTTTCTGAAAATCTGCTGCATGTCTTCCCTCTGTGACGAACAGGTTACACGCTATTATTTCAATGTTAATTGCAGTGGAGACCAGATAGAGGAGCTCAGAGTGCCTACTCTGCAAGGGAAAATTGTTTGCCCTATTCAAAATTGTTAGTGCTTGACGTGGTAAAGGCTAAATACCACGAAGAACAGTGAATGGCTTTCAGTCTTTAGTGTTGATAAATAAGTCTATTGTTTATTTTTGAAATTAAAGCTAACCCACTCCTGTTAAACCTAGATATGCGTCAATCCTTTGCTATATGTAATGGAAGATGCTGTGTCACTTAGACCAACAGGAGAAAAAGACCAAAGAGCATTTAATCCATTTGGCCCTGAAAAGAAGTTCTTCACTGGATAGGAAAATTAGTGAGCCTGTGTGAGGAGCATTTTTGATTATTAATTTTTTTTTTCTCTGAGGCAAAGAACAGATTTAAAACTATTTATTGCACTAGAGATTGCTGAAAGCCAAGTGCTAAGTACGTGCTGGAGATACAGGCCTCTTTTCATCTAGGTACAGGCTAGACCTGGAGAGCAGCACTTTGTGCTTGAGGTCAGCTGTATAAGGACAATTA
Source organism: Eulacestoma nigropectus (assembly GCA_013397775.1). Classification (NCBI taxonomy): domain Eukaryota; kingdom Metazoa; phylum Chordata; class Aves; order Passeriformes; genus Eulacestoma; species Eulacestoma nigropectus. Next base: position 21,072 of record VZTE01004593.1, read on the forward strand.
ACCAGATCTGCAGGCAGGCTGAAATGAAAAACTGCAGTCTTTGATTTGTCACAACCCAGGGCTGGGGATTTACATGTAACACAGCATCCACAGTGAACGAGAGTGGTGATCAGATGATGCCTCTGCCTTTCTGAAGGAAACACTTTACTGCATTACCTAAGAACTAAGCAAGAAAAAAATATTTATATGATCTAGGTCTATCTGTTGTAGTACAGTTAAAAAAATTGAGTGGACATGGTATTTGTATAGCCTTGTAGATAACTTCGGAAAGACATAAGACACATTTGAGAGGTATAAAGCTAAATGACTTCACCACTTGAAGATCAGGACTGCTGTTTTGCAAAACAATTCATTTTTAATCAACACTTGGATACTCCTGTGCCAATGTCCCTGCCCCAGCTTCACCACTTCTCAAAGAAGTCCTAGACCCTTTCTCTGCCCTTGTCCGTCTGCTGCTGATTCACGCTCTAGAACACTCAGGTCAATACACATACACAGACATTTTACTTTTTCAAACGCTTCTCGATAAAATCTAGTCCTTTCTGGTCACCCTAAAAGACTACTAAATTTTGTTTTTCCCCCCTCTGAAAATTTTCCTTGTTTGTTGTCTCTGTGACGCCCTAATCAGCTTCACCACATGATCAAAGTCTTTTGTCTATGACCTCTTGTCGCTGGGGAAGCTGGTTAGGATGCTGCTCTGTGCCGAGGTTGCCATCTCTTTGTACACATGGGCTGCCACGTGAGCTGGTGACCATCCCCCCTTTGAATTTCTGTCCCCGCTTAATATGTAAGGCAGAGAAGGCAAATGATACTCAGGGCTGAAAAGGGGGCGGCAACTTGCAGCAGCTGCACACAATAAGGATCCTAATAGAAAATAGAAATGATAGGAAAACACCATCATCTCTTCATTGCTACAGTACAATAGAGAGCAATTCAGTTTGGGGTAGATTAACAGACTCTGAATAGCACTGTTACAGCAGTGTGATACACATGGTTCCTGCCTCAGCTACACTATGAAAACACTGTCATGCTTATGAAGCCCCTGTGAGGTGTTAGCTAATAACTGATATCAAGAGATATATTCCAGGGTTATTGTCCCCAGAAAAATATATTAGAGGAAGAAGGTTATTTTTCAGTGTATTCATCAGGCATTATGAATCTGAAGACAAAACCAACCAGCCTAACTGGGTCCAGAACACAAAATCTGGATTTCAGAGAATTTTAAACTTTAAGTTCTAAAAATATGGGAAATTCTGAATTCTGGGCAAGTTTCTTTTCCATTCTCAGATGTGGGGTTTTCACAGTAGGAGTAAAAAATTACCAGTCCTTTTTTATTTATGTCTACAGTTCACTCTGAGCTAGGATGGGTGCTTTTAGACTAGGCTCGCTTCCTTCAGTTTCATATTCTGGGGATTTTCCTGAATTACCACCAGCATGTGTATTCATAGGTGACTCCCATAAAGTCACTGCTTACTTTTAAATTACTTACTGTGCTCAAGATAGCAATTGGAACTTCGTACTCCTTCCATTCCTGTCTTAGAAGCCATTACGAATGTCTTTCACTCAGCCCCATACACTAACTCCTGTGTTATGAGTCTTATGTTTCCTTACCACTTACATACTTAATTTCAAATTCAAAAGGCCCCTTTAATACATAGTTTGTATTCCATAACATTACACGATCTTTCTTTTCAACTTTTATTTTCCAGCTGGAGAGCATTTTCTCTAGGATTGTTTTGCAATTTTATTTTCACTTTGCACATAACAAGACATCATGACACATCTGCTCTTCATAGTTCTCAGCAAGTGTTTTAATGGAAATAAACATTATATCCTACAAGAGAAAGTCCTAGGAAAATGAGACAACAAAGGACAGCTGTGACCTGGATGAAAAACTTCTTGTGAGGGAATTCCTCTTGCAGCCTTAGGTCTCCCTTAACAGTCTTTGGACCGCTGCCCTCAACTGGATCCCTATGATTTTGTCTCTGTTGCCTCAACTCTAAACCTAGGGGTGGATTGGGCATTACTGAAGGACCTCCAGCTCTGGCTAAGATGAACAACTGGGCAGTGGAAAATTCTTTTCATTGCACAAACCTTGCCTCTGCAGGTCCTTTATGGCCCCACCACAACTGGATGCCTTGGCTTTGCATCCCTGTTAACCCTGAGGGTAAATTTACCCCAAAGAGTGATCAGACTTCTCAGGGAAGTACACCTCTGGTGCACAAATCTTCTCTTGGTAAACCCCTTTGCGGTACTTCTTAGCTGGATTCATAGGCTTTGTTATTCTCCTAACTCCAGAAATTCAAGTATGGCTGCAAAGGGGAGTCCGAGGGAAATGATTTCTTTTTGTTTGTTTTGGCTGCAGCTAGGTCTATCTGATGTTAGTTTTGTGATATAGTTGATGTGACGTTGCAGACAAGCTGCTAAAGGTAAGTCCGGGCATCAAAAATAATTTTTCCCTTTTCATTTTGTCAGTGGGAAGAGTGATCTTGAGTAAAGGATTCAGGCACTTTCAGGGTTACAGCTAATACAAGACGTGAGACAAAGCCTAAGGGCCCAGTTTAAGCAGGGACCTACAAAAGAGATGCCTATGGAAAGTTTGGGCAGAGAAAGGGCCAAGGCTGGAGGTCCTTATGTAAAGCTCAGCTCTTGGCTGCAGTTAGCATTAGGGTTAAGTTGAAGGTTAGGGGAAAGACAAAGACTCAGGTCCCATTGTAGTGAGGTCCCAAAGACATTGCCAAGAAGAGAGCTGAGCAACAGTGGGACAGTGCTGAAGATCTTGTGCTAGATCTCAGCCAACAGCGAGTTTTAGCTTTTATATTATATGTTTAAAAGTGTGAAGATTTAAATTATTAAAAAGTGATGAAAAGACTCAGTAGATCTTAACAAAAATACATCAAATTAAGCATCAATCTTCAAGAGAAATATAAGCCATGTAGCACTTCCCCATGGTTATAAAACAAAAGTTAGGTGTAAAACATTCTGCTGGATTTACCTGGCTTACATGGACTGAAACAAGAGATGAAGCTGAGAAGCAGATTTGGTGTTGTAGCTGTGACAGCAGGGAGGAAAGAGAGAGAAGGGCAGAGAGAAGGGCAGCGTGGAAGAGCAGAACTGTTGCTTTAGGATGCACCAAACAATTTCAGCCACATTGTCCAATGATATGTTGGGGGTGGCTTGTGCCAGTCCAAGAACATCCCCACACTCCTTTTGACTCTGGCTCCCCTTTCCCATGCTTCTGTCACTTCTGGGCCATTGCAGCCTCCTCACCCAACAAAGGGAGAGTTGTTTTCTACAGGTTAGAGAATGAGACAGTGTAGTGCAAGGCCAGAGTAAAACCAGCATGTCCCATGGAAGAGAGGAGCAGGGTGAGGCCCAGGATGCAGGATGATGACTACAGGACATGCTGCTCAGCATAGCAGCATGTGAGACCATGGGTCCCAATCCAGCAGACTGCTTGCTGCTCTCACCATTTCTCACTCTCCAGTCTGTCAACTGGAGAGCTCATTGGTTACTGGGTCTTTTTGGAGCCCTCTAGCAGAGCTGAGCTCTGCTTGGGCTGCACAGTGACTTCATAAGCCTCTACCTGCTAAAACACCCCAGAGCCTCAGCCAGAAGTAGTTATAGCTATGGATGGAAAGAAGATGGCTGGAAAATGTGATTTCCATCTCCTGGAAAGGTCATGTTTGAGGAAAAAAGATCATCTGGGAAGGCACACAAGGACAAAAAAAAAGATACGTCACAGAGAAAGAACTATGAAAATTAAATCTGTTTGCAAATTAGAGCCTTCCACCTTGCTGAGAGAGATATTTGCATGTGTGCTTTTGCTTTTCTTGGCAACATCTTTTCAGACTAGCTACAGGGATCTACCTATCTGTCATCTCTATTTTCCTGGAGGAAAATAGGGTTTGCTTTTTCCCTTGAGGAAACCCCCCCTTACACTTTTGCAGGGAGGACAGTTCCTGTGGATGAATTGCTGCAGGGGCCGTGCTGTCTCTGCCCTTAGTGGGGGCCACCCTGGTACACAGCTGTCCCTGGCCATGCCACTGCTGCTCTGCATCTGCTGCCCGGCCCTGAGTTCCTCGCTGCAGGGAGAAGATTGTGTAGGGGAAAATGAGAAGAAGAGGGGAATGAGAAGAAGGAGAAATATGAAAGCATGCCTGCCTCAGTTTTGACCTGGTACAGAAGGTGACCACAGGGTAGAAACTTGTCTTGGATCCAGCTACACAGACCTAGGCAAAAAGTATTAAGGACTTTGATGGTGAGACTCCCAAATTAATAGACAGGGTGCCTCTTGAACTGTACTCTGCCTCTCTCCACACTTCTCAGCACCTGCTGACGTCAGCCTTGACCCCTTTCATTTGAAATTGTTTACAAGAAGAAACAATATTTGGACAGTATTTATACTACTTGTAGACTACCTCAGAAACTGGCAATAGTGGCCATAAAATGTGACCAATGAACCCCCAAATAAATACTCCCTTGACAAATGTTAAAAAGCTCTGGGTTATGGCACTTTAGAGGCAATCTTATCAAATACGAAAAACATTAAATATTACTTAAATAGCAGTTCTGGAACATCTGAGCTTGTAGTTATTTGTCACATAAACTGTGAATAGAGCCAAATGAACTGAAAGTCTTTCTGTTTCATTTTCCTTTATATATAGCTTTTTCCACTGGAAGAATACACTTCGGGCTCTTAATCACTTCTCCAATATCCCAGAGTGTCAGCTTTATTTAGTAAAGTGATACATATTTCAGCAACAAGATTTTGTGGACATATTTACATTTTATTTTTCTGTTTAGCTAGGTGGGTTTTTTAATCCCAAGGGTTCCTTGATGGATGAAGATATTTTTATTTGGAGACTAGTATTGATTGTTTGGGTAGAAACCAAACAATCTGCTGGAATGCATTTTTAAATTTATCTCTTTTTATGGAAGCTTTTGTTTGTTTGTTAACAGCTCTTATGCATTGTTCTGATTATGCTATGCACTGAATCCTGTAACAAAGACCACACTGCTGTGTCACTAAAGAACTGTATCATAACACATACACGCAAGGGATTGATTACAGCTTCAGAGGAAGTGATTGTTTTGACATTTCCTAGGTTCTCACTTCCTGTGTGTGCAATCTTGAATAAAACTCCTGTTAACAGAGCCGCCTTAAGACCATTTCTTAAATTTTTCTTTTCTGATCAATTGAAAGGAAGAATAAACTGTACTGCGTGCAATAATCTCCTCTTGTCAATGTATATTGCCATCAGAGACGCACTCATGTTTTTCAGCCTTGAAAGCAGAGTCCTTCACCGCTTCATCTATAGGACTAAGTGTGTCACTGGGTATCCTGGCCTCAGGGTGAACCCTGCCTTTCCCTTCCTTCTGTGCACATCCTTGAGAGATGACAGGCTGAGCTTCCTTCATGTCTTTAACTGTGGCAACCAGCACTTTAGACTGGATCTCTGGGTAAATATATTACAATCTCAGATGAAATCTTCACTTTTTTTCTGCCTGACTGATGTGGCAAGGCCAGCTGTGTTTGCCACAGATCAGAAATTTTCCTTTTGCCGTCCCAGACCAGCAACAGACTAGCACATGGAGAAAATATGGGAATTGGAGCCACTCTTCTGCCACACCAAAAACTCCCCAGACTCACATGCTCTCCTCCCTGGTCTCCACATGCACCAGTGACTTGCTGGGACCTACACAGTGCTCTACCCTGCTCACAAGCCAGATGGGACAGCCACACTCTCTCAACAGAAATCCCACCAACTAATCAAACCCCTGCTTCCACCAGTGACCCGGGAATCTATTGCATCTCCCCACATCACAGACCCTTTGCCCCGTTCAGAAAACACTGCCTATAGACGTGAGCACAGGCTGCTGATTTAAACAACTCAGTTTCTTACAGAGAAACTCGTTAGTAATTCTACCTCAGGACATGGTGAGCAGGAACAAAAAAAATGTGCAAGCTTAGTACTCCTATTCAGTTTCTCACTCTCCTTGGGGCAGCACAGGTGTGGACACACTGCTGTGTTTTGATCACCTGTACTGTATGGAGCTGCTGCTTCCCAAGCTCTATCTTTATCTTACTTTACTTCAGACTTTCTAAACTGAATTGATAAATGTTTCAGTTTGATCCTTAGCCTTAGCAAGTAGCCTATGCAACCCTGCTTGGCACCTAGAATGAACATTGCCCCAGTCAATTGCTTGACCATTGTTTAATTTTTGACGTTATACCGAAAGATGCCTTATCTCCTTGCCATTGTTTCGCTTCCTTCTTGACAGTACTTGCAGTTCCCTTTGGTTTAAGTCACTTTTGGCAGGCACAATTACATCCCAAAAGTGAAATGAGGCATACTATCCGACCCATCTTAAGAAAACTGGTTTAATTTCCATATTCAATCAGCAAAGAGAGCAAGATGCCTTTGGAGGCCTGCTGGAAGGTATCTGGTCCGTCTTACTGAGGTGTATCTGAAGGAGAGTGTAGTTCACCAAATCGTATGTGAACTGATAGGGAAGTGGCAAATGCCTCTATTTAGCTGCCTACTTCACTTCTGCAGAGGGACACAGAAAGGTGCAGAAAAGGATGTGCTACTTACCCCTTACACACATGCCAGTGCTTAGTTTCAGGAAAACCACCATAAGGCAATTTTTTTCACACCTCTATGTAAAGAGATTTTCATCTCTTCTTTTAATCTGAGCCACCATGAAGCCAGACAGGTAGGAGTCCTGCAGCCAACTGGAAAACACACGAAAGTGATCTTAGTTTTATGCTAGTAACTAGGACACTCTTCAGGCTGATATGGACAACATTGTACCTTGACAGAAAAGCAGCTAAACCTTTTAACCTTAGATTTCTTTCCTAAATGTTCAAACCATAGGAAAGATCATCATACAAAAAAGTAGACTGTCACCACTTCCTATGGTGAGGTTTGTAATACTGCTGACCACACCTCATCTCGTTCAGGCTTCCTCTGGGATCTTAGGAAGGCTTTGTGTGCCCATCCACATTTACACCTGGATCACAGCAGGGCATATGCAGGAAGATTGACTTCCATTTCACACACATGAGGACAGGCACAGTGAAGCCCCAAAGGAAAGAGGCAGACACTTGACATTGGGCTGCCTACAGGGATAGGCAGTCCAGTGGAATAGGCAGGCTGGATTACTGTCTAGACTCTGGCTGGGCTGCAGGTCACCATGAATACAGAATTCAGACAGACAGGGTCACACCACTGTAATCCATAAAATATTGCAGATATCTTCATTGTCCTATGCACTTGGCAAAGAAAGGGAAATTATTGTCTCAAACTGTGGGAATTGGCTGCCATAGCCAGTGCTGAATCTTTTCAGCTGGGTTTCTGAGGGGCAGAAAAAAGATATTAATAAGATGGTCTGTTTCTAGTTATCTTCCTGAGGCTGTCAGCCTGTGGTTTCCAGGCAGCTGTTGCTGCTGCTGCTGCTTTTCCTTTGGTGGTATTTTTTAACCCAGCTATTTAAAACGTTTATGTACACTTCTTTTGTGCAGGGTACTAACAATTCACTGAAGAACATAGGCATGAGGCAAGAAACAGTGATTTCTAGCAGCTTATGTCTCTGCTAAACTTCTCTGGAATTGCATGGGAGCAAGAAAAGGTACATCTCTGGCCCAAGGCTCTCTTCCTTCTCAACTCAAAGCCTGTCATAAAAAATAAAAGCATTAAAATATTTTGTGATGAAAAGGTGAGTGAATGCTTCATAACTGAGCGTATGAGGCAGTATGTGTGTATACACTACCACATACACTCAGAGGTTGTCAACGTTCCCTGTGAAGCTTCAGATTTATAAACTTTACCAACTAAGTGAATTCAACAAAAGTTTAGCAGGAAGGCAATGAGTTACTAGGTGGTCAGTAATATTTTAAGAGCTAAATAGACTCCAAGAAAAGTCAGAGATCACGACCGTAGTGCATGCAGAACTAAAAATAAACCCTTAGGTCACAAACACACAATTGCTGAGAGTCAATAGTCTGAGGTAGGCAGCGGGATGCAGAACACCAACCACTGTACATGAAACACACTAATAGCAGCAGAGAAGCTGTCCAATAAAATAGACCAGGGACTCAGGGTCCAGGAGATTTAATCTGACACCATTCCAGGGATATCAGCATATGACTTCAAACGCTGCATTAAGAGATAGAAAGCTTAATAGCTGCTTTCTGGTTTGGTACAATGCCTGGTGATAATATTCCTGAATTTAGAACTCATAAAATATCTGTCGCCTCCAGCAGCAATATCTCAGTATTTTACTGGGATCAAATCCTTTACTGAAGTGTGTCAAATAGGCCAGAGGCAGATGACAGTACATGAGAAGGGGCACTGCCTCCATAAAAGCATTTATAAGAAACAGAAAATATAAGGCCAGAAAAGATATATGGAAGCACACATATTCATGACTCTCAAAGACATTTTCAAGTCTCCTAAATCTCTGGTCATATATTCTATCCAATACTTTCAGAAATTAAACTGAAAACCAGACTAGCAAACATAGGTAGATGAGGAAAGCTGAATAAAGCTACCAAGCATATAGGAGAAGATGGAATGCCACTGACTTGGATCTACTACCTTCGTTCAGTGAAATGGTCAGGCAGTAAAGAGGCGCTCACTGGCCAGCTCCTTGAAACTGGCTTCTTTGACCAGGGCACTTTCCTAGTAGAGTGAGCAATCTCATTTCACTTCCAGCTCTTTTTTACCTTCAGGTGATGGTGCTATGCAGCAGCAAACAAGCAATTCAAATAACACTACTCCTTTGTCTTGGACACCAAACCTTTATCTAAAAAAGTTTGAGACTATTAACCTTTGGAGCTGAGCTCCAGATAGAAATTAATTTTGCTTTACTGCCCATCTTTGTATGAAAACTACTTAGAAGTTGAATATTTACAGCAGTAATGGTTTCTGAAGTTCAGTCCTTAAAGGCATTAGTTTATGTAAAATGGTTACCCTGAAAATATGCGGACAATGGACCTTACTTATTCATTATGTATATTCTGTCTAATAACTATGAGATAAACCTCACCCAGCTGTTTTTGACTGAGATCAAATGTAATAAAAGACCGATAATAAATACTGAATTGCTATAGAAGAATCTGAGCTGAAGGTCTTCTCGCATGAATAAACTGAAATCAAGACTACACTTTACTTTTACGCTTGTAGAATTTGGAAGTAGAAAGTTGAGAGATCTGTGAAGATTAATCTGTTATAATTCAACAATCTTTTGTACTTTTAAACAAGGCTCTACAAAACAAGGTCACAAAGGACATTCTTCATTGTTCATTAAAGCTGCTATTTCCTTGTATATGGTACTGCAGGGTGGAGTACAACTATTTTCTGCAAATCAACTGAGAAAGCTATCAAAATACAATAAAATTCAAATGTGTATTCTTATCAGATCCTTCCCTAAGAGCTAAATATTTTCATTTTGACTGCATTACGTCAGATAATTTAATTCCAAGGAAAAAATTTTACTACTCAGTATTCACTATGGATTTTGTCTCCGAGTAGTCTGCTATTCTGCCATTTTTATGCTGTATTCCATATTGAAATGCTGGGATATGCTACCAGTTTTTTGTTACACCATAAACTACACGTGAAATCATGCCAGCTCACCTAGTGGTGAGCTGGCCACGCTAGATTTAGGGCTATGTTAGACCACAGCAGCAATAGGTGGGACTAGGTTTAGGTCAGAGGAAAAGAGGAGGTTTCTTGAGGTAGCAACCTTCCTTCTTTTGCTCCTTCAGCCAGAAGACTGACTGCTCTGGAAACCCTCACTGGCACTCTCCAGCCTGCTGCTCATGAGGAACAGGCAGAAGCAGTGTCCACTTACACCAGATCATTGCTTTCCTTTTCCTCCCTGGACATACCCCAATCCCAGACTACTGGAAATATGTAGACATTTTCTAGCTATTTTCAGATCTCTTACTTCGCTGTAACTTCCCTAGACGAGCTCCCTTGACCTCTGCTGGTTTTCCCAGTTCTTGCTCCACTAACTGCCCTCTAAGCCTGAGCTGATCACCCCAGATACAAGAAGAAGAGAGCAAAATTCATTCTAAGATGCTGAGACAATTTAGGATAACCTTGGCTAGACTGACCCCAGGTGATATGGTCTGTAAATGCAATCTGGACATTTTCTACCCCAACAGTCACATGAATTCTGTAAACGGGAGTGCACAGAAAATTCTGAATGTGGTTATTTAAACTTAAACCTATTATATATATATAAACTGAATTAATTTAACTATCATGCACTTAATTACAGAGGTGCTTCAACATATATTTCCCACTTCAACATGCCATGTGTGCTGGCAGCACAGAAGGAGCAGTTAGTGGGTTATGCACATACTCACCAAGGTGTGTGGGCCAGGGCAGGTGACTTCAGGGAGGCATGGAGGGAGATATGACTTACCTGAAAGAATGCATTGAAAATAATTATATAGATTCATGAAAATTCCAAGAAACCAATTTAATCCTCTTCTATATTATTTTTATGACAAGTTTAGTGATAGAAATGTTTGAGCCATTATTCAGCCCCTTTGTCTAAATTTTTAGCTACAGTTTAATATTTAGTAACTTGCCCTGTTTCCTTCTACATCCTCTTGCATCTTAAGCAACAAAGTTGCTACCACTTCCCTTAGAGAAATATTCCATAACTTGCAATTTCTCACTTGTCAGGAAATTTTCTCACACCATTTTGCATGCTTCCTATACTAATTTTTTCCAGTTCTGCTAGCAGTATCCTCATTTACTATTTCTAGCAAGAGCAGCAATGAGTATTGTTGTTACTACTCTTGTACTATTCCAGTAGCTATGGAATGCCCCCATGGACTGGTGTAATCTAACAACAATTCCCGCCCCAAAGCAGTAAAACTCATGAATTAATGTTCTGGCAATCTCATGAGAATTCGTCACAGATGAAACATTTTCTCTGTTTTTCAGTGACACATAGATGCAGCCAATATTTGTATTTTGAAATGCAGAAGTGTATCTTTTGGGTTTAAGCCATTGGTGGATTTGGGCTTCAATAACTCAGAAAGCTGTTGGGTGAGTTTCCTGGATATGTCCTGTTTATCTGCAAGTAAAAGGCAGCCAGTGTTGTTTTATTCCTCCTTACGAAGTTCAGGTACTTCTTCAGCTTAAAATGGAGTTTACAGTTTTGGGCCTAGAATGAAGACCAGCTTTCCCATCTGACTAGAACTGATGAGTCTAGCAGTTTGTGTAAAGTGTGGAAAGTTAACAGAGAAGATCAGTTTACTAAGACACAACATGACTGTAAATTGTAAGGCCAACAGTTGCAGCACAACTTTGGTGAATACAGCAACATCCAAGAAAGGCAAGGCATTTCAAATGGTCAAAACTGAGCAATATAATTCCATCAGGAATTCAGAGCTAAAACACAAGTGTTTTAGGTCTGAATTTTAAAAAATTAATATTCTGAATTTTCTTTAAAGATAATGTTATAGAAAACTTGTCACGTGGAATTGGAACATTCTCATTTGCTAAATCCAAAACCTTTTATTGTGTCATAATACGTTTTTTTTTCCCTTGCTGTAATGTGATGATTTATAATGCTATGTACTGCTTTTAAAGTGTTATTTTAATTTGAAAACAAAAATCTAGATTAGGGTTTTTAGTCTGCTTTGTATAAGTACGGACATGTCTCGATCCAAGATTTTTCTTTCAGTGTAACAGCATTTCCCTACAGGAGAATACTCTGTTGGAAAATTTTCAACTATCATTTTTAGTGCACAAGCCATTCTCCTTTATGCAATTAACATTTCAAGATTAACAAGAGTAGAGCATTTTGTTGTTTTCCTGAAGGTGAAATTTTGCTTAAATTGCCTATTGCTCAGGTTAAGATTCAGTGCCTAGAACTACAGGTAATTTTTTACATAATTTGCACAGTTTGCCAATAACTTGAGTGTGAGCAATTAAAGAAATCCATTAGCGCTGGAGTCATTAATCCTTACGAGTGTGTACTCTTCAGATATATGGGATGAAAAATCATGATTACTTGAGTAATATTTTTTAGATAGCTTGCTTTTGACTATACTTTCTATTGTGTTATTTAATCTTAAAATTTGTACAATGTGACGTGGTTCAGAACTCAGAAAATAAATTCTTAAACAAAATATTGAAGGATGCTGCTTTATCTGCTGTTTCTAATTGTTCACAGCAAAACAATTGAACAGTGTGGGACAGAATCCAGAAGCTGATCATAGGAATTTAGTGGTCAGTTGCTCTATATGGAGATCCTCAGCATGGCTTGCCTAAGAATCTTTACTATATTTTTGCATTAAACATTTACAAGGTTAGGTTAGGGGAATTTGCATATTGATTTTATACTGATAGTCTAATATTTTTTTTGATCTAAGTATATATGGTGTTTTGAAAGAGGGCTGCTGAATCACACCAAAGAGTAACTACTTATCTAACCTGCACCTAGAGGAGTGGCAGAGGCAAATGTTGAAGTGGAACCATTAAGGCTCAACAAAGGGAAATGGTTGTCACAACGATGTGATACTATCCTAACGTCAAACCCTGCCAGTCATGGGAAAAAATCTCGTCAGTTCAGTCTGACTTTGATCACTGCATTTCTACAGAGGGCCTGCCCCAGCGCTGCATGCAGAGTACAAGCCTGACTAGACTCCTTCAAAGAGATCCTTACGTTGGCTGCGGCTTCCAGTGCTGGGTTAAAATCACCTTCTGAATTACCTTACCCTAAAAGCATTCATTTGAAATAGTATGATTACAAGAAAAGTCGCTTCAGGAATACTGGCTTGCCTGTAGTTTCCTAGGGGCAGATTTTTAAGATGAAACTGTAAAACAGTAAAAGGTTATTGAGCAGCAAAAGATTATGGAAATCTACACCACCAAAAATAAACCAGTTTCAAAATACCTTACCAGTTCTTTTACTCAAAGACATAATAGATATGAGTCCTTTCCTAGATCTTTTTCTCTGGGCAGCACATGCTTTGTAAACTTTCAGCTGGACTACATTAACGTGAATGGAAATGAAGGACAAATCCTTGTCTCTGATTCAGCAGGATCATCACATATATTTAATTCCAAACACCTGATTCCCTCTAATTCAAACCTTAAAGCATGAAGGATCAATAGGTCATTCATGACTGACTGTTGCTAGTAATACTGCAAAACAGACAGCTTTCATGTCATGTAAGTAACATACATCTCTGAGATATACCAGAGACTTTAAGTGAAGATTTTGGATTTTTTTCTGCCCTTCTACCTCATGAAACTAAAATGTGAGCATACGGTGCGTGGTGACACCAAGTATCCACGTGAAATGGCACTGCAATATCAAAAAGACACCAGCAGGTTTGCAGCCAATAATTACAATGAAAAGAGAGAATGTTCAACTTTCAAAATAATGTGGAAAACACAAATCATAGAAAATTATGCAACATAAGAAAAAGGAAGGTAGATACACTGAAATCCAGGGAAAAGCAGAGCCACAAGCAAGAAGCTAAGAGGAAATAATTAAATTGTGTATGTGTGTTTTTACCAGAATATGTTAGAAAGTAAGCTATGGGTACTGGAGAAAATGTTGAGCCAGGTATTAATTGAACAAGTCAGAAAGAGATTTGGAACATTCATGGGAAATGAAATTTATCAATGACATAAAAAGCAAACTGTAAATACATCCAAGAAATCAGTAAGAGAGATCAGAAATCTCACAAAGAAATATGGAAGAGATAACACTTCAGGCTAAGAGAAGGTGATGTGGTGTAAAGATGACCTGAGAAGAGGACACTAATAGAAAACACAAAGAAGTCACATTATCCCAAAACCATGAAAGCTCTAAGGCACTGAGTCCAAGCCCTCTCTAGACACATGACACAGAGCAAGACAGAATTGCTGGTACACAACACCACAAAGCTGAGGGAAACTTCATCCCAGTGCAGAAATCTGTCTTTGAGGCTGAATTTCTCCTTAGTTTTGTATCCAGAAAAAGACAAGATTGCTCCAGTTCCAGTCTTTAATTTCTATGTGGATGTCCAGAACAATATCAGAAGTGGTGGCTGACTCAGACAAGCTCTCAGTTGAATGTGGTATTCCAATTTTAACCATTCTGTTATTCATGCTGTGATCACATCATGAGATCACACATGAAATCTTGTTTATCACAATTTTATTACACTGTGAATTTTGAATCTGTGGCTTCATAGTGCGAAATTCATTCATCCATATTAGGATGCCTGAAATGCTCTATATATAGTCACATAGACTCCTTTTTGACCAGGGAGAGAAATAAGCAGTTCTAAAGAATCATTCATTTTATCTACTTCAGACATCTTTAGAAGAGACAAAACATATCCCACATGTGTCAGCGATGCTCCATTAAAGGCAAACAGGGCTGTAGGTGAGTACCTCAGAGGGAGATTGCTGTGATGCAGGTGTCTCTTACTTTGAATGGAAGTAGCTTAGATCTTACAACAGTGCCAGCACTACGTGAATTAAGTGAATTTTCTAACAAACAACAATTCATTACAAGAAAATTAAATGTGAATTGCCTGTAAGTAACCTGGGGGCCAATCAGAATTTATTCCAGTTGGAAGAGGAGCATAATTTAATTGAATTTATTGACCTCCAGAGAGCGGAAAGACTAACTCCATCTGTTAAGCATTGTTTATCAAGTTCATATCAAGTATGAAAATACTTTTCTTCAGATATGATCACTGTTTTTCACAGAGATCAGAAACTATTTGAATTGGAAAAAGGGGGTAAAACTGCTAGGACAGAAATCCTGGCCCAAGCAGTACCACACAGACAATGAGGGTATGCAGCCAAAGCCAGGCAGTTGATGAGGGGTCTCCCTTAGCCAGAAACTACCCAGAGTCCATCATAAATATCATGACCATTTCCAATGCAATATTCAGTTTGCATTAATCTGTGTCATCCTGAAGCAGTTATTTCACTCTCCTGAATGCCTTCCCTCCGCTTGCCAGTCACCACAGGCCAGAATAGGAGATTTGCATGACTCAACCTGATCCTGGTCCAGAGCAGAGTAACTATCAGAGAGTGCCCGCAGTTACTGTTTCTGCAGCTACTGCTGTATTTGCCAAAATTAATAAAACTACCAGTCTGGGTGTCCAACAAAAGGTACATCACAGTTTGGTGCAATGGTACATCATACTGGAACTTTCAGATCCCTGCAGGAGGTAGTGGTACCTAACAACAAGATGATTTCTAACCCATATGCCATGAACTGTGTGATGAGCTTCATCAAAAAAAAAAGGTTTAGAAGCATGCTTCAAAGAAATTTGGGGAGCAGCAGCAAAATATTTTGTATGATCACATCTGTGAAGGGCAAGGTCCACGTATTAATCCTCTCCAACCCCTTTCCACTCTCTTGTTAAAAGAGAAAAAAAACAAAAGGAAGCAAAGGAGAAGAGAGAGAAGGAGAAAAAAGACCTAATGCCAGAAAGTCTTTTTGAAGTATTTCTTCTCTTGATTAAGAGTTCTCAGTTTGGCAAGATCTAAATCAAGATACATCAAAGAGAGTTCAAATAAAGAGCAGCTGAACGAAAATGTATGAGATGACAGAAAGAATAAACAATAATAACTGTGCATAAATTTAAGTCATCTGAAAGTGATTGCAGCAATGTGTTAAATGTCCAGAAATACACATTAAAATAGCATCATAATTCCCTAAGGGAAAAAAATCTGCTTAAATCTTAAATAAATCTTGTTTATCCTAAACTGCATCCATTCTTCCCTTTGTGTTATGACTTCAGGAGCTTTCCCATCCTCTCTGTTTGGTCATGTATAATGGGAAAACCACTACTGTTCTTGCTCAGATTTTCCACAATGTCAGTGGTTTTCTAGAGGTAAATATACTGGCAACATAGCCAAAACAAGAACCTCTCCACCAGTTATAACCCATATGGAGGGGATGAAGAAGCAAGGGCTTATACATGCCTTCTGTTTGCTGGCATTTGTTTTCCTCCAGTTGAAAAGTGGGGTTTTTTTCTGATAAAAGGTTGGAGAACGTGATTAAACGTTTAAGGGAAATTATCCACAATTCGCTGCATGAGGCTTGAGGGTTGAAGAGAAGACCAATAGAAACAGATGTAAAAGGGAGACACAGGACAAAACTCAGGAAGATAACAGGCAGCAGAAAGCACTATGAGATTAATAACATGATGGCATCAGTTTTGGTTTCCATTTTCAAATTCTCCACATTCTGGTACCTATGGAAATAATCTAACAATGAGACATTGCTAACAAAGTTACCACATATTTTAACTCAGGATATCTCAGCTTTAAAATAACCCTGTATCCTATGTTCCATTTATTTTCTGAAATACCTTGAAAATTAATTTTAAAAGAGTAAAACTCTTATAAAGCTATTCTTAATGGATGTTATTAAAAGAGAGCTGGCCCTCTTTAGTACTGTGACTTTGCACTACCTGTATTTCCACTGTGGCATTGTAAACACATTTGAACAGCCTCACCATAGCTTTATTTTAACAAGGTGACAGAATAATGGCTTTCTCTCTGTCTAATTTTTTTAAGCATTCAGACTTTAAGAACTCTTGCAGTAAATGGTTAGCAGGTAGCTAAGAAGTTGAGATTAGTTTTTGGCTCTGGTATTATCTGACAGGCTATCATTATTAGTCACTAATACCTTTCATGAAATGGACAAAAAGTCCAGGATATCACTCATGGCTCTTCTAAAATGCCCTGAGGTTTTCTGGTTTGGTTTGGTTTTGTTTTATCTCTGAGTGTGACAAAATGTGGCAGACAGGAGGGCACCACGGAATACTTCTTAATCATTTCACATATGTTGAACACAAGGTATTTAAAGATAAGGCTGTGGAAATCAGTGCATATATAGATGCTTTTGTCTTACCCTGTGCCAGAAAGTGTAGCACACTTACTAATGCTGCAACTCTACATGGGCAGCCAAGTGCAACTTATTTGATCCTGTATTTACATTGCTACAGTTTATAAGGAAGCATACTGGATATATGTGAAAACATGAGGTGAGAATTTTGAAATGAGTGCCAGTTTTTCTTTCTGAACTCAAACAAGCAATAGGGAGTTCTCAGTAAATGTGGAATATAGCACCATCTGTATTGGTGTATGACGCTTCACAATGTACCAAGCTAAAATACACCCTCCTTTGTTTATTCTCAAGCAATGAGAAGTTCATGAAGCAACAGATGGGATTCTATAGGCTGGGTGAAATTAGAATGTATCTCATGTTCTCTCTCCTCTTACTCTCGTGGGCTTCTAAACTAGCACTTTTAATAAAATAAAGGTGGGATCAGGCATCTGTTGTCTCCGGCTATAAACCATCTCTTTTTACTTAACCTGTACTGCTAGATGACCTTTAGTCACCTCCAGTCCAAGGCAAAAACGTCAGTGGCCTGAGATCAGCTGAAGAAGTAAGGAGTCCTGATTAAGTAACCACCTAATCCCTCCTCTCATTTTACTGCACACCCACTAGAGACAAACCTAATGATGTGGTAGGATAATGGGATCTGCTTTTAATTGTTGTCTATTGTTAGTATAGGTCAGGCTGCCTACTATAACATGAAGGTGCTCCTGTTGAGTAGCCCTGTAGATAGCTCAGGACATATCTCAGCAAACCAGGAATGCAGCCAAATGAAGAAGCATCTTCCCAGAGCAGGCAAATAACCTAATGGCCAAATAACTGCA
This sequence comes from Eulacestoma nigropectus, assembly GCA_013397775.1. NCBI lineage: Eukaryota > Metazoa > Chordata > Aves > Passeriformes > Eulacestoma > Eulacestoma nigropectus. The sequence continues at coordinate 38,792 of VZTE01004593.1, forward strand.
ACTCAGTTAGAGCAGCAAAAGCTCCTATCTGTGAGTCTACCCAGCCTTAATCTCTGATTGGAACACATTGGCACTTATTTTTTTCTTAGTCTGCTACTCATCTGCAAATTCTGCAAAGTCCTGATTTTGCTTGCCACATTCACAGATGTGCTCTTGGCCATTCTCAGCTTTACAAAACTCCTCTTCCAGCTTCTCCTCCATTCTGCCTTTCCTTTCTCCCTGCCCTGCAATCAAGCCAGAAACTCCCAGGAGTGTCCCAACACCTCTTGGATCAGTGTTCAGATAATTCTTGCCCTTCTTGATACTGCCAACAATGGGATGTATCTCTCTTTGCCTGGTCTGGCAGTTTGAAGTTTATGTGAGAGATCATAGTTGGAAAAAGCAGTCTCGAGTAAAAACTCATCACAGTATTTAGGAAAAGAGGCTCCTACTGCCTTGAAACTGTGAGAGCCTAGTATTTACCAATTATCTGTTTGTCCAAAACACATTTGACTTACGGCTGCATTCTCTTCCCCTCAGTTATATCCTCTCTTGCCCTTTTCATTTCCTTCTCCCCACCCAGTGGCACCTCTTGTCCTCAGTGTCTTCAGGAGTTCCTTCTCACTAATTTATCATCCTTCCTAACCAAACCTCAGCCTCTCTGATACAGATGAAACTAAACCGAAAAAATCTGTCTAACCCCATTCCAGCACAGAGATCCTATTGCCCTTTGGAGGTAATTCTGGTGTTATGCCCTTTTCTTGCTCCACCTGCCAACTCTGTCCACACAAGGGGCATGGCTGCAGAGGAAAGCTCCTCTGAGACAGGACAGTCATGTACCCAGTTAAGCCACTGTAAGCACAGCAGCACAACCAACCTATTGTAGCTCTGCTGGGAATTTCACCAGCTCCCACAAACCCTTATCTGGTAAGGCCTACAGGGCACGGACTGTCTACTCTGTTTGTCCTCTGCACAGAGGAGGCCTCAGGCATTGTAGGACCAAAAGTAATTGGTATGGGTAATTCCTTTAGATACATCAGTACCTGGGCATTAAAAACACCTTTCTAGGTTTCTGAAAGTCTAAAGGGAGACAATTATTTAACAAAAGCCCTTCCCCTCTGGCTCAGCCTGTAAATAGAGTAATTTCCATATTATTCTGCAAAAGAAAAATACCTCTACTCTTACATTTGTGAGTAGCTTTCTTCCTTCTCTGGGACTACTCACATTCATAAAGCTAAAAATAGGTGAAAATCTCTTCAGCATCAGTATGACTTCTGATACATATACATTTAAAGACTCCACTAATATTCTCAGCACTACAGGAAAATGTTGTCCTACATGTTTATGTTACATATTTGTTTTTAATGGCTGAGTTTTAATGAATACATTAAAATACTAGGAGATAAATGGATACTTTTGTTTCTTTAGAACTGGAAAAGTATTTTAGAAACATTCTCATACCATTATATTAGTCTCAAAATGTATCTAGCAGGATGTCAAAGGTGAACAATACTACTAAACATAAAGAAATCATGAAGAAGGTTAGGTGTGTAGAGCTGAGAATAGTTTTGGAAGTAAAATGAACTTTTCAAGCTCGTATTCTGTTAGAAATAATTTTTTTTTCTAAAGAAATTGTGATTCTTAGTGCCAAGAGACCAACATTATGTGTAAAGAGGAATCCAACAAGTACAGTGCTTGGAGCTGTGAATACTAATGCTGGATGAATGACCGTACACATAGCTGTAGGTCTCACTGGACTCATCACGTTGTTCCCTATTTGTAATAGTAAATCAAATTCTTTGTCCAAAAAGAGTCACCACTTACTGCTAAATGGAGTCATATGATTGTTTCTTAGCCACATGGTATTGACTTCTGTTCACTAAATGGCTGACCTACATTCAGGAGACACGCATGAGAAAATCACTGCACTTCAAATTCCACAATGAAAATCAACAAGAAAGCTTTTTAAGAACAGAATGTGAGAGAGCAAGCTTATTCATGAAAGAAATGTAAGACACTTGAGACATTTTTGTCCAAGTTTTACATCAACACTGCCATATATTTCATTCAGCTGTTGTAGACGTCAATATTTTAAGCTGTTGCCATCTTCTCCCTGTCTGCAGAAAGAGAGGGAGGGAATTGTCCGTTCTTCAATATTTTACATTCAAATTTTTCTTATTATATAAGCAACTCACCAGCCTTCTTTCTCTGGGACTTCACGGCTTCCTCTCCTCCCCTTCCTAACAAATGACCCATGGCATAAGTACTTCTCTTTCCTAGGATTTGCTCCATGACATCATATTTATATACCTCAAGACCATCTTCACATCACCAGCTCTGCACAGGAGTGTAGTGGTCTTGGATGTCAAATGTTTTTAAAACAATTCCAGATGAAAAGCCATTTTGTAACCAAAACATGCTTTCCTTTGTGCAATATGGTTCTCTGTAAGGTTGACCACAAGCAGGCCAAAATACTATTCATCAACACATTATTGCAAGCATACTTCACCTGACACAGATTTTAATCTTTAATACTCCCTATGATCTACAAATAAATATTTTCATACTCCTTTTTTAGTTCCCTGAATCCATCAGCTCCCCAGAAACATAGTTCTTCCAAGCATCCATTCAGCCTCCCTTTTCATCAATGGCTTTAGTGGCTCAGTCAGAATCTCCTCTTGCCAACTTTGCAGATAATTTCTGAGGTTTTTCTTTACCATTCCAGGAATAGAAAAATTGTAAGTAGGATGCACAGCCTCAAAACAGACCAAAAATCATCATTTTTTCTGCAAGGTTAACCACTAAGAGGAAAATAATCTATAACCTCTCACTTTTTGAGAGCTCCCAGCTGTAACAAATCTGATGAGCTCATTAGATTAATATCAGAAACATTATTTTGCTTTAAAATATTTGTGACTATATGAGGATGATAGAAGTGACCATTTAATGTTTTTTGAACAAAGAAGGTTTAAGAAGTTGCAATACCAACGCAAAACTGAAGTCTATACCCTGGAATGTTACAATGCAATTCAAAGCATGTATTTGTTATACAGAGAAAATCAGGAGCCAGGAAATGTCAGGATGAAAACTTGTCAAACACATATAACTAGGTAAATATGCCTTCAGATAGTGAAAGTGGAATGTCTGTCTTTAGTAAACATAGCATTCAGCTAGAATTTGAAATTTTCATTCTCGAAATGTTGGTTTAAAATGCACCAAAAAATAACAGAGTGCTAATCCATGTATGGGAAAAAATTTGGGTACTCTGAGACCAATATTTTTCTCCTTAACTACAAAAGGTCTCTGAAATTGGGGGAAAAAAACCAAACCAGACCAAACCAAACCAAACCAAACCAAACAAACGAAAATATGCTTTTACGGTAGCCTACAGAAGGAGGAAAATAGGGATTCCTGGATGACACACAATATAATGGTGCTAAATCTGGAAATCCTTTAGGTGTTTGCCAATGGCCAATGGACAGAGAGACATGTAGAAAAGACCAGACTGAGGCACCAGACCCATTTTGCTACCTTTCTACAAAATACTGTAAACCAGAAGCTTTTTCTGGTGCCCCCAGATTTAAATGTCCATGCCATGGTGTATGTTTACCGAAATAACTGAAATAATTACTAAAATACAAACCAGAGCAGCTCAGAAATTCAGCAGAGCTACAGCAGCCAGGAATTTGCAACACTCTTTTATAAACCCATCATTTGATATTTGCCATTGTACACAATGGCTTCCCTCTGCCTGCTATTATTGTAGTGTTCCCTGTATTACTAACTCCCACTTTTTCTGATTCATACTTTATTTCCTGGAAGAGAATTTTTTTCTCTTTCTGTACATCTTTTTCAGTCTAAGTACTTTCTGCATCTTCTCCCCATCTCTGTCATTATAAAGGTGTCCCCTTGAAAGGCTCCATTTACTTCAACAATCCACTCCTTCTTCCACTGAGGTGCTTCTACCTTTCTTTAAATATCACCCAAAGTGATGTGCTGTGAAATGAAACATTCCCAATGATATTTCAAAGCCACTGTAAAACTATCCAAATATAATGCCTTTTTCTGGTGTTTTGAGTTTGGGTCTTTTTAGTATCGAGGTCTACATTCAAACTTGGAAAAGTAAACAGAAAAAAAAAAAATTTGAAAACCACCTCCACCTCTTAGTTGTTTGTAAAAATAGTTTGTTTCCAAGAAACAGATAACTGTGAATCTGCACACTGTTCCACTGTTCACTAATCCAAGGTTCTGTCCCAGCTGTGTCAACAATTTAAGATAGGCAAACTAGATTGAACTGAAATTCAAATTCACTTTCATATATATTTGTATATTTATTTCTATGTATTACAGGTATAATGAGAAGGAACTTTAACAAGAGTAGTAAATTAGGCTGTTTGTGTCTTGTTTCTGATAGTCTTAGAGAGTACTACATGGGGGATTTTAAATGCCTTGTATACTGAACTTTCAAGTCTCTCTCCTAAATTTCCCCTTACAGTTCCACATTTTGAAGGACTCTGTCCCTTTCAAAACCTTTCTTCTCCTAGGGTATTTCCTAGTTTGCGTGATAAGCTTCACAGAAATCCTGTAAAAAAAAAAAAAACCTGGGCATTTCAGAAGGGTAAATGAATTTCAGAGAACTAAGAGGAGGATGTTTCAGCTTGACATCTTGTGGTTCGCTTATACTGAAAGGTGTAAATTTATAAGAAATTACAAGTGATTCATCTTCTTATGTATGCTAATTTGTATTAACTTTAGGAGAAATATTAAAATCACTTCTTTATACATACACAATAGGTATTTGCTGTATATTTTACACTTGTATATAGCAGCAAGTGAATCTGTAAAAGTATATGTCAGCTTGGATGGGGATTTCTGCAACACAGTCTAGTGGAAGGTGTCCCTGCCCACGGCACGGGCTTAGAACTAGATGATCTTTTAGGTCCCTTGCAACCCAAACCATTCTGTGATTCTGATTATATGTATTACATGTATACATAGAAACACTGCAAAATGTATTGTGTGTTTTATTCAAAACAGCTTCATACAGATTACAGAACACGCTGCTCTTGCCCTAATCTCAAAAGCAAAGTTTTTCTTGATGTTTCATTTTCTTGAAATGCTGTAAGCAGAAAACTCAGCAAAGAACGTGATAATGGAAAATGAAAGTTAGTTTGGTTTTCACTGTAAGATAATTCCGGTCATAAAAAACTGTGTTAAACACCTTAAGCACTACTGAAAATTTTAAATAATTTATAGTGTAGACCATATGCTGGAAAAAGACTATACACATATAAGAAATTGACTTCTTAATTGTATATCACCCTACTTCATCCATTTTCTGATAATTAGCAGCTGTTATCTGACAGACACCATTTCCTACACATGCTTTTGCTCAGGGTTAGTATGAGAAAAGTTTGCTGAAGGCAGGACTATTTTTGGCCCAGCAACACTTATGTTGCTATGTGCTCTCAGATTACTGGGCAGATAGGCACACAATGAAGTCAAACAGCTGATCTGTAAAACTGAGAACACTGTGGTTTCTTCCACTGGTGCTTGTTTGTGTATAAATATGCACAAACTATGGGTAAGGAAAGGTTATTTTTCTCTAGATAGGCTTGCCAGAGGAAAGACCCACATCCTGCATCCTGTTAAAAACCCTCTGTTAAAATGCAGTCAGAACCCCTTAACAAGTTCTGTGAAATCACTCCATAAAGCTGTGTCTGTAACAGTTTGTACCTTCCGTTACACTGAGTAATTTAAAGTTGATCTTAGTGAAGATAGAAGGACCATGTGTCAGTGCTTTGATCGTTGCCGTCACAGCAAAGCTGGTGATGGCTGCAAATAGAGTATCACTTTCAGTTCAGGTCAGATGGGGGACTCTTCCAAGGTCTTTGCTAAAAACTAGACACTACCTTTTGTATCAGACTGGACTCAGTGCCTTTCACCTGTCCTCTCCTTCCCTTGAGCCATTGGACTGGTCACCTGCTGAAGTACAAGCCAAGCTGTCTCTGCCAGTTAGTTTTGAGCTCACATAGTTTATTAAGGAATGTATCACCCCCTAAGGCAGTGAAACACACCAATGAGCCTGATGGGCTCTTGCAAGGAGGCTGTGGTACTCAGGTTAGCTGGCCTATACCATCGATATGGAGAACTGCAGCTTTTACCGCAATAGACAGTGTAAGAACCTCGATAAACAGCACACAAAGAAAAGACAAAATGACCTGTATTAGATACTGAGATAGGTTAGTTTTTTCAACCATATGCCTGCCTTATGATGAATTTGCTGGTTTAGTTATGCACCACTAATGCAGATAAAAGTTCTACATCCTGCCTTAGTTACAGCTACAGTTACAGAAATAAATATTTATGTCGCTACCTAACACAGGGTATGGAAGCAGGTGCCTCTGGTCTCCATGCTGCACTCCCCAAAGACACTTCTGCAGAGAAGGCAGGAAAACCAGGCATGTTGGGAACACAGCCTGCAGTGCTCTTGCACAAGAAACAGAGCTGGTGGAGGCAATCAACTCCGGCTTTCCCTGTTTGTCCTTTCCTGTTCTGCTGGGATATTTGGGACAGCATAGGGCACCAATAAGATGGTTTTGCATTCCACTAGAGTAAAGGTAGCTTTTTGTAGTGTGCAAGCGAAGCTGTCAGAAGGGGATCTGAGGTACACAAGATTCGAAACCAAGCAAAGCCTGTCCCACTGCATGTGAGGGGGTGACCCATTAGTGTCCACCTTTCTCATGTAGAAACCTTCCCAGTAGGAGCCTGCTGGGCACTAACAAACATCAACATTGAGCAACAGCTTTGTTGCTGAGTATTTGGCTCCCCATCCACCATGCTGTAGCCTCATGTGACAATAGAGATGGGGACACAAGGATGGGGAAGCATGGAAATGCGCTCCACTCCTCCAGTAATGGCAGATTCTTCAGTCTGCGACATACATTGTGTCCTTTACAAAACCCCATCAGAGGAATGAAAACAGATATGACTGCACTTTCTCCATAACTCCTTTGGGATGCATAGTTTGCCCACGTATGCATTCCTCCTCTTGATTAGACCACCCTATTTTGAAGCTGCTCTAATTTGCTTTGAGTTTTGAGATGGAATTTAAGACCTGTTATTCAAAGGTCTTACTACAAAATGGATATGTGATGATAAACTTTGGTCCTGCTGCAAAACAGTGTTTCACAGTTTCTTCCTGCAGATTAATGAGGTCAAATAAAATCAGGGAAAGACCACAAGTTTCAGGTTCTTTCTTCCAATGAATCTAATCCAAGCCATGACATACAACTTAATTCAGTGAAGCCCTTCATTTTATACCTGGATTCACCCTAGCAGGAGAGTCCCCTGAAGAGTCCCCATCTGAAGATAACTGGGTGTCACTGAGAGAAGAAGGTACTAGTCTTCATTTTGGAGGCATGTTCCTTGGGTTTTGGTGGTGTTGGGATATATTAGTCCTCCTAATGGGACATATCTTGTATAACAGTTCAGATAAGTTTGGAAATGCCATAACTTTATTGAGGGTGTGAAAGGGAAAATCCCAGCTTTGAAATTCTTCATTATTCAAACATATCTCTTGAGCATATTGAAAAAAAAGTCTTAGTTCAGACTTGAAACAGGAGGGGAAACCCCTAAAAAGACAGAAAAGGAGAACCTGACATTTACTTAGGACTCTCCAACTGGGCTAATTCTCAGGAAAATGCTATTCAAGTTGGAGAACCATAGGGTTCAACACCAGTTGCAGAAGATTACCAAGGACAGTTGTCTGCAAGTCCCTAACTTTAGGCATCTTTTGGAAATTTGCTGATTAACCCTTGAAGCTTCCTTTTTTCTTTTCCTCTCCCTGTCATTTCTAGACTTCTAAATCATTTCCAGTGCTGTTTGTAGAAGCCAACAACTGAAGACAGCAATTCCACTCTATGAAAGCCACCTTTCCTTTCTGCAATATTAAACAAGACCAGTGAGAGAAAGCAATTATCAGGGACCTGCTCCTGCAGTAAGAAAATGTCAGTCAGTAGAGAAAATGAAAATATTATAGAGTAAAAAGCAGATCACCAACAGCAGATGAGCCTAAGGGAGAAAAATACCACTTTAATCTAAAATACTTTTTAATGTCAGTCATACCCAATGTGATGGAAGAGTTTAGTCTCTCACCATCATTTTATTATGTTTCTGTTAAAAGTATGCAAATACAAATCTATTCAAGTACATGCTAAACAAAGATCACACCTACACTAAAAAAATTAAAAATCCTAAAGAAAGAGATATATACATTTCATTTTAGTGATTACACTTTGTATACACTTTTTGATTGGTTGGTGTCAGGGAAATTATTGATAGGCTAGAAAAATTTTCCTGATAACGTGAACCTCAGAAGCACAGGAAATGTAGGAAGAATTTTGATATTATGTATGAAATTCTGGATGACTTTGGGGAATTAAGTAGTAAAAAAGGAGAGATACTTAGCAGTAAAATCTGTGGTTTTGGTGTACAGCACAGTCACCAGCTACCCAAATACCAGCACTCTCTTTAGACCATAATGAGGCAAATGAAGCTGCAAAAAGCATTAGACAAAATGATGTTAGTTGGAACAGCAGTGGAGAAAATCAACCCACCTGGCTTTGAGAAGAGTTAGATTGTATGAAATGAGTTAGATGATATGATCGCCTGCAATAGCAGGCCCTTGTGTTCCAAAAAAACCTGGATCTGTTCGCAGAAATCAAAGTAAAAACAAGATTGAGAAGACAAGTGCTACTTAACTTATGGAAAATATACCTTGCAGCAAGATGTGAATTATTATGTTCGCAGTAGCCTGAAAGCTATTATTTATTCAGCTTTTCTATGAAATCAAGAAGCAAGGACTCAGAGAGTCCTTCGTCTGGACACAGCAGCTTTGCTTCATTTTCTGTAATCATTGAGAATCTTTACTGACACTGAATTAGAAGGTTTAGGAACAGGGAGGAAAAAAAAAGATACTTTCTTGCTTTGTTGATAACTGGATAAAGCAAAAAAAAGGATATTTGTGAGACAGGGCGGTAAAAGGATGACCGACAGGCCTGAAATTATTCAGAAGCAGTGGGCATTGGCAAGGCAAATGCCACTCATTTATCGCAAAGCTGTGCACCCCTAAGCAGGATCTGGTGATAAGTCCATGCTATCACAGCAGGTCTGTGTGTTATCTGCTGCAGAAGGCTGCACCACTCCCCAGAGCAAGTGCTACCTGGCAATATACAATCAAGTCTTGTGACAAATACTTGAAAAGGATATACCAATTACTTTAATGGAAAGAAAACTGTTTCCATACATGATTTACCTTTCATGCTATTTGTATACAGGGCCTGGGGAGTGTGAAATGAGTCATGGGTAGCTTCTTTTTTAGAAGACTGTTGAATAAGTTATTAGACAGGCAGCTACTCTCAGGCCAGTGTATTGGCCTGAGGGAATAGGTAAACACAAAAAGAAAGAATGAAGGGATGAAGAGAGAGAGAGAGAGACACAGAGTGAGAGCAGTTGCTCACACAATACTGTCCTGCTTCCAGGCAAGTAGACTTTCTAGTGAAATTTCTTCCTCTAGTAACAGACTGAGGGCTGTACTGAACTTTAAAGGCCTTCATTAGTTGCTAAGTTATGCTGAGACCAACCACAGCGCAGCTATTCAATAGAGATATTTCATTATTTTGTTGCTAGACTGCTTAACATCTCAGTACCAGAAACAAAAAGCCCCAAAGACCAAGCACAAATTAGAGCTGTTAATCTTTAGGACAGCTGATCTTTCTAAATATTCTGGGACAGACATCTTTTTTCCTGATACCAGTAGAGATTGGTTCTTAAAAAGTCCCTCTTGTGTCAATAAGAACCATTTGATTGTTTCCTTTAAATAAGCATTTTTTTTTCATAACTGTATCAAGTTCAGCCACATGGAATTAGCTGGCATTTGTTCATTCTTGAGGATTTGCCTCTCCTAGCAAAGATATTCTTGCCCAAGATTACCGACTAGCCGGCTATGCAGCTGTTCAGAAACATGCAAGAGTCCGTGTAGGGAAAGGGGAGATTTTGGTACACTGAAGCGCCTGTGGGCAGTTGGGAGGCTACATCCATTTAAAATGATGATGTCTGCAGCAAAAGGAGATCTTTTCTTTGGTAGCTTTGTTCAAGCTACCAAAAAAAATTATTTATTTTAAATCAAATAGTATGACTCATACTTGCACCATATCAAAATTGGTTTGTCTGTAATGCAGTCCGTCTCCCAATCCATGCATGCCTACTCCAAGAAAAGCAGCAGCAAACATAAGGGAGATGATCTGTTCCACCACTTCCAGTCAGTCAACAACACGAAAATAAAATTGTAACACAGCATAAATAAGGTAATATCAAAATATGGTCACTGACAGCGGACTAAATGGTGCTTTCAACATGGAGGAAGATTCTGCTTCAGTCATATTTGCAGTTGTCTGATAATAACTACCTGACAGAGAAAAACATGTAGCTTTCTCTGTCCCTTTCTCCCTCCAAAGCTCTTCCATCCAGTATCTGTTTTACTGAAGTCTCGTCACATTATAAATGCCACCTCAGAGCTCTTTTTAATTACTGCAGTAGATCATCAAAAGTTAGACTTCTTTAAAGTTTCTGTTTTCAAGATTATTTGTGGCAAAAGAGGGGACAGGGTATGAAATTGTCATCTGATTGAACTTCAACATGAGGAGGTATGCAAGGCCATTAAAATAAGAAAAAATGCCACATTCAATTCCCTCTGCACAATATGAGTGTCATCACTCCAACATGGAATATGGCCATACAACTATTTCCCTGGGTAGATACAAGCTAAATATATATATCCACCAACCTCATAATCAGAATTTTCCAGTCCACAGCTGAGTGATCTGGTCTTCATCCCACTTTTTGGCATGAAACAAGAATCGGGAAAGTGAGAGAGACTGGAAAGCAATATGAAGTGATGAAATAGAGTGTATCTCATTGATAAAAATCAATTTGTAATAATTATATCCAGTAGTAGCTTCTAGACCAATGCTTCCCTGCAGGGTCTGTATTGGGACCAATCCTATTTAACATCTTTATCAACAACATAGACAGTGGGATTGAATGCACCTTCAGCAAGTTTGAAGATGACACCAAAGCTCAGTGATGCAATTGATTCACTGGAGGAAAAGGATGCCTGCCAGGAGGACCTTGACAGACTTGGGAAAAGGACCTATGCAAAGTCCAACAAGGTCAAGTACAAGGTCCTACACGTGGTTTGGGGCAATCCCCAGTATCAGTACAGACTGGGAGATGAATGGATCAAGAGCATCCCTGCAGAGAAGGACTTGGGGCACTGGCAGATGAAATATTCAACAGGAGATGCCAATGTGTTCTTGCAGCCCAGAAAGCCAAGCATGTCTTGGGCTGCATCAAAAGTAATGTAGCCACCAGGCTGAGAGAGGGGATTCTGCCCCTCTAGGCTGGTCTCATGAGATCCTACCTGTAGTACTGCATCCAGCTCTGGAGTCCTCAGGACAAGAAAGATGTCGCTCTGTCAGAAAGGGTCCAGAGGACAGTCATGAAAGTTTTCAGAGGGGTGGAACATCTCTCCTATAAAGAAAAGCTGAGAGAGTTGGGGTTGTTGATCCTAGAGAAGATAAAGCTCTGAGGAGACCTTACAACAGCCTTTCAACACATAAAGCCGTATAGGAAAGATGGAGACGTGTTACCAAGGCCTGTAGCGAGGGTAAAAGGAGAAATAGGTTTAAACCAAAAGAGGGTAGATTTAGTTTGAACATAAGAAAGAAATTCTTTCATTATAACAGTGATGAGGCTCTGGAACAGGTTGCCCACAGAATCTGTGGATGCCTCATCCCTGGCATTGTTCAAGGCCAGTTCGGATGGGGCTTTGAACAATCTGATCTGGTGAAGGATAAACGTGCCTACGGGGTTAGACTAGATGAACTTTAAAGGTCTCTTCCAACCCACACCGTTCTGTGATTCTATGATTCTGTGATGCAATTAGTACAAATTGTTCCAGGATCTCAGTCCCTGGTGTGACACCTGACAGGCTGCTATATCTAAACAAGTGTTCCTCAAGAAGGACTTCTTTACAAAATAACACACTAGAAATTTGTCAAATATTACTACTAAAATTCAGTTCATCTCTGTACCCAGCCATGCCTGACAAGACTTCTAGGAATTTTATTTCATTTATTTTACTTATTCATTTTCCTATATCTGTGTTAGAAATTCAAATAACATCAGTGAGATGAAGAGTTTTGATTAAAAAAGGAATGTCTAGAACAGCTTTATTCAGTATCTTACTCTACTCCATATTTCTACTGAAACATTTCTTTCTTCACACATCAAAATTTATTTCTTTCTTATTCTTTCGGCACCTCTAATTTTTATCAATAATCTCACTGGAAACATTATTGCTGCAGAACTTCCTGTTGAGATAATATTAGGAAGCAAAGGGAGTGTCACAGAGGAATATGCTCTCATATTTTTGGTATCACCTTTCTCCTTTTAATTTCCTCTCTATTTGTATGGGAGGAAGGGGAGAGTCCAGAATCCAGCATCTGAAACACTTACTAGATTATCTTCCTGTCATTCTCTGCTAATACAAGATTCTTCCCTTCATGCCATCAGCTAGTGTTTTGCCAAGTCATCAAAGACCCAAACAGACAAACATTCTTCTCAGGAAGACTCATATCTCACTATTGCAAAGGCTTGTTTCATGCTTAGCCAAAGCAGTCCTTTTCAAGGCCTTCCATATAGTTCTATCAAACAGTAACACCCAAACTACTTTCCTTCCTTGGAATTTAACAGCCTTCAGTCATACACAGATTTTTGTGAGAAAGCATCTTGTTCTGTGAGCATCACGTACAATAGTTGCATCATATAGTTAGTCCAGAAACAGAGTAAAGTTTTAGCCCCAAAATGTCACGATCTTTGTAGACAGCTAAAAAAAGCCTTTAAGAAAAAAACGCGCAGGCAACTTTAGCTATTGGCTTTGTTATAAACTTCAGCTCCACAGAAGTAAAGGGTTGTGAGAGCTTGTATTTGTGCAGACCTTTGAAGATAAAAGTATTGAAAGCTATTATTTTTATATATATATATATACATACACACACGTGTGTGTGTGTGATGGCTAGGTAGATGAACACTGGACAGGAGCCTCTAGAGCTGAGAAGCCACTGTCTGAACTTACAGTGCAATAGCTGTTTGTTACATGAGACAGGATTCCAGCAATATCCATTGGACATTCTTTTCTTGTTTATGTTCCTATTCAAGTCTGTATACGACATGTTTAAAAGCACACACACAAATATGTATATGCATGTATGGGCATTTCCTATTTTTATTTTCCAAATTTATCTTTCCAAAAAAAAGCAATACTAAAATGAACATAATATCGGGAATCTGTGGAATTTAATAATTTAGGTTGAACATTATTCCAACAATTTTTAAATTACTTTCAAACATTTCTTTTTAAAATAATAAATTCAAACTCAACTCAGAACATGACAAGATATGGGAATACACAATTACAATGTAAACAGTGCATATTCCTAACCCTTTCTCACATAACTAGAGGAAAGGTGAAAGTATTTCAAAATCAGTATAGTTATATTTACTGTTACTAATTCCATAGTCCTTCATCATTACCTAATAATAATAACAATCTAGTCCTTGAAGTGTAGCTTTCCTGCTTGTTTTCTAGCAACTTTCTAGTAATAAATAATAATAAAAAATAAAATTTCTGCTAAACATTTCTTGCAAAAAAAAATTTGTGGCAATCTTTCTTTCAGAGTTATGCTATTTTAATTCCTGTTAATATCAACTTTAGAAGATAAGAGCCAGTTCCTCATTGGAAGGGTTAGTGTTTCAGACGTTAACTTCTAGCAAGGCTACTTCTCTTCTTCTCAGCTACTACACGGCCAAAAAATTCCTTAATACAGTTCTCATTTTATTTTCAAACCAAAAAGTAATTTTAATGTGGTAATGCCTGTAAAAGGAATGCTTTTCTAATACTGTGAAATTTAATGTATGAGAGAAGAGTAAAAGCTCCTGGTTTGCATCACTCCTACACATCTGATAGAAAATTCCCATCCATGACTCACATGGGGTACAACACAGGCAATCAGCCCACATGATTACTGTGAATTTAGATTTGTGGCACCAAAGGAAGTATGGGGCTTTCCAGATCACTACTGCAATGCAAGCAATATTTTATTGCTTGTATTAATCATTTAATGATGAACTATTATTTCTGTCAATTCACTTGCATCAAATTTTAGACAGCACAGAGATTGCAGACAGAAACTTCCTAAGGAACAAGAGCTTCTGGTGACTGATACAAAGCAATGCAATGTGCAGACAGTGTGAGGAAATAGAAAAGGTGTAAATACGTTAGGAAAAGGATAGGATACACTGCAGAGAGTGAGCTTACAACTTCTTCAGTCCCCTGCCCAGAAGACATTGATATATTAGAAATCATCACAGCTAAGTTTGTGTCCTCTTACAAATTCCCTGTTGTAACACTCTTCCCCTTAGAACTGTCCTCATCACTGTTAGCGTCTATTTTTACCCACTTTTACTTGTGAAAGTTGGAGAAGATATTCAGTGAACCACCATTTGAGATATCACAAAACTGGATGAAAATGTTATGATGAATTAATTTCATGAGAAAATGCCAATCCCCCAAAACCAGAAGGTGTTGTGCAAGGCTGTTAGCCTCACAGCCTCCTGACAAGCATTGTGTCATGATGACATTAGACAGGACTTGGAGCATCTGTGAGCCTCACGCTAGAACTGCCTCGGGCACCTGAAGATTTTCAGAGGTTGTTCTGTGCAGCTTTCCAGACTTCTGTACCCTTTCCAATGGCAACAAATCCCTGAGATCTCAAACCCTCCTTAACTTTTTGTTTCTCCTGCTTGTGCAGGGAGGCCAGCAACCTTGAAAACCCTGACTCATGCCAAGGCTGGAGGTCTGTCTGTCATGCTCATTGATCTTGGCTCCTACATGATGCCAGAACTCATAATCTCCGGTTTGTCTTATTGACTTTGATTTTATAGCCAAGACAAGAGATGCAGTGCTTGGCTTTCCACTCTCACTTTCACTGCAGACTTGCTAAACCAGATGGTTTATAAATTCTAGTTTTCCACATGTAGGCATCTTCATTTCTTGTTTCAATATGGATCACTCCTGGTCAGCAAGTCTGCACAGCTGGGGTGGGGACAGCTTAGCTTTATCTTCAGATCCATCTCTGTAAAGCCCCAAGCTGCTATAGGCAAAATCAGCTGCTCTGCTCACCTAATAGAACCATCTCCTTCTGTGTTAAAGGATCTACTAGAAAAAGATGCTTCTGACAGAAAATATTACATCTATATCTTTTTGCTGAGAAAAGTAACACCAAATTATCCTTGATGTTTGTCAACCTTGTATTCTATGATTCAATATGATTTTCTCTTTGTATTGATATTTTAGGGTTGGAGGGCTTTTAGGTCATAATGGTGCTATGCCAGCTCATCTTGGTATGCCAGCTAATCTCAGTAGACACATGCTTTCTACACAGTGGCAAGACTTGAGTTACCCCTGTCTTCTATTTCAATTTTGTGGAAAGAAAACCCTCAATATATGGTAAGTGACACTTAACCAACCAAATAAAATGCCGGCTTTAGGCTTCACCACCAAGAAGTTCAGATGACATTCCTGAATGATCCCACACCTCGTTCTCTCTTGGAACAAAGTCAACTTGCACCTGCAGTGAAGACTGGATCAGGGCAACAGAGGAACAGCTGTTTCCCAGTTATGTGACTGGGAGAACATACTGCAGCACATAGTATTTCCTGTATTTCCTAATCCCAGTAAATTCATCTGTGAATAGAGTACTACAGTATTTTCCACTATCCCTGCTGGAACCAACAGAGCAGACTGTGAGAGAGAAATATATAATTATTCATTTTTTAAGATTAAACCAGACAAAATTTGCTGTTTCTCAATTAAAACGCAAACCAGAAAGAGCTCTGAAAACTCCGGGAACCTGCACATCTCCAGTAGCCTCATCTAGAACAAGCCTCACAGATCTGCTGCAAGGTAGCTGGGAGAACTTACCACCCTACTGCAGATCACTAAACAAAACCAGACAGCTCCAAATTTCCCTTTTTTTTTTTTGAGTGATTCTCTTTCAGTGCTTAAAATGGCCTAGTCAGACACCAAAAGAGTAGTAACAGAATCCAAAATAACTCTAAGAGAAGTCAAATTGATTATTGCTAAGGTTGGTTGCAGGTGCTAGTTCCGCACTAGCTGCTCTAGTTATTGTGTTTATTAACTTTAAAATCACATTTTCCATTTTTTTATTTTGACTTTAGTGAAGATCAACACAAAGAAAGGAAGGAGTGCATAAACTCTGGGCATGCAAATCATACAGTCAAAATAAATCAAACAGTTACAAAATTTCTTGCAGAGATGAGACTTCATGCAAATTATATATTACACTGAACTGATTGTATTTGCATGCAGATGATAAGCTGAAACACACCATTGAAATCTGTGCCTGCTTGCACACTCACAGCAAGGTCATTTTGATAGCTGAGTACCTGCTGTGTCTTATGTGACACACTGCATTTATTTGAATGAGCACTGCATTTTCCTCTGACAAAAGAATGTTCGCGAGGTAGCATTCCCTGACTTCTGATAGTTTCCTTCTTATGCTTACTTGGTGTTATCACTGCAGAGAAAGCTCATGTACACTCTAATACCATGTTCAACACAAGTTCAGCTCTTTCTAGAACTGCAGCTTGCCTGCTCAGGACTGGACACTTGTCCTCATTGAACTCAATTACAGCTTTGCCCAGACCTTGACTGGAACAATAACATCAGGGAAAGAACCACCCATGGCTGTAATACCTTTCAAATGATGTTACAAGAATAATTGCAGGCAAATAAAAAGGTCCAGACACTCCAATGTTAACACCACTGTTAGCATTAGTGGTGTCAAGCAGCAGACAGGCCACACAGAGTGGGAGACAACCAGGTGAGCACAGAAGTGCACATCCCAGATATTACCCTCATTTCCAGTGGTCAGAGGCTGAGTAGCTCTTAGAGCATGAGATGTATTATTCACTTTTCTTGTCTAATAATTATAATCATTCTGGAAATTCTTGATACTATTTTTTTTCCTTAGTTCTTGCCAAACTACTCTGTGACATCCACTGTCAGCCAATATTTACTTACATATCTTGGGAAAAGCATATCCTTTTGACTTACTGTATTTTAATCTCATTTTCAGTCTCTTCCTTTTTGTGGTACTGGGCTGGCAGACAAAAGGCTTCAACCCTGCCATCCTACATGTCAGTCTGGAAGTTTGTATGGTCCAGCTTGCTGCTAAGAGCCTGGACTGCAGCCCCTAGGGCACTCCCATCCAGCCTGCTTCTTCATCCCAAGGGAAAACTTGCTCATGCAGCAAACAGGCCTTCTGCTGTGCCTGTGACATCCCAGCACAGACCACCAAATGCTTCCTTCTACCAGCCTGTTAGAAAAGGTGAAGGGCAGTGTTTCCTGCTGCCTGGGAAGGGAGAGGAAAAGATGAAGGAAACACTGATCTGACCCACAAGAAGGATTTAATCCATGCTAGAAAGTGTGAAGTATGGAAAATATGTCTCAACACATCACCAAGACAGAACGCACAGTTATTAGTTCATCCAAACTAAAGCAAAATTCTCCATCTTCTCAGAAGCACTTCATTTAAGACAGTCCTGACCTAACAAAAAGGGCACTTGTGAGACACACGCCTTACACAGTAAAAATTTCAAGGCTCCTCATGCTATTCAAGTATGATCAAAATAGATCAATATTGCAAAAGCTGTCTCCCAAATTTCCATCATTGTTTACATACAAGTCTGATATTCTCTCAGGAATATAACAAATTGTAAGAACCATCTTTTTGATGCTAATGATTTCCCAGTTTGATACCAGATGTTATGCTGACACAAGTATCTGTCTTCCTGTTATGTACTAGTCAGAGTATTTTGCAAGAAAGGACGCTGAAGCAGTGAGAGTAGTCAATAATTCTTTTTCCCTGTCATAATCTATTAATTTCAAATTTCCAATAATCAATACTGGGCACTTACGTCAGCTTTCAATTAGTCATTCCAACTAACACAGAGAATCCTTTAGATTTTAAAAGTGCTATGAACTCCTGCTGAATACACACATGCATTTTATAACTATCAAGCAAAATTGTTATAGATGGTTACCCACAAAATACTATGGCTCTTTCGAAAGCAGCAATTTAATGACTGCTCTGCTACTAAATTCCTTGACAGCTCCCAGTAGAATAGTTCATTTTTCAGTTGTTTGTGATGGGTTTAACATTACTTTGGCACTATTTTTCCTCATTTCCTATTTGTGGAAATATAAATATATTGTCTTCAATTTTCTTATACGTGAAGAATCTGATATAATAAAATGCTTTTGCATAGACTCTAATAGAAGAAAAAAAAATTTATCAAACAAACATTAGTGTCTGCCTTGAGTGTTAACTATAGTACTATTACTAGGTTATGCTTCCCACTGAGACACACGTGAGCTTTGTTGCCTCTCTCCTCTGGCTCCTTTGATGAAGATCAGCCTACTATTTCATTTGAATTTACTGGAACTGCTACTATACTTTAGTCTTAAGTACATAGCTGCACACTTGACAGAGTGAGGATTTTGTTGCCAGTAGGTCTTACCATTAGGACAGGAAAACAATGGCTGATACTCTCTGCTGAACCCCAGAGTCTAAGGGAGGACGTGGCTGAAGGAGTCACAAGATGACCTACATGATGACCACCCATATTCAGAGATATTGACTGGATTCTGGCAGCAGAGGACAGAGTATTTTTGCAGCAACTTTGCAAGGCAAAGATAAGCTATATGTAGCAAGACATCTAACACTTTTATTGTGAAGTAGCTCTGTGCACACCAAAGACAAAAGGAGACAAAAATGCTGTTTAGTGATATGAGTCAAAGGCAAAGTGCTTCCATAGCAAATGGCCAGAGGCAGAAAACATTTCTTGGCGTTTTCCAGCTCCATTTCTCCTGCACCATGAGCCTTAAATGAATTAAGTGCAGGCAAGGGATGGGTTACTGCTTTCCCAGCTGTTCACACAAAAGGACACTTTGCACCTGTTCCCAGTGAATGAAAGTTTGCTTTGTGTAAAAGCAGTTCATCACCCCAGCGTTGGAGTCCAGGCGGGTGGTGGAACAGCAAAGCCCAGGCGAGTTCTGGCTGGAATCAGCATTCTACCGAGGAAGAGGCAGGCTGAAGGGCAGGTCTGCTGCAATCAAGTTTCATTAGCTTTAATGTGTAAACATGCCGCCACCTGAAGTTTGATGTCATAACAAATGCAAACAGCAGGGATAGTCTGCTAAATGTAAGAAGAGAATGTGTATTTTTCACTTAATCCCAGCTCTATTTAGTTTACTGTATTTGCTTAAGGCTAGAGTAATTTTCCTATCTTCCACTGAGGTATTATTCAGAAAAACCTGCGCTACACTGACCCTGTGTAATTATAAAGCAGTGTACTCTGTGCTTCCTTTGATGTTCTCTTAGATCTACATCTTCTAAACTGTGATTTGTTTCAGATATTGCCATTAGATTTGTGCCAGGCCCTCAGCCTGGGTGACTGAGTATATGTGGGATCTCAGGTGAGCCCCAGAAGTTCATGCCAGTGGAGAGTATCTGGGCTGCCTTGGAAAAGTCAGTTCTTGGGTGACGCAGTTATGACAAAGGCATGGACTGTGGCAAGAGCTGAGAAAACATGAGCCTAGGCCAGTATTTCTATATTAAAAAATAAAGAAAAAATAGAATTAAAAGCAAAGTCACATAATTAAAATAGCAGCTTCTCCTCTTCTCATGCCAGCTGGTGACCCAGCAGTTTAAATGCTTCTCCTCCACACAGGGGTCACAAACAGGGCACATGGGCCATCCATCTGGGCCAGCACAAAGCAGCAGGATAAATCTGGATTTCCTCTACATCTTCACTCCTCTGACCTTCCAAATATCACCTCCCACCCCCACTTTAATCCTTGAGTCTTTACTTTAGAGCTTATAATAAATCAATAGACAGTAGAAGAAAATCCCTGTGGGAGCAGCAATTGTGGTCCTATTATAAAAGCTTAAATTCCCCACCTGCCACTTGACCAGCAAAAAGCTTGGATTCCCCACTCCAGTTCAGATTATGTAAAACTATTTAAATCCTGAGTGACAGTAGTTATGAAGACAGCTGTTGGACTCTCCAACTGATGGAGGCAGGAGCAAATGCTGTGGAGTCCAGTAAGAGCTGTCTTTCTATTCACCCTTCCTCCCAGAGATCCTTACAATGCCTTTCTTTTCTTTTAGTTTTCTTTTTTATTTTCCCTTTCTTTTTTTTTTTTTGTTCCAGTGAAGGGAAATTAAAAATCAGACAAAGAAGTAAAAAATACCCAACCCCAAAGCTCTCAGAAATGCCATTTAAAAACAGAGACTGATTCAGAGAGTTCTCCTCACACTCACACACACCCTCCACCCCCACCCAATCAATCCCCTTCATCTCCCCACCATTTCTGAGTTGTGTTATTTGTCACAGAAAGTGGCAGAAGATGGTGGGGTGAGATGCCGTGTGAACTGGTCATTTGTCAACACCACTCAGTTTGACATGTTTCTGGGAAGAAGATTACACTAGAATGATGCTATCATGTTTTCAGTCAATCAAATGTAGAGGCACTTGTCTTCAGCTCACTAAAAGTCTGCCATTGCCAGTATTACCATTCTTGGTGGTATTTCAAACTACTGTTTACCAGGGGGCTGAAATTCAGGAATGCGAAGTGGTTTCCCATGACAGTGGTTACCGTGCATTGGGGAAAGCTAGAGCAAGAATCCCAGCCACTCACAATCACAGTGAATTGTGAAAGCTCTGTTAACTTCCCTGTGTTCATTGGGTTCTGAATGCCCATACAATACTCCTGCCCATGCACAAGTAATTGGAGAAGCCTCTCTGTTTACACCTCTTTCTTACAAAGACCGGGCTTCTACAGAAGTCAATAAAGAATGTTTTATTACTGGGAGGTGGATCAGCTCGATGAAGTTTTGCTGAATGTGCAATGTTCATTTGACCTACATCGCATCTGAGATCAGCTCTAACAATACGATGGATCAGCATTTGATAAAGCCTCCAAGACGCATAACAAAAACATGCACCAAACATGCCTACTGCACTATGACCACAATCTTTTAACCTTCTCTTTAGTTCTGATCAAGAGCCTATTTCTTATCTTTGTTGCACTTGTACAGTTACATTTTTCACATGCAAATCCTGGCCTTTAGTTTCTTTGGTTTGGCAACACAGTGATGCCATGAAATGGCATCAACAGGAAAATTGGAGATCCCCCTGCTGTCCTGTTGCAGTCAGGTCAAACTCAGACCCTTTCTTCCTTGCATCTTCCAGGCTGATGGGTAGTGCAGGCCTTGGCCGTAGCCCTCATATTCCCACTCCTCCCAAACCAGGATGAGGTTTGATTCATGTAACATTTTGTTATCATAAAGGAAGGTGCCTAACCCCCTCCCGGCCTAGTCTTCTGAGAGAGCTTGGATGAACTCCTGCTGCATTGCCCGATGTACAGAGACTGCAGAAGGTTAGCTGAGCCCAACCGGATTTTATATGGCTAGGAGTAAACAAAGCCACTCCAGATTAGAGGAGTCATGAACCTCCAAAGTTCATACCAGGATTTCAGTCTGCCACAAAACTGAAAAAAAAAGAATTGGTTTCCTTTAGTGTCTTTAATTCTGCTAGCATCCAGAACATTAGCCAATGTATTCACTGTTGCAAATGTCTCTATCAAAAAGTTATACTTCGGAATGAAACTTTCACAGAAGAGCAGGGGAAAAAAAAGCACTGGCAAACATGAGTTCTGATGTAAAGAGGATTGCTCTGCAAAGTTTTCCATTTGATGAAATAAAGTTATATTATTAAATTTAAACACCAGAATTTGTGCCACTGTATCATCATTTGCATAATAATAAATAGTTCTTTCTGACTGGTTACTGTCTGTGAATTTTGAGGTAGTGGTTGGAAAAGCAGAACATGTATACCCCCTAAAATGAAGAGAACACTCCCAATTTAGAGACACTGTCAGTTTCCTTTGCAGGAGTGAGGAGCATCCAGTGCAAGTTAAGTCAAAATGAGAATGGAAGACACACAATCCTTCACAGAAATAATTCTGCTATACTGCATTTATAGCTAATTATTTGGCCATGTGAACAGCTCATAGATGCAGGTGTCAATTATAAATATTTATGCACGTGGCAAAAAGTAGCATGCAGAAAATGTTCATCCTTCCCTGATTTGCCTTGTGGAAATATACACTTTCATATTTTTTGTTTGCCTTTTTTTCCGGAGAAACATTACTGTGATGTATTTAAAAGCTTCATAGCAGAAAAGGCATGGGAGTCATTATCAGGTTCCAGCTCTGCACCACCATTTGCCACCAAAGAATGTATTCGAACAAGTCTGGGGCAATGAGAGAGAAAAGGTAAAATTTAATTTGAGAAAGGGATATTTGAATGGGTAATTCCCTTATGAGTTCAAAGTACCCAGGTTTTTCTCTGCCTCAGAGAGACTTGGTAGCAGTTTCTGAGTGGTGCTGCCAATGGGTGTGTTCTGGATAAACATCACAGTTGTTCTTCCCACACGCATTTGGGACACAGTGTCCCCCTGCCACTGACATCAAGAGACTGTCCCAGGCAACTGGCACGTCCTGGGATCGTGCTCAGACCCCATGTTGAATACAGCAGGTATGTTAAATGGAGCAAACTTGGCAGGTTAAGGTCAGTCCCCAGAGATAACATTATCATAATAGCCATTTGTCACCACTGGGAGCAAACACAGGCATGTATAAACTCCTTCTTTCCACAGCATTTGCCAGAACCTGACAGGAAAAAACCCATCAGAATTTTAGGAATCAGGGTTCTTGCTACCCTTATCTATTGACAGTGTTATGTTTGATTCCACAGTATGTCCTGCTATCTGGCCTGTGGCACTAGCAAGGTAGCAACAGCTTTAACCCGAGGAACCTCAGGAAAAAACCAAATCAGGTATGTAAATTTTCCCATTCATGCTGCAACAGCATTCAGATCTAACTCTATGCATTACCCAGAACACAAAGCTATACAGTGTTAGTCTTTACCAAGTCCTTTATTCTTTCCTCTTGAACTATTCCAGACTTCAACACACTGAGTTCAGAGAAAGTTCAAGCTCACTACTTACACCAGGAGGGATGAAGTCTTTAGTTTCCATTTCACAGGGATCATTGCAGGTTCACAGAGTGGGTAAAAGGCAACACCTAATAGTTGTGTCAGCCTGGCACTCACTCCATGCTGTTCAGCCTCCTCACTGCACTCCTTGCAGAGCTGAGATGGAAATCATTTGCAAGTAGAAATGTTTGGCACATCAAAGCGATGCTACCAACCTGGTACACCTAAAATGTTATCTGTCCTCTCTTGTCTACATTTATTTGCAAAATCCACATTATCTTTTCAATATAGAAGTGTTTTCTTTCCAGACACAGCTTGGAGTGAATACTTTTCTAGGTCAGTATCAGTGTCAAATTGTTAACAGCCTTAGTCTAGTGAGTATGCAAGAGAAAAGCAAAACAAAATGCCAACACATAAAAAAGGAGGAAAGGGTGAAGATATCTCAGGGAAGGAATAATTTTTTTTGGACTTGCAGAACATTATCAGAAATCACTGTGAGAAAAAACAAATTTTTGAAAGTTAGGGAAATTATATACCATGTACATTCTCAAATCTAGGCTTCAGATCTCACATTTTTAAAAAGGCATTATACATTGGTTTACTTTATTGACTTTTTTTCGGTCTGTGATAAACAATGCATCATGTAAAAGCCATCATCCATTACACTACAGAGTATACTAGGGGGGAATAAAGAAGGAAATTCTGCATTCCTTCAGATGGAAATGTTTGCAATAAATGGAAGATGAGAGAATTTTCACTGAACAGTGTGTTCTCAACATTAAAAATGCAATATTTTTTTTTAGTCTTCAAGTCCTGCTGAGACATTTGCTTCAGAAAGAAACTGGCAGTAGCAACAATAACAAAGTACTGCTGCTGAATTAACACTATATTTAATTTGATGATTTAAAATATGTTGTACAATTGAAAGTTATCCCTTTGGCTTTAGCAGATTAAGTGGTGAATCTTTATCACACCAGTGTGAGTAAGAGCATGTCCCTTTCTGTTTGCTCAGAGAGCAGGTTCCAGCATAGGGCATGCAGACCATGGCAGAAGCAAGGGCTGTTCATGGGAGGGCTGGAGTGACTTTCACCCCACGGATGGTACAGCCCTTGTGTCTGGACCTGCAGGTGCTCCCAGCCTGACAGTAGGAAGGCTTGCCCTTTGCTGGGTACAGACAGTGCTACAGGTGAGAAGCCAGCTGTATCTTCTGCTCCCTCTCATTGCCTCTGACCAGTGCAACGTGGTTGCTTTGCTCCATGGCATGCTACAAAGAACAAACAAAATCTGCCCTGATCTTTCCTTCATCTCATCCCTTCCCTTCAAATGAAATAGGTCTTGTAACCACATTTGGGTGGCAGGTTTGCAAAAGTGTAGGCTCCCCAAGGCAGAGCCAGTGTGATCTGATTTGCCTGTACAGGACTCAGAAGAATGAAGCCCTAAACCTAATTTGCAGCCTCTAGGCACTACAGTAATATCACTAATTTAATACAAATGACAATGAGAGGAAGGGACATACTATTCACAAGACTGACTTGCCATCCACAGATGCTTGGCAGGGCTTCAGATTTGCATTTAGGGAGTGCACAGGCTTTGCTGAAATGGCCGTTCTTTGTACAAATATGCCCCCAGGCAGCAATAAAAAGAAACAAATCCAGATTAACACTAACGAATCACATACCCATTGCACTATACATGTAACCTAATGCATGTGAATAGTCCTGCTGGGTTTACATCTGTTACAGACTCACAGCCTTGTCAAAGGCCTGTCGAATCTCCCTCACAGCACCAACTCTCCCCAAAAGCAAGGAGTTTGGCAGCAAAGGGAACAGTGCCCTCACAGAAACTGGGGAACACCAGAGAAGGGCAAAGTGGAGTAGAGCCACCTTCACTTTACCTAACAAGCTCTCAGGATCTGAGGGATCTTGTGAAAAGTTGCTATCTCAGCTCCCTCTGCCTCCCATGGGGAGCTTGAGGGGATAGGATGATTCATTCATGCCAATACCTGAGGGACCTGTTATAAATCAAAGGTGGTTGGAGCAGAGTTGGAGACTGGATGACCTGCTTACACTGATCTACAAATTTTTAGATGACTGAAGCTGGGTAAAATAAATCTTACTTTGGTGGCTGACTGATTTATACCGCCACAGCAGTGTCAAAAGTGAAGATAGAGATGAGTAAGTACATCCCCTGCTCTCTAGGGCAGCCCGAGCTCAGTCACAGTGGAAAAGGTAGTTGTGATCTGTAGGCGAGCAGATCACTGCAGTAGGCGTCCACTTCTGGTGTCATATATCTTCCCTCCACCGACCAAACAGACAGGCACTGGCAACTTCAGCTACATAAGGCTGAAAGCACTTATTGTTCTCATGATCTTAGACACTATCAGAGGTGTGACAACATAATCATTCACCCAGATGGGACGACCTAGAATCTCCAATAGTTCTCATAAGAGTTATGGACTAAGATGTCCCCTATGCATTTTGGAGAAGGGATTCAAAATTGGAGACAAGGACAGCCAAAGGGCCTGGCAAAACATAGTCCATAAATTTATTTTAGCTCCAAACTGACCAAACTTCATTTCAAAATTCTGTAAATAAATACTTTCTTTAAAAAAAAAAAAAGAGAGAGAGAAAGAGGGGGAAAAAAGGAAAGAAAACTGTTTTAGGTAGAGTGTGTGTTTGTTTGTCTGTGTACCTATGGCTTTCTGTAGGAAGTGTCAGAATCTTGCTGCTTCCTCCTGTTTTTAAGCTGCCCTCTTGTGTCTTATTATCAGGTGTTTTTGACTTGCATGAATTCACACCACCATTCGCCTGCATCCTCTTGGCATGTACAGAAACTGAGTCAATGACCCTCCACACCACCTCCCTGCTTCTCTCAAAGGATCTATTATGTGGCTCACTGGAAGAGAACAAGCATGGTTCTGTTTCAGTCAGCATGACTCTTACAGTATAAACACTGAAAAAAAACCTCTCCACATAGCTAGGCTCATTTTGCATTAGTCAGGAAAGGTCAAGGCAAAATTGGAGTCAGGAAAAAATTGGTCAGTGTTTGGAATCAGTCTCACTAGAGCTTGACTTCCTGTTTCTGAAAAAAACCCAACCACACTGCCTCACATTATCTGAATATGAAGTTTAGTGAATGTTGCTATACATGCCACACAAACACATTTTACACACAGTAATGCTTTGAGTGCTTTAAGAAACTCCAGGCATAAGTAAGGAGACTCAGCAGTTACCAAGAACCAGAAGAAATGCAAAGTCTAGGGTTTATATTCTTTCCATCCCTATTTATATTATAGAGTTGATTTATTAAGAAATTTAACTCTAAGATTAGTGGCAATTCCTTATAGAAATACACCTGGACCAACAGAAGAAACAAAACTTGCAGCTTCTCACTTAGTACCCAGGCCCACTATTGTGCGTGCATTCAAGAGCAATTCAGATAGCCTGAATTTCAAAGTGGGAAAAGGCAAACAAAGATGGTTTGATCTTTTGTTATTTTGCTAATTAGGCTAGTAAAATGAAAACACAATGTACCTACTTTATTTAAACTAAAATAATTAAAATATCAGTCTGTCAAGAGAATAATTAGATGCATTATTGGTTAAACAGCAGAAGATGACAGTTTGTTAGCTGTCTGGTTTTAATGGAATATTTGTCAAAGTTAGAAATTTTATCTCCCCATTCCTTTCAGCCCCCTTCTTCCATCTGGCTGCAAATCCTTACGGACAAACCAAATAACAGCATGAGACAATGAAATAACCTCTAAGTTTTATGGATTTGAGAGTCCAGGAGGCATGAGAAAGCACTTCACATTAATGCTCCAGCACTGTAGGTGTTTCATAGACACCCAGTAGTACCCCAGGGAAGATACCTTCTTCAATAGCATTAACCAGCAATGATTTTCTTGCTCTGTTACTCCAGTCTCAGTACTTTCTGTAAGCTGTCTGCATTCCCATCCTGACTACCCTAAACATAGTGTTTTCTGAAAGATTAGAGAGAGGACAGTTTAGGGTTTGGGATTTGGGTGGCTTTTTTTCCTTTCCACAGCAACTCCTTCTCATCTCTTTTCTCCTAGATTATTTCTGAAGTTGAAAAAAATAATCTCTGCTCACCTACGTAGATATGACCTTCTCAAATTTCTTCTGAATACAAATTCTTTAGTACACATTAAAAGGCAGTTTTCTGCAACAGTAACCTGCTTTTCTCTGTCTGAAATGAAGGGTCATCATGACTCACATCTTTTCAGTGATGGTGAAGGTGTGAAATCTGTCAGAAATAGAATGCATTACAAGTTCCACGAGTCAACCATTGACCTCTTAATCAGTGCTCTGTAAGAAGTGTTTTCTTCCTCTTCATAAGAGCACAGATGATGCAGGCAGCAAGAAGACTTGGAAAAATGAGCCATTTTATTCCAGAAAATACCTTTGATACTCCCTGATTCATAGCCATGTAACTCTTTGCCTTCAACTTCCTCAATTCCCCACCATCATTCTTGAATTCCTGTTTCCAGATACCCAAATTATTATACTAGATCTATTTCTCCCAACAACTCTGCACATATGTCAGTACAGCTGATGTCTCTCCCACTCTCTACCATATGCCTTCTACTCCTTGTTGTCAGCCTCCTAAAGCTGTTCATCTTGTTTTCTCACCAGCATTTTCTCTGGCACAGTTCGGTCACTGCTCAGAGCTTTGCAATACCCAGCAGGGCAGACACAGCTTGTGTAGTAACACATTCCTGCATGTGAGTGTGTCGCTGCCTGTGAAGAAGCTGTTACTCTAGAGCACCTGGGAAGATTGGTGGGAACAGAACAAAAAAGTCCAGAAGCCAACGTCTGTCTCAGGAGAAAAAAGAATGCCTATCCGTGCTGATCCACTCCCAGGTCTTTCCTCCCAGCCTGAGTTGTTCTGCCCCTCCATGACTGGGCATGGACTCCTCATAGCCTGGCTCAGCCCCAAGAATCGCAGAGCCATCGAATAGTTTGGGCTGGAATGGACCTTTAAAGGTCATCTAATCCATTCCCCCCTGCAATGAGCAGGGACATCGTCTAAACCAGGTTGCTCAAAGCCCTATCTAACTTGGCCTTGGACACTTCCAGGGATGAGGCAGCCACAACTTCTCTGAGGAACCTATTCCAGTGTTTTGCCTTCCTTGTCATAAAAAATGTCTTTCTTATGTCTACTCTGAATGTACCTTCTTTTAATTTAAAACCATTACTCCTTGTCCTATCCCTACAGGCCCTGCTAAAAATTCTGTCCCCATCTACAAGAAGGGAATGACATTCAGTATGACAGTGGCCTTGAAGGACAGAGGGGGAAACGTCTGAAAAGTCACCCTTCTGCCTTGCTCAACCTTAATGTCTGGTGTTCTGAGTCACAGATTAAATGAAAGAGCAAATTCTGGGACTTCCTGGTAGAACTGCTGTCTCAGTTCCTGTATCTCACCCACTTACAACATCAAGCACAGACTGTTTGCACTTAGCAAAGGATGAAGAGATCATTCAAAAGGAGGGCAGCTCACAGAGTGAGGCCAGCAGAAGTCTTACAACTGGTTTATTTGCTCTGGGCACTGTATATATAATGACAAAGCTTATGTTGCTCCTATGCTGATGTATCAGTGACGAGTATGACATCAGCTAGACAACCAACAGTGGTGATCTGCTCCTCCTCAGTACTGGCAATACTTCCCAGCTCCGTCTGTCAGGGAAGCCAGTGTTGATCTCTGTGTTGACTGCCCTGGAGTGTGAGAATAAGGGAGCAAAGAATGTTCATTGTAGCCTTTTACTATTTACAACCTTTAATTATTAGCCCATTATAAACCAAGGAGGATCATGAAGATGACTGAGGGGTGGAGCAGCTCTCTGGTGAAAACAGGCTGAGAGAATTGGGATTGTTCAGCCTATAGAAGAGAAAGCACCAGGGAGACTTTATAGCCACTTTCAGTACCTAAAAGGGACCTACAAAAGAGCTGGAAAGGGACTTTTCACAAGGGTATATAGTGATAGGACAAGGGGAAATGGCTTGAAATTGAAAGGTTTAGATTAGATACAAGGAAGAAATTCTTTACTGGTGAGACATTGGCACAGGTTTCCCAGAGAAGGTGTGTGTCCCTGGAAGTGTTCAAGGCCAGGTTGGATGGGGCTTTGAATAACCAGATCTAGTGGAAGGTGTCCCTGTCCATGGCAGGGGAGTTGGAATGAGATGATCTTTAAGGTCCCTTCCACCCCAAACTACTCTGTGATTCTATGATTCTGTGATCTGAAAAGGTGGTGGATTGGTAAGAAGCAGCAGCTATGAGGAAGATAGAGTGAGTGTCAAAGCATGGCACAATGTATAGCATGGAACATAGCTCATTTCCCTGTTTTCTTGGTCTGCTTTCTCACAAATAAATTCTAGAAACTTACACTAAGACAAATACCTCCAGCTCTAGGAGGACAACTTTTTGACCTCTGCACAAGAGTTCATTACTCAAGAGGTGAGAAAAATGGGAAAAAACCACCACCCCAAAGCACTGTCAGAAATAAAATGCTACCTGTGAGAAGGGCTACACCATTTTTAGAAATTAGTAATAAATAAGACAAACCAAATATTTCTGCCTATTTAATAGGGGATTTTTAAAAATTTATCTTAGAGCATTCTAACACAGACTTTTCAATATATGCCAAAACAACAGCTTTTAACAGAGAAAAGCTAATTCATTTAATTTCTTACAGTGCAAAATAGAAAACTTTCTAGCAGATTATTATCAGGAGCTTTGCTTTTATTGCTTCTTTTAATGTAAGTTCCTGAGCTATTTAAACAATTTATCTCACAATCTTTAAGGAGTTTAATTCACAAACTCACATAAAATTGTCCCACTAATGTAACATCTGACTTTAGAATGCAACCTAATGTCATTAACTCTTCACTTCCTCTTTTGATTCTGTCTTCTTCTAAAGCAGTGCATACATACAAGCAGTTCTGTGTGTTGCTACCTAAACCATATTTAAAGTCTTTCATCATAGTGTCCATATTAGCATATTATAATTACTTTGGAAATATCATCAGTTTGACAACAGAGGATACTGTATTGCATTCTTAATACACATATATGTAAAAGCAATTTCATTGGCCAGAACAATGTTTTTAAAATGTAAATACTTTCTTCTTACAGAGAAGAAACATGATTAAAAGGATGTGGCAGAGAGAATTTGGATCAGAGAATCCAGATTTACCTCTAAACCATAAGTACATATATATAGAAATCAGTAGAGTCTAGTGGACAAACAAGACTTTCAAATAGTATTTCTTTTTAAAGGCTACTGCAAATCACAACTCTGTGTCCTTTAAAACACACATAATCTTTTGCATATTTAAAAGAAGATTTAAGATATTCTCTATCTTGTTCTTTAAAGTTTTGGTGCAGAAATACATATACACAACTCTGTTTTCAAATACTGCTGAGAAATGCCATACAAAGAAATTTTAAAAGGTTAAATAGAATAAACTAAATCCAAGGTACTGTACCTAAGTTTGTTCTAAGGAGAGTAGATATGCTGTGTCTTTGGCATTTAGTTGGGTTCAAGGATGGCAAATCTCTTGTTTATGATGTAAAGAATTAGGCTGGTTCGTCCAGCACAAATAAAAACTGCAAGTTCAGCAAAGTACTTCAACAAAGAGGAAGGAACATGAGAAATGAAGAAAGCACCCCAGTCATACATAAAGGAGTGTGCACTCAAATCCCCGTCATTGTCTTGTGCACAGGCAGCATCTGCAGTTGCAGCCATATTCAGTAGCAAACTCCACGTAGTCTGTATAGTGATGACAAAAGGCAGCGGATAACTGTGATAAACTAATGAGTCTGGTATCTGCCAAAATGGATTACTTCAAATATATCGAGATGGGCTCCAAAAGCACAGTCTGGCATTTAGACCCCAGTACTGAAGTCTGCTGGCATCTGCTGATCCTCTAGGAGAATCAAAACAGTCAAGGCAGGTGCTCATTTCTGTGGCTCACACACGTCCTAGGACATCCAAGGCATCCACCCGATGCATGGAAGATGTGTAGATGTGGCACAGATTCTGCAGGAGATGCACCTCTTTCTGAGGCCTCATTTGGTTATCCCGGTGCACCTCCAATGTATTAGATGCTTGTCTGTGTAGGCAACTTGAAAGTTTGTAGGCAGTAGAACCAGCAAAGCTAAAGAGCTACTCAGGACACAAGCCAGGGGAGCTCAGTTCTGCTGTGAGACCATAACTTTCTAGGTCTGCAGCTGAAGGCTGTGTGGGTTTCCCTACTACATCTCCAAAAACTCTAAAACTATGCTTGGGCATCCCAAATGAGCCTTGTATCTATATCAGGCTGTGAACAATCACTTTCTAGACTTTTCTAGCTATATTAAGGCAATTTCTTTTGACTGTAGAGGAAGCCTATACACCTACCATGCATGCAGCCATTCTCTCCTAGACAGAAAATTTTTGATTCTAAGTTGAATCCCATTTTCTAAAACTGGCAAGCAATCAAACCCTTTCATTGTCAGCAACTCACTATTGTTAATACCTGAGAAAATAGAGATTATTAAAATACCATCCAGAAAGAGAAAATTAATTTTAGTGTAAGGTATGAAGCTGGAACAAATGTATCCCAGGATTTTGGATTAGATGTAAGTGTGAGGCAGAGTTACATAGCTGAGTAGAATATTTCTTCATACCCAGGCAAAACACTTATATTCCATTATCTCCTCTGTTACAGAGGATTTGAACCTATATTTTTTACTACTGGAATACAGACCTAAGAATCAAGCTATCACATGTGCTGTTTTTCTTCCTTCCTCCCATGGTCACTGCTCTTTGTAGGGATGTATTAAATGTTTACTCATCCTAAAAGTAAGAGAAGGATTACATTTAACAGTGCCTGGGGCACTCAGCAAATGGAAGATCTCTGCTCCAGTTCCTGAGCTGTATCAAGTGGAAAACAACTTTGAACTAAACTCAGAAGACAGAGAGCAGCCACTTTTGTTTCTTTTTGTTTTTTTTTAATGTATATCAAATTCATAGACAACACAAACCAGTATGATTGAAACTGCAGACAAGGAATTATATGACCTATTTATCCTTACTTTGGCTTGCTGGTTTTTTCAAATGCATTTGGTCTAACACAGTTATTATGAAAAAGCAGTAAAAGTAAATTATAAGAAAACTCAAATAAAATTCTCTACTGCCTGCTGAAAGCCGAGAGTTCTATATGCTAGTGAGATCTCCCATACAAAGGTTCAATTCACATAAGTATAAAATGTATTTTTAAAAGTTCGTTTTAAGCCAGCAGGAAGGTAGTTTCGTAAGTCTGGGGTTTTCTGAGAAAACAGTGGAAGCATCCACTTTCTAGGATAACCACAAGAGTTATTTATGATTAATCTGGCAACTGTGTTTCTTTTAAAGATAAGATCCTACTGAAGTTAATGGGAATGTTTATCTGCACAACGTATCAATACAATACCTAAAGGTAGTGACTACTTTTTCTGCACATACGCAGAGCAGCAAAGCCATAGTAAGTAATTTGTAAAGCAAGTGAAGAGACCTGGCTTTTGTGTGCAAGACCAGCATCTTAATTTGAGACTTCACACACTAAATTATATGTTCTCCACAAACATGAGCTATTCTCAGACAGGTGAGAGCCTTCCACCAGAAAACTATTCTGGTGTAATTTCTATAGAAATTCTACCATTTCTATATTCAGCATATGCCAAGAGAAGTACACTTGTCCTTCAGAAGGAACATACTGCACAGCTGCTGAAAAGCTTTAGAAGGAGCTATTGGAAAGCACTGCAAAAGAGATGTTTTCAGCATCACCAAAAACAGACTTAGTTCTCATCTCTTTGTTCTACTGGCTGAACTATGAGTATTCAGCACTGACGTGCAATTTGTAGGGAAAGAGAGTAAAGAGGCAGATCAAGTGCTTAGTAGAAATCCCAGGAACAGATCTAAAATGAATATCTCCAGAATTTACGGTAATATTGACAAAGATGCACTCTACTATATTTGTAATAAACATTTCCCCCGCTTGCTTTGTCATATACTGAAAAGAAATGAAAAAGCAAATACTGTGCAACTTGCAGACTACTTGACAGCAGATAGGAATTTTATATTTTTTGGTTGAATGATGGGTGGATCTTCAGAAAAAGTATGAGTGGTCATGGTTCCCAAAAATGAAAAAGAAACATTTCCTAAAATCTAGGGTTCTATGCTAAAAAACCCTGGGCTCTCTCACAGAGTCCCATTAGGAGTTAGGTGTAATTTTCCTGGACACCACTGGATTGTTCTTGGACTTCATTAGTTCCTGATGAACATTTACATACTGGTGTAAGAGAAGACGTCAAGAGTCACTGCATAGCATTCTTGTAGATTAAATTGCTCATTACCCTGACTTGTTGATGAAGGCTTGCAGCACTGTTTGTAAGGGCTTTGTTCCCAGTTTTACCCTACTACAATACAAGTAATTTCTCTAATTAGAATCCTGTTTCTTTAATTGAACTTAATTGTAATGACAGTTGCTGCCATGATCCACAGAGTTGTGCAAAGTTTAGAATACTGATTACATTTTTGGCTTTTCACCACAGAGTCCAGATGAAGTGGGGTTTTTTTACTGTGTAAAAGGGAGAAAAAATAAAGAAATCCAGCCTTTGAAATAAGAATGAAACAGTCAACATTTTAAGGTCAAGGGTATAAGTGGAAAGTCAGTGAAGGTTCTGCTTTTCATGCCTGTGGGCCCCTCTTATGAAATTACTGCTTTGCATTTGCCTTCTCCTTTTGCTGTCTTCCCCTTGATGCTTTGGTTGAAAGCAGGAAGTAGAGCAGTGGGTGGAAGCTCACATACACACAGAAAAAAAGTTAAAACATTTTCCATGGTCAGAGGGGGTTGGGGTTTTCACAGAGGACAGAAAAATGTTTAATTTAAAATGTGGTGGATCCAAAACTGGTTGTGCCCACCTTGAGGTGTAACCAAAACAGAGCGGGCACATTAAGTTCAGTTCCACTGAAAACACAGACCAAGCACAAAATGGAAAAGGTCAACACAGGATGGTGAGGGTTTCAAGTGATGCAGAGAGAAAATTCCCCAGGAAAGCATTATTGTGAACATAAGCCAGCTGTGTTATTTAATGATGGGAGGCAGGTTCTCTGTGGCTCAACATTTTATGTTTTCTTGTCACATCCGAGCATTCCACTTGGGCAATATTCACAGTTTGTGGAATCACTCATAAGTCTGCAGATTTTCAGTGAAAAGCCATTAAAGCAATGTGGTTCTCACTTTGCAATAAGCATGCCTGTTCTTTGTTTCTTGTTTGCTTGCACTGTACATCTCTGTTGCAGTTTCACGTTCTTTTAATTTTGATAGATTCTGATTAATCACGAAACTTAAGAAATACAGCTGGAACTGAGATTTAACTCTTTTTGATACCTCAAATCCCCTTGATGCTCAACAGGCATGCAGAAACTTCTACAAGTCATCTTCTGAGTAAAAATACTGCCCAGCAGCCCACAGATACTGTCCAGACTGCTTCCTTTTCTCTCTTCCATTTACAACATTTAGCATGTACAAAGACCAGAAACTAGGCAAATCCCCCAGCTAGGATCGCCTTCTCCGAAGAGAAATTGCTGGCCCTGATGGCATTGCCTTCAGTTGATCTACCATCTTCCTTTACCTGAGCATGAAGAAAAGGCTCAGCTGGAGGCTGATAAACATGTGAGAACATGAAGTCTTGTAAATTGGGGATGCTGGACCTTCAACTGCAGTGAATTAGTGCACACACTTGCTTCAGTCATGATCTGTCTGCTCAAGAGCTGAGAGACTGTGGTCCTACAGCTCACTTTGTGGTGTTTAGGCAGACAGAAAGGGTATAACCTGTCCTAGTTTAAGCTCAGCTGTGAACATGGAACTGTATGTTTCCACTCCAGGTGGATATCATGGTAATCACAGCTTGAGTAGAAGAAAAAAACAGTGTGAGGCTGCAAACCTGCTTTCTTTTACAATCTCTTGTGCTTGTATCTATAACAAACAGCTGCACGAGGCTGAGTTTTTCCAGGAAAAGTCATTGTTCTAAAGGTAAGAAATTATTTTCAAAAGTAGGCACAAAAGCATTTCAGAACTATTATCTGAGAGGTGAGAAGAGTTGCAAACACCTCTTTCTCACAATAAAAAATTATCTGCTCTCCCATTGACCTATTCTATATCTGAGCTGACTGATTTTTGGCACTCAGCATGTTTAGCTCATACATACTAAATGTACCACAGGAAAGCTAAGGTACACTTTGAACAGAAATATTTCTGGGCTGTGTACAGGCAACAGCAAGATCATAGATAGCAAGAGAAGAGCTCTGATAAAGCAGCAGGCAGGGTACTCTGATAAGAATACTTCAGCTGTAGTGTATTGGACTGTCTGGGATGGAGTTAACTTTCCCCATGGCAGCCCTCATAATGCTATGCTGTGTGTTGGTGCTACAAAGGGATTGATAACACAGTGGCACAGCACCAAGGCTGTCTCTCTAACACTCCCCTCTCACCAATAGGCCAGGAGGGGTCAAGATCTCAGGAGGAGACACAGCCAGGACAGGTGACCCAAGCTGAGAAAAGGTATATTCCTTATGGCAGCTGCTCAACAATAAAAGCTAAGGTGGTGGGTGAGGCAGAGGGCATTCATCATTACTATGTGTACTGTAGCCCTGCTTCCCAAAAAACGGGAAGTAGAGAATAAATCCTTTCCTTTGCTTCCATTTGTGACCTTTGCCTTTGGTTTATTAAATTTCCTTTTTGTGAGAAAACACCTCAAGTATTTCCATCTTATTTTCTTATCCCACCTATCCTGCTGAGGAGGAAAGAGAGAGAGTGGCTTTGTGGGCACCTAATTATCTACGGTACCACTCCAGTCCCTCCCTGCTCCTATTTAATTTCTTTCCCAAGGAGACATCACCTAGGGGAAAAGTACTCTGATTAATAAGTTCTCCCAGCTTCAGAGATACAGAGATTGTATTTCCAGCTGAAAGCCTGAGTTACTAGGGAGGCTGGAATTGAAACGTGTTTCAGCCTGTAAATCACAGGACTATGTGCCACAGGCCAAGCTGTGTTTTGATTTGGTACAGCTTAAAGAGATTCCTATCAGAGTGCCCCACATAAACATCCAAAAAAAGATCACATTTCTAACCTCACAGCAAGGAGCAGATGTTATTTTCCATGATTCACATACGGGTTAAAAAGTTCAACAGAAGTGTTACAAAATGTTCAGTTCTGTTCAAAAATACCTACTAGCTATACATTAAGCAACCCTCCAAATACATGATAACTTCTGGGAATGTCAACCAAAGAGTGTACAGACTGGTTGGTAAATTGCCTTTGAGTCAAAAATAGCAAGTGTCTGTGTTGAGCAAGGTCCCTGCAGTAGTTCAGAGCTTGTGGTCGGCAGCAGCCCGCTGGATGTTGCTGAGTCTGCAATTTCATGGCAATACAAATATCAACAGACTGGCCGAGCAGCACAGAGTCCACTTTTTGTAACTAAGCACTGCAGGATATAGTCAAGACTGATTTATTAGAAACTTCATCAGCAGTGGAGCTAGGATTTCCCCATTACAGCCTTTTGAAGTGCAAATGTGAACAAAATTACACCATATTGCAAAACTATTATGTTTTATCCAAAGCTTTGCATATGATTTTGATTTTTAGATGCACAAGTCTGAACACATTCTTTGGAAAGTTTGGTTGTTTTTTTCCAGCTGGAGATACACTCA
Source organism: Eulacestoma nigropectus (assembly GCA_013397775.1). Lineage (NCBI taxonomy): Eukaryota > Metazoa > Chordata > Aves > Passeriformes > Eulacestoma > Eulacestoma nigropectus. The sequence continues at coordinate 75,791 of VZTE01004593.1, forward strand.
GATCTAAGTACCTCAAAAGATAAAGTAGCTTCACTAAAATTTCTCCAGGGAAAAGACATAGCAATCCCAACTATTGAAAGAAACTGGCAATTTACATGAGATGAGGTGTATTTGGCAGCAGCAAAGTACATTTCTGGCCCTCTGTCATATCTCTGTATCTCACAGTCATTGCTGAACTTCATTATTACAACAATCTTATAAAGAATGGCGTTATTTTTCTAGAACAGTGTGTATTTTATGTGTATAAGAACTGGTAAAAAAATCTCAAAATGAGTTTTGGGGATGGTGAAGGAAATCAGCATCTTCCTTTGGTTAATGAATAGAAAGAAAATAATCAGCTCAATTACTTATTGGGAACTATTCACCCAGCTGTAGCTAGATAGCTAAATACCAAAAATCTTACATCTAGTCAGGAATCACCACAGGATCATCTCTTTACCATCTCTACCCCTTGCTTTCTTGATCCTCTGAAAAATCCAGAAGATTTTTTTAACAAGATATAGAGTCAAACTATTTTTTTTCTGTAATCTAGCTATAGCTATCTATAAAATTATTTCAAATGAAACAATACTGTAGGTATATGTCATTTCTATTATAATCGTTTGAAGTTTCTGTAGGTTCCTATTATGATTCCATTCTATTTTTATATTTCCAAAGAAGCCCAAATACCAAACATTGCCATTTCCATAAAATATACATTCCTGACACTCATTACCGCAACATCATTGTCTCATCCAAGCACCAGTCAAGTGACTAATATCTTTCCTTTCAGTTCCTCACTCCACTGCTGCCTGTTACAGATTTCTTTACCACCTAAGCTTATTTTATTAGGTTCTCAAATTAACAGGTACCCTGATAAGTGTTTTCTGCAAGTGAAAATCTAAGTGCAGTATGCCTTCCCACGAGCTCTTAAACACGAACTTCTGAAGGCTTGAGAGGTGGCAGGGAAGGGATGAAAGTCAGGCAGGAGACAAGAGAGAGTCTCTGCGTGCTGGTGATACAGCTGGTGGGGCTGTCAGTCCTGCTCATGGGACCTACACGCACAGCAGCAATGTACGATTGTCTATTCAGCTTGTGTGATTTAGCTCACTAAGTAAAACTGCCAGACAAGATTTGTTGGGAGGGGTTTTCTGCCAGTATTTAGAGGATAGCTCTGTCCTCACTGAACCACAAATAGTACCATCCAAGGACGATGCTGAGGAATATGATATATAGGGAAAAAAAACCAGAATGCTTCAAGGATTTTAATTTGAGGCTGAGACAAGTTTCAGGAGTATGAATTGACATTTAGTTAAGAAGGGAACAGGAAGCAAAAAGAAAGCAGTGGTTAAAACAAAAATGTCAATCTAAAATTGCTATTAGTTGATTTTTTTAAGGTGTCAGGGCTGTTGTTTTTTTTCCTTTTTAAAAGCTAAACATGAAAGTCTTTCTTCAAACAGCCAGCCATCTGGTCCTTCCTGGATTTTAATGCAGCTCCTGAAATCTGATCTGAATTAATATAGGCAATAGTGTTCTTTGAAGTTAGCAAGCACATAAACACAAAAGCTTTATCAGTAGGGCCATTCATACAGCAGTAAGTGATTGTAGAGTAAGTTTATCCAGCCACAGCCTGTCCCAGCACAAAAACCATTCCCAACAAAGCATCTAATTTCGAGGATGGGATCCCACTCTCCGAGCATACAGTCTCCAGTTACACATGTGATGTGTGGGGCACTAAATAGGAACAAGAGTGGGACTGACCCCGTGACCTCTAGGACAAGCTGCAGGGTTGTTACGCAGGCATCTGTGGCCTCAGCAGCTCAATGATTATACAGCAACAACAGTGTGCTGAAGCTTTTAAAAGATTTGAAAACAAAGTTCTTCTTGTGTTGTTCAATAGCTAAGCAGTGTCAAAGAGCCTGTCAGGGTCTCCCTCACAAGATGGCACAGGACAAACTGATCTGTGGTCTTTAATTTTATCCCTCTGCCCAGCACACCATAGCAACAGACTCTTCTAGCTCTGTCGTGTGAGAGACATCCTACCCACCACTTCCTTCCTACAGTCCAGATTAGCAACTATTTCTGTTGACATAGTTCAAAATGTGTGTTTAATAATATAGAGCAATACTGAGAAACACAGAACAATACAGAATGATATGAAGTGTCTGATTAATCTCTGGGGTATCCCATACCATCAAAAAAACCTGAAGGTTTCCCCAAAGTCAGCAGTAAGATCTTCCTCAGCTCTACTTTCCTGAACTTCCAGTTCCCATTTAGCCTGTCAGGATTGTCACCTGCCAGATACACTCTCAGATGAAGTCATCAGCTCAACATCCTTATTTCCATCACCATCTCCATTCTTACAGCTATACCTCCACCTCTGGAGATGTCATGATGTAAAGAACAGTCACACTTCATTAAACCACAAAGTCAATTAGATACCCCCTGTCTGAGAGCAATATTTTCTATCATGGCCAGGCAGGGCCCAGTTTACATGAAATAGTGGCAGCCCCAGGAGCACATTTTGGATTTTCATACAACTTCTTCTGTATAATTGAATTTTCCCAGTAATTACAATGTAAGTTTCTAGCATGGCAGGCATTCTTACCTTTAGCTTTGTCCTAAAAAATTGTCAGCAGGTAATAGTTCATGATTTATTACTGTTCTCCAGTTTTGCTGTTCCCATCTCATATCACAGTCTAATTCAAGAATCTTCTTCTATGAGGCACTTTATTATTTTGATAATATTTTTCAACTGCTTGATGGTTGGAATAGGTACTAGTAGTTACACATCTAAATCTGTATTTCCTTCCAAATTACCTAAACTCAATCTCACATCAGACATGAATTTTTCCTGAAAATTCTGTCTAGCTACTTAAATTTGAATATGCGTGATAAAGTCTCCTCTTAACAGTATCTTGGGAAACTGGTAACAGTTTATAACCCCAACACTCATTTTATCTCTAGCTAACAAACAAATTTGTAAGATTTTTATTTCAGTATATCAATGTTACTCTGCCAAAAAAAAAGGCTCCTTTGAATTGTTTGAACTATATTTCTGTCATAGAAAGCATATAAATAGTTTCCAGGCTTTCACTGTAATTTTGAAACCAATATAAAATATTCCCAACCCTGCACATGCCTTTTCGTATTATTATACTATTTTCATATGACACGTTAGCGTATTTTTCTGTCTCATATTTTCTTCTGTGCAAGATTGTCCCAGTTCCAGCCAGGACAGGGGTGGCTTTTGCAGTAGATGGGAAGGAACATGGATAGCATCTGGATGTTATGCCATACCACCTCACATCTTTTCTGAGAAAGGGGAAGGGGTCTCTTCCAGGTTGGAGTAGCGTGGTGGAGGGAGCGGTTGCGGTTTTTTTGCGTTGAGGGCGTTCCCTGTGAATCGTTTGCCTCTTTCTTGTACCCTCTGCCATTCTTGTTCTTACCTTTCATTTTCTTATCTCATTGCTGTTTCCAGTAAGTTGTTCTTATCTCAACCCACAATCTTTACCTTTTCTGCCTCAAATTCTCCCCTCCACTCCACCCCAAGGCAAGGGGGAGAGGGAGGAGGGACCAAGCAAGCGGCACATGGTTTGGAGAGTCTTAGTGGGAGCGCTAAACTGGGGAGTACCATTCGTAAACCACGACAAAGATGTGCAAAATGAAAGTCATTGCTAAGATTAACATGCAAGTGATCAAATTATTTGGGAATACACTGATCTGGGTAGTTATTTACAGAAGAACTTTGTCTAAGTGATACTCATATAATCATTTTTCTAAGACTTGAAGGGCAATTTATAAACTTGACATGGTGTCCTGAATATTTATAAATAAGCAGCTGTTTCCATCTACCCTTTCCCCCATTACCTCTTCTTTGATTATACACACAGAAATTTCAGACACTGGTGAAGTACACACCACGTGGATAAATGATTCTCTAAGTCTCTGTTTTATCACTAATACTTACCTGTACAAAGGACTGCCTTTGATGACTGGAGCTTATGGACCCTGGTGATCCTGCTCTTACCTCTCTGATTTTTTCACTAGCTGATACGCTTTCAATATTGCAGTCTCCCTACGCTTCTTTGAAAATTTGCTTCTTTGCAAAAGCCAACCTTCACACATACTCCTCGCAAGATCGTGACCTTGCCACTGATCATCATTAAATGAAGTGTTTTGTTTGGATGGAGTATTAGCAAGTATTACAGTTACCTTCTTGTCCCCTCAAGGACGAGTGAGAGTGGTTTGAGTGAGAACAAGAGGGGGAGTCCAGATGGAGGAACTCACAGATGCTTCTGAGCTATTGGCTGCAGTCAAGTATTGACTTCAAGTCAAGTTTTAGGTGAAATCCAAACATACACCCAGCTGTCCCCTCCCTCCCGCAGCGCCAGCACTCTGGTTTCACAGGAAGGCAGCCCACACACGTGCACTGAGCCTATGTGTCTCTGGGGCATTACCTTAAGGGAGGGAGGTGCTCTTGAATTAGGGCTGCAAGAGCACCAAGGGGTCAGACATATGGCACTCCTTCTCCCAAAGGATGTGTCTGCCCCCAGCAACACGACTCCACAGAGGTCCTATGCCAGCCTTGAGGCACACTGAGCGAGGCAGGAGGGAAAGCTGTCTACCAGCCCCACGGCTCATAGCCCGGTAGTAGCAGCTTTCACCCACCTTTTTCACAAAAACTCCTGTGACAAAATACACTTCTATTCAAGATCTGGGTCCTGGCTCCTTTTTCAAGTTCACTAACATGACAGGGAGCCAGACACTAAGCTGTGGATTTGCACCAAGTGAGACAGAGTGTTCTCTCTGGGGATGCAAGATTGTTTACAGTATTTCTGAATTTGATGGCTCATATGTTGTACAAATGCAGCCAATATTTCTCAGATGTTGGCCCTCTGGGTCATGGAATGTATCCTGAACCAGGTTTGTGGGGAATTCAGCATGAGAAGGGTCTCCACACAAGCAGAGGATTCAGGAAAGTAGCATAACAAACACAGAAACAGATAGTGATCATGGTGCATTAAGGCATTTTCCGCACCACTGCAAGAAACAGTGATGGTAAAAATCAATTTTATAAGATTAGGAATAGTAGAGTTGCCCATAGAGCTGGCTGAGTCTAGTCTGAAACTGCTTACCAAGGAGATTTCCCTGGTTTTGCATCTGGGAAATGTGCATTCAAGGGCTTACGGTGGCCCTTGCTCTGGCACCAGACCCACTGGCACAGACCACCCAGGCCATGCAGGAGGGCTTGGGGGTAGCAGTGGAACAAAGCAGAACGTAGCATGTCTTTCTTACCTAAAGGAGATCAACATTAGACCTACACCAAAACAGCTGGTGGTCCACTTGGGTCTTTGCAGTCATGCTCCTCTTGCAAACACTGTTTTCTCTAGCAGGGGGATACTACTAAATCAATCATGCAACAACACCTAACGGCAGAGACCTGTCATCATCTCTTCCTGAATAACTGATTGGAAGGTTCTAGTCGCAATCCCTTGCACTAGGATCCAGAGTTGAGGGCTAAGGAAGGGCAAAGTCAGTCATTCCATAAACCAGTGCAAATCTATTAGGCGGTAGAGAAGACCATGAGGAAAATTTGGCCAGACCTTCCAACCTGAAGACAAAACACAAATATATACACTAATCTCAAAATTAAAATGCCTCAGATACTTACATAAAGGCTGTTACAGCTGCTACAGACATAAGGTCATAAGATTTTGACTGACATATTTAGGGATTGATCATTGTATGCCTTGTAAACAACCTACAATAGTGTCTTAAAACTCAGTCAAGTCTACAGGCCCATGAAGTTGTTTATAGTTTTTTAATGGCCCTCTGAAAAATGAGTGCTGATGAATGCTGTGATTCTTGTAACTGAAACAAAAGCAAGGCATTTCAAAGATTTTAAGAACGCCCTAATGTTGCCAGTATGCCATGTAGCTTCATTTTTGATACAATATTGATCTTTCAGTCCGTACTTATGGCACTAGAAATGGAATTTATATACAATGGAAAGACTTTGCTCTTGATTTCACCTCTGGCTAAAAATCTAGTCAGCAGTATTTCTGGAAAATCCTGAACAAATGACAGAAAGAGTCTGCTTGATACTTATTGCCACTATTAATCAAGACTGTTTTCTAGCTAAGTAGTACAAATGGTATGAGAGAAGACATGGAGGTATCTGTAAAAACTCTACCTGATCGCAAAATTGGGATAACTCCAAGCAATCTCTGTTCCCATCATACCGCCCAGATTTCGTCCAGCTTTGGATTCCACTACCCAGGTATAAAGCATTTGTTTTGGTCCTCTGACTGCACTTTTTCCCCCAGTGGCCGTGTTAGCCTACAATAGCTTCCTTTTCCTGTTAAAAAGGGTATGTTTTCAGACTACATTGTGAATTTATCAGTAGGAGTTGCTAGTTTTCAATACTGCTTAAGGTGAACAGCTTTCCCTTCTCATGTCCTTTTAGCATAATTGTACTTTCTTTTTCCACATGAAGCACAGCTATGACCCCACTTACACCCTGAGGCAATTTTTGTGGTATTAACAGTGCTCTTCCAAGAGCACGTAGGTTCATAAGTTTATAAGATATGTGTTTCCTAACATTAGCATGCAACTGTGTTGCTATAATAACATCATTTCTGCACTTATTTTTTGTGCCTTCATGTTTACATTGAAGATGGCTCAAATTTCTCCTGCAAGGAGGTGTTTTCATCGCTCCTTTCCAATCGTTCACTAACTATACAGAACTGTGAATGGTGTATACTTGTGTAGGCTAATGTTGGATTTTTCAAAGTAGTTGCACTGTGACAAGAAATCTTCAGTCTGTGATTTCAGTCTAACAATGTCTGTGGTGTCTGTGGGCTGTGGATGTCTTGAGTGTGAGTCTGTTTAATGAGTGTGTTTAACAGGTCATCATGTATTTTAAATTCTGGTAAGTTGGACTTGTGCAATAGGCAAACACAAATGCTTATATCATCTACTCTAAGGCATTTAGAAGGGGTCAACATCTTTGATTCAGCCCAGTGCCCATTTCCTTCCATGGGCTGCTCTTTGTAGCCCAAGGAAACTGTATTAAAACAGTCTTAACTACTCCACTTTACATAAAGCTATTTAGTGAACATGAAGTTCTAGAATGAGATGTGTTTTGGGTTCATTGTGGGCTTTCTACAATTTTTTTGTGATCCATCTTTTATTTAATAATGATGGAGGCCAGAGAGCGGTGATCGCATCTAAACAACCAAAATGTGGGTTGAAGATATTGAAGCCCACAGGACCAGCAACTTAAAAACATATTCTCTCAAATGCCTATGTAAATCTTCATTAAACTATATCTTTTCCCGTTCCTCCACCATTAAAAACAAAAAAAAAA
>VZTE01004593.1:83160-229219 GCA_013397775.1 Eulacestoma nigropectus
AAAACTATATCTTTTCCCGTTCCCCCCCCAAAAAAAAAAAAAAAAAAAAAAAAAAAGAAGAAGAAGAAAATCAAGTATTGTCACACTGCACTAATTCTATTAGCTGAAAGAAACCACTGTATGTTGGGTGCCTTTGTAGACCTGGTCTGAAAGATGCCTAACAGATGAATTGATGATCCCTATTAAGCATATTGAAAGTTTAATTCTTGCCTTGCTTTGCCATGTATTTATACCAACTAATCACGAAATCGTAATTTACTTCTTTTGTTATTATCTTTTGTTTGCCAGATTAGAGTTTTATTTTGTCAGTCTAAATCTGATGCTCTCTAACCCAAGGACCTATATTAAGATGAAAAGATGGAGAGTAGGGATAATTACAGCTTCTCTTCACATTCTTCAGCTCATCACAAGTTGCCAAAAAGATGAGCCTTGTTTGTATTTCAGAAATCCAGCAAACTAACTGCCAGATATTTACGATCTATATGGATGCAAATCTTTATGAAATATAGTCTCAGCTTGGAAGTTGCTCCTTTCATGGTTGATTTACTGTGCATAGTTAATGCCTAATTATTTCATTGTGCCTTTTGCCAGGGTGTGAATAATTCATGATCCTTCTTTAACAAAACCAAGAACAGGTTGATTCATGACCTTCATCCACAGCCAGAATTTTAAAAAGCATATGAATATTGGAACAGTTCAGGATTTGGAAAGATGAGGGCAAGACCAGGCTTCACATTCTATCTAGATTATCCACATTAGCATCCAGAGGTTATATGGTAAGGACAATGCTAAGTAAGAGATGGAAAGAATATGCAATTTATTACTTGCAAAACACTGCTGAAGCCTGGCCACTTAGTTATTCCATCAGCCTCATGAGCTGGCCATGGACTATCTTCATGATACCATTGCTCAGGTGTTGGCTGTGGGCTCAGTCGGGGAGTCAGAAAGCTGACTGTGATCAAAGGAGAGACAAAGTCTAAAGACAAATTTATTGCTCACCTTGCACCCTCTACTGTCTAACTCCTGTAACAGCTCTGGGTAAAGTCTGACTCCTTGTTGATCTATGTTACAGTGGACAGAGAAGTAATTCAAGGGAAAAAGCCAAAGTAAAGGAAAAGGCCACATAGGTAACAAGTAAATCTGCATGAGATCAGAAATGAGTGCCTATAATTTTTGTCAAATGGCTGACTGATGAATTGCTAAGGCCAAATCTTTAATCCTGATTGCATTATAAGTCTGGATTCAATGGGAGACCCTCTTTAATGAGGCCAGTAGAATGTAAGCCACAGGATTAGAAAGCCCATCTGCCTTCCTAGACCATCAGATATATTTGAGGTTCAGATGCTAAAAGTCCATCAAGGTGTCTAAGCAGGTCTATGGAGAACAAGGGCCATTGCTGTCCCTTATTAGACATCACATCTCACTGACGAACACAGGCAAAGCGCATCAAGCTGCCAGGTTAGGAGGACAGGTAGAAGCACTGGAATAGGTTGGAGAGTGGACAGTTTTTTACCTTAGGTTACACCCCAACCAGGAGCACCTTTTATTAGAGTATATCATTGCCCCACATTGTACTGTTAATCATCCTGTTCCACCACTGCATGCTATAACACTAAAAAGCTCAGCCTGATACTAAATTCCTACCCAAAATGAGTTACTGATGACTCAAGAACCAGATGACTTCCCACTTGCTCAGAGGTAGCTTACCTGGCAGATCCCAAACAGGGATCTAGAGAGTGAAACTAGAATTTGGACCCTGATCTCAAGCATATGAAGACATGCTATGCACTGCAGGGAGAAATCCATCTCTAGAAAGTTGAATCTGTATACCCTCACTGAGATGTGTAAAATGGGTGGGATGGCACATCTGTGCTGGTATCTGTCACTCTTCACTGGCTAGAGAGGGAATCTAGATAGAGTTTGGACTAGATGTTTAACTTTTAGCCAGTTCACCTGGGAAGAATTAATCCTACCCACAAAGCCCTACCCTGCAAGGCTTACAATCCACAGGAACATGCTAGCACAAGCATGTCATAAGGAGAAAAGGCACCAGATAAAGAATGGAAGAACATATCTTTATAGTTACAGATGTAGCTGACTGATAGGAAAAAAACCAGATAAAATACAGATATTCGGTCCATGGTAATTACTCATTATCACGAGACAAAGAGGCATTTCAATCATTAATTCTATTAAAAGAACTAAAACTTTACAAAAGGTTCTTCTGATCTCACTTTAGTTAGTATAAATACGGCACTATTCTATACACGCCAATAGAGACTAACAGGTATTTACTGGAGTGGGAGAACACGGCTTTCAGTTCAGTCTCTGGACAGCATTACAGAGGACTCAGCACTCCAAGCACTTCCAGGGCAGTGTTGAGGAGATTATCAGAAGACAGTGGGTGGCAGCCTACATAATCATGTTTGTGGCTGTATCTTCTGATTCAGCTTCTCACAACATAGGGTTTAAAACAGGAGCTGATGCAGGCTTTCTTTTATTGCAGCCAGACATAGTAAAAAACCCCCAAAATCTGGTCCTCCCAGAAACCAAGCAAATGAGCAGTTCTGCTGCAGTTATTTCAGAAGTGTATCTCAGGAGGCCTGTTAGTTTTGCATCATGCTCTGCTGTTGCTCAGGGATACTGTGGTCATAGGGATCAGCAAAGCAACAATTTCCTTCAATTGCACTGTGAGAGAGGAGACATAAAATTCCATTAAGTACCAGGTCTTCGATAAAGGTTGCAACAATGGTGCCTGTTACACTGGAAGGAGCAGTTTATCCCACTTTCTTCTTAAACGTTCATTGTGATGCACTTTCCTTTTAAGCATTTACAGCAGAAGAGGGGCAAGTATTATAACAGCTAAGCAAGGAGTCATATTTCAGGATGGCTGTCAGCTGAGATTTTTTGAAGCAAAGATTTGTCTCTCAAGAGACTTAGCAAGAGCCAGGGGCTTTAAAAAGCAGTCTGCACAAAGCACCAGACAGCATGGAGCAGGAGACAATTCTGCAGTGCTTGGACTTGACAAGCAACCTTTTCCCTCTTTGACTTCTGTTATTGTAGGACAGTAGTCTGCTACTCTCAGATTGCTGTCCTTGGCAAAGACTGAAGCACAGCCAACACATGGATATCCTCACTTATAACTGAAACACAGGCTAGGAAACTCAGAGCCTAGATTAGGAGGAGCTCACCACAAAAAATATCCTCTCCTCTCATACTATCATCTCTGCTTCATAGCATTTGACATGAGCCTCATCCTTTCTTGATTGTGAGCACTGAATGTGTTAAAGATAAGAGAGCTCTCAGCCAGCTAATGCATGGTAAAAGGTTAAACTTTGAATTAGAAAGAGCTATGCAGTGTTCTCGTCTTGTAAGAGCTTCTAAAGGTGGCTACAAATGGATCTTCTTTAGCATGTTTCATGCCAGTGGAAATGTAGTGCAAATAAACATTTGACGGGAAAATCATGGACTGCAAATGTTGGGTGAATTAAATACAAGTGTGGATGTAATCTGTTCACTTAGTTACTATGATGTCTAATGCAAGCATTGAATAAAAGGAAAGCATTCACCCCATATGTATGGTAACTTTCAGAAGTTGCTCCATGATAGGCACAAAATCAAATTTGCCAGCTGTCCTGCCAGGAATGGACTTGATAGAAGGCATGGGGTTTCTGCATATATTGCAATGGTATCTCCTGTCTGAGCTTGTGCAGATTATATTTTCCAGGAGTCTAATACCAGCTACCCAAATCCCAGAGGATCAAAAAGGATTTGTACATAGCTTGAATCCATAAGGAAACAAAGTTATTTGGGGCTGGTCTCAGGAACCCATTTGCCATACAAGGCACATACAGGAAATACAAGGCACATACAAGGTAAATACAGGAAAGGCAAAAGCAAAAATCAGAGCTTAAACCCTGGCCATGCCAACGCATGCAAAAGACACGCTGGTTTGACCATGGTTGAGGATATAACTCTGTTTTAGGAAAGGGTCTATATCAAGACATCAAGTTGGTTTTTTGTGCAGTGAAAATTCAGCAAGGTAAGTAAGTAAAGAAAGCATAAAAAATACGAAGCATAAAAATAAATTAATCTCCTCAGACTGCATCTAGTAAATCAGGACAGCAGAGCCCAGAAACAAAATGAGTGTTGTTTCAGTAGAGCAAAGTGACAGGGCCAACAGCAGATGCACTTCTTGGCACCGAGTTCTGCAAATTTTGTAAGCAGCAGGGATGAACCTGTTTCACCAAAGATTAAGTCTACACAAAAGCATTACATACAGCATTGGGAAAGAGGCTCATCTATTGTACTGGCAAGCAGCACCAAAGATAGAGTACCCTGGAGACAAAATGTGAGGCTACTTAGAAACACACTTGCCAACCTGAAAAGAGAGGCAGCACAATGGTAACTAGTGAAGAAACAGCTGGGCATGGTGGCACCAGGCTGTGTCTTTCAACCCGTGCTATCAACACTTGTTCATACAGCCAGCATGTCGTGAAGAAGAGCTTGTCACTTTCCATTTGGTCACAGAGAGATGAATAGGGTCCAGTGCCAAAGGAGGCAGGTTAGGGGCTTGGGTTTGTTTTCCTTTAATACTCAACAGTATTGGCAAGGCTATAGTTACATGATAAGACTGGCCATGTGCAAATTTATATGACAGTTGCAACTTATTGTTGACATTAGAGAAATGCCAGGAAGACTCAAGGAGATTTTGGAAAAATACAGACCATCACAAACACAACTTGTAAGAAACACACTTCTAGCACTTCACAATCATGCCAAATTCAACAGCAGAAAAGTGTGACTGTTGGCCAATTCCAACTTACAGCATCCATAATATCGGTAGTGGACAATCTCATCCAGTTCAATATTTCAGCCTCTGGAAAAGCATCTATTCCTTTACCCACTTTAATCTCCTCAGGTTTTGTGTAAGAAGCTCACTTCTGCAGCTGTATTGAGAAAAGACAAATCAGTGATAAAAAGTTCCATTGTATGAATTACGTGCAAGTTTCAAGCTGAAAGAAAACTGAATACTTTTGTGAAAAATGTGTGTGCCTCTGCTCCAAGTTATTTGATAAAAAAATGCTCATAGTTTTTCTTTCCTATTTGAATTCCCGTCAAAAAGAATCTAAGAAAGTCCTTTTAAGAGCAGTGGATGAAAAGCCATACAACGGCCTGTGGCTTTTTAAAAAAACTGTATTTTTTTGGTGTAAAAAATGTTCCTAAGGCACATACCACCTAATGACCACATCAAATTGTAAGCTTTTAAATATGCTTCTTTGCACCTTTTCCTAGAAAGAAATCAGGCACTGCTGCAAATGATCTGAGGATAACAATTAATTAGAGCAGAGGCTTGTTGCTGGAGACATGAGTAGCTGGATATCAAGGTCTTTGTTTCTCAAAGCTGAAATAAAGCCCTGTCCATGGACCATATCAGCACTCTGAGATCAGGATTCTCAAACAGTAAACATGTGAGGTGGAACTTCTGACCAGCGGTGATTTTGGTTCATCATTTCAGATGCAGTGTATTCAAGAGTCACCCAAGATTTAACCCCCCAAGAGAAGCACCTTCTGCACCCTTCACCCAGGGAAACTGCTGCACTCTGCCACTGCACAGTTCTTGAACCACATTTCACAGCAAACATAATGAGAGCAAACCACAATTTGTGCCAGTGGCTTGTGAGCATGCAAGGAGCTGGTCTATTAACACAAAGATCTGACACAGTTACACTTAAGTACAAGGGCTTCTTTTCCACCCCAGAGGAGGCTATGAAGGCAGAGAAAGCTTACTTACATGTGGCAGACAGCTGTTTTTTTATTTAGGCCTAAGTAGTTTTATCCTTACTATTCTGAATCAAAATAATTGATTTCTGCAAGATTCAGTCCTTTTCCTATTCTGTCAGAAGTTTTGAAATGAACAAATAATATTAGAGAAAAATGTAACTAGAATTTAGTTTACCTGTCTTGAAGCCACTGAAGAATAATGCTGCACATTCTCTGTTTTCTTATTTCTGAAATCACCCATTTTATCATGACCCACAAAAATTACTGCAAGGCCACATCTCCTTTCTTACACCTTTGATGTGGAAATGCACATTACTGAAATCTTCCAAGGTTAGAAGTAAATTACTCTCGTTCACAAGACTGAAGCAGTTCTGTCCAAACTTACATCTTATGAAAAACAAAGCAAACCCACTTTAAAAAAAAATCTTGGTCATCCTGAAGATATATCTCTACATAAAATTCAGATACTTTTCTTGTCTGGTCTAAGAGAGAATTTTTTTCAGTGCCTATTCAGGGTAGTATCAGCAACTAGTTCTGTTAGAATGAAGGTCAGCTAATGTTTCCAACATGGTCATTTTTCAGTGGTTTCAAGTCAACCTTCATATATAGAGATAAATGCCTTTAAAACTATTTTTTTTTTACAGTAGGCTCATGAGGTCATTTCTAGAAAGAGAGAACAAAGTTTTTTTCTTACTATAAGAATAGAAAATAAAATAAAATTGAGAGAAGCTCTTAATGATGAGTTTTTGATGAAAACTTTAAGTAAAAGAAAAGTTTCTTGTAACATCTCTTCTGAATATAATGAAACTTGATCAATAGTTTCAGAAAGAAGATTCCACATATATATTTTTTTCTCTTTAAACATCAAAAATACCTGTGACAAGTAGATAGGGTAGCCTATAACCTATGTATCCCAGGAAACTGTGTAAGTTTCCTAACTATCCGAGCTGACTACAAAATATTTGAGGGGTGTAAGAACCACAGCCCCTTCCACCTCACTTTCTCCTGAATCAGGATCCAGTCTAGCCCCTGATTTCTGAGTGCCAAGCCCTGACCTAAGCCTACTGCTAGAGTCCATCCCTGGTGATACTGTGAGAAAGGTGCTGGGGGCTGTGCCTTTAGCAAGGCGTGTGCAGGACCTCTGTGAGCTGCTGACTTCTACAAGAGCAAGAGGCTCTTGGATCTGGTCCAGCCTGAGGGAGCAGACCCTGGCTCTGATGCCTTCTCACTTTATTTCTTCTATACCCTGCAAAAAGACCTGAGTGGTGCTACACATGACCAACAAGTCTGCTGAAATGTCTGTGGTTGGAAGACAAAGTGTGCATCTGGTGAGTGAGCTGAGTCTCAACTGGGGTGACTTGCCTGCAGTCTATGAGATGTCAGCACTCTGCAACCTAAGGGGCACACTGCAGCACCCCACTACAGGATCAGCTTTTCCTGCCCAAGTGTTTCCAGAAAGTTTAATTAGTCTAAAGAGTTGATCAATAGATGGCCACTTCACACAGCTGCCAAACAGGTCACTCAGTGTTGTACTCATAGCTTCATCTTACCTATACGTTATCAATATGTATTTGCCACTTGTAGTCTAAAAGTTGTCCCATCTCCCAACCCAGGGCTTGACAGGAACCCAGCTCATGGACAATGCAATCCAAATGCTCATTCATCTAAGGTATGTTCACTGTACTAAATACAGCAAGGTTGGTTAAAGGGCTGTACTTTCTTTGGTGTCTTTGTGTCTGCATCACACATCAGAGTGAAGAAAAGTGAAGGAGCCAGCACATTCCCAAATGTATTGACATGCAATCCTCATCACAGAGAAGCTCCTAGAGTCCTGTGGATGAGTTATCTACAGACTTAAACGGATGAAAACACCTCAAGAAATTTATTCTAGTTTATGGCAAAATGCAAGAATTCTTGTTTTGCTAGTTTATAATATCCTTTTAGGTTAGACTTAATTTCTAAGCACACATGATGCTGGTGTAAGACTGAGTGGGCATTAGACACATAAGAATAGCTACTCCCGCTCCCACTCTCAGACATTTTTACTTAGTCTCAGCAAGCCCTTCAATACAATGCCCACATCCTCCTCCACCCAGGGTATCATAGGTTGCACCTTTACCTTTCACTTCACTGACAGATACAAATCAAACAGACTGCAGAGCAGACATTAAAGAAAGTGGATTTTTAGTTTGCAATAATGATTTCAACTTGAATACTGTTACTGTATTGAGACAGAAATCTTTCAGCCTAACTCACCAACCAAAACCTTCCTGTATTAATGGCTCTCTAAGCTAATCTTGCTACAGGTGAAATACACCCATGTGTCGGGAAATGCACAGAGACTCAAGAGGGAATAGGAAGAGATTGTATTAAAATACAAAATACATTTGTGTTTCTTTACAAAAGTTGCCTTCATTCTTTTCTCTCCAATGCTTTTATTTCAAAGAACACTCTTTTCAGTGTCATATTCATTTGAAGTGACTGCTAGGCAAATCTAATTGGACAATTTTCTCACAGTCATTTTTGGAAAATTTCTATTTCGTCTTGAAGTATTGCCTATTTCTTTCATTTTCTAAGATTGTTTCACACTGACAAATAGCAGGAAAGTTCATCAGGGAAAAGACAGAAATATCTTACTATCTTAAGGCAAAAATGGAGATATCTTACTTCTTAATATCTTATTATAAATCTGTTGCAGCGTTAAGAGCAGAACCCACATCTCTCTGATCCCATTTCCCTGTCCCAGTCAGTTTTTGCATCATGTAACAGGAGGAACATAGATGATGTGCAAAGCTTCACTGAATAAACCCAAGATCACCTCACCCACATTCTATGCATAACAGAACTTGTCTTACCAAGAATTACAAAATCAAAATGAGTTAGCTCCATTAAAGAGGAAAAAAAATGCCTCTGAGCATCACAGTGCTGAGGTTTGTGTACAGTTTCATATGCAGGGGCTGATCTTGGAGGTCGTTGCCCAAGGCTGATTAGAACTGGAGGCCTTTATAATTATAGCATTCTCTAATTATAGAAAGGATAACACCTTCACTTATGAACAAATGTATGGGTAATTGTTTGGTGACAATGGGAAGAAAAATAAAGGAAAGTACTATGACTATATAATGAAGTTTCTGAAAACATATTACATAATTAAAAGCGTATTTAAGTGCAACTAAGTCTTCCTAAATTGCCACTCTCGCCTGCACTTTTCTCACTAGGCAAGCATGTGGCTTTGGGCTGAGGGCTGGCCTGCTGGTGGTGGGCTTATCTCTTTGCCCAGAGGGAGGCAGGTGATGGGAAGCTGTGAACTGAAGTCTTTAGGAAAGGCTCAATGCTTATGGAGGCATCATAGTATTTAAGCCAGACAGAAACGATTAAGAGGTGTGCCTGCAACTGTAGTTCTGAGTACCAGCAGAATTTTGTTTCTCCTAATGTACAGTGGCTCTCCTTTGAGGAGGTGACCAGCAAGAGATGCCCAATGCCTTGGTCACATGAGACAGCTGTTCCTGAGAGAGCTGCTGTGCCTTGCAGCAAATGCAGGAGCACGGTGGTTCAGGAGGCTTGGTCATGTCAGCAGGGAAACTGTTCATCAGAAATACACAAGCTTACACTTGGCCTTGGTGCTCTTCCACCAGCCAGCATGTCAGTGGGTTTGCTACTCTTTCACCACCTGATGCTAACTGAGGGCTCAGCTATCTACCTGCACACATAGGCTGCCATCAAAGCTATAAGCCTGCTGCCATTCAGAGCAGCAGAGCATTAGTCCCCAAGTATTTTTATCCAGAAAAAATTAATTGCTTTTGCTTGTCCCCTCTGCCAAAAGCACACTTTGAAACCACCAGCAGCCCTTACAGGGACAGAGACTGGATCAAGACCTGAGACTGACACAGAGGTGGAAAGGAGCCAGTTCCCAGGAGCTTAAGCAGCACAGGACCCAAGGGGCAATTGCATGAGAAAGGCACAGAGCTCTGCTGAACCACTTTTAGCTGTGGAGCTGGGACCCAGCTGTGCTCTTAACAGCTCACTCTGCTAAAGCAGACCTCAGCAACCTTGGCACAGCCCTTCTCATCTCTTCCTTGTGCTTTAGAAATGCAGAATTGCTAAAAGCTTGTTTCCCTGAGTCTTCTCCTCTGGCAGGATATCAGTGAACTGGCATCTCATCTACACATCTACATCCTGAGTGGGCAGTGATGAGGAAAGAGAGAGCCAAGATGTTGCTGTTAAGGAACAATTTTTCCATGTAACACATATAGGAAGGTTCCGTGGCAGTGAGTATTATCAGAGACGATCCCTAATCATCCTTCTCTAGAAAATTCTTTCCAGCTATATCTGAGTGGTCTTATGTCTGCAGAGATATGAGACTTCAGGCCCAACCTTCCTTTATTAAAACCATTTGTTAAAAAAATGCACATGCAAGCAGAGGAGCATCTACCAACACCTTAGGATGGAAAATACAAAAGTATAACAAACTGGTTTACATTTTTCCAGATTGAGTTAGTGGAAAAAGTTATCACTTGACTGTTTACATTCATCAGTATAAATGCTGACAGGTTTTATATAGGCTATAATATCCATCTGGAAGATATTTGGATATTCCCAAATTTCAGGAGCAGTCATTTTATTTGCAAGACAAAGGAAAAGGCTAAGGTTTGAACTGACTGCCCCATTCCACAAGGAAAACAATCAAAAAAACCTGCCACAACCATATTAAGTTCCTATGTAGAAAAGATTCATATGTTAGCATTAGACTTAGTTCTCTTGAGGGGTTTTTTTAAAGTAGCCCTGAACATATGGTTTATTTAAAATATTTTTCTTTAAAAGATCCATCCAGATACTAAATTCCTTCAGGCATCTGAAATCATGAGGACTGCTTGACTGCTTGGGAAAAAGGTATTTGTTTGGAGGCAAATCTGATGTCTGACTCTTTCAAAATGAGGGCATTAAGATATCTTGCACAGGATAAGCCACAAGGCATTTTTAAAAGAAACAGCTGGTTCCTTCCAACCTGGGCAGCAGGCAGTCAGAATTTCCTTTGTTTTTAGTAGATTTTAAACTAACCCTATTGTTTAGGGAAGGACTGTGAGCTACCAAATGCCTAAGCAATACTGCATCTTGTCTGTGCTACACCATCTGTCTTTGCAAAGCTACTGCAATATTAGAAGTCTTCCTGTATGGCATTTCATGTTTCATGTATGCTGTGATATCTTTTCGTAGTATTAACTTTAATATTGCAAGACTTTCTCCAGGTTTAGAGAAAAATTTTCCCTCTCCCTCCCCTTCCCATCAACAGACATTGTTATATTCACTGGAATTCAGTAATTCTAGTAGGGGGTAGCAGCTTCCTGTAGTCCTCTTGTAGGGCTTTCTCCTCATAACGTATATAGGATATAGCTTTACATTTCAGACAGACCAATGGACATAATTGGTGCCTTGCTGGCTGACAGATGGCAGGACAGACATTCTCCCTCATGAGCCATCTCCCATGCAACTCATGGGGTGCTGGATAAAGGGGCAGGAATAAAATATTTTTCATGGAAAAAAACATATCCCTGCAAATCAACAGAAAGAGCAGAGCTTTGAAGTCACATAAAATTCTAAGAGAGTGACAAAGCTAGATTTCCTAGGCAAACGCCCCAAAATATCCCAGTTCACTGGATTTTACTGACTAAAGAATATGGGGACTGGAATTTTAAATGTATCCATAATGAACTCAACATGAATAGTCATCATGAAATATGGTTCTAGGTACAGTTTGCCTCTACCAAAGCCCAGACTACACATCTAGGTCAACAGAAATATGGTCTAAGTGAGAGAGGGAAAAATCACTTTCTTTCCCCATTCTTACAGACTAAAACAGAAACTCAGCAATTTGAAGCTTTATTTGAATGAATGAAGATTTAAATGATGCTTAGAGATGGCTCAAGAAAAACTGTGATTTCTCGTGTCAGTGTTTGACAACAAATAAAGGGAGACTGAAGTTGATCTCCATACATGTTTAAACACCTAAAAGCCAGGCTTCAGGACAAGCTAGTGGCTTCATTTCCAAATTAAACTGGCCTTCCCGAATAGTTCCTCTATGTGGTCATCAATAGAGTCTTAAAAACTTCTATTAGAGCGAAGAGCAACCTTGACTAGAAGGAGACTGCCCCACATCAATGTGCATCATCCAGAGAACTCGGAATCAGACAACTGCTTCTCCTTGAGAGAGTTCCTCTGGATATACAGAAGCCTTGGAAACATCAGGGTTAGTGCTAAATTCTCCCTTATTCTTGCTACCAAGGACTGCATCAAGCTTCTGAAACACCTCTCTCAGGAAAACAAAAAGAGACTGAATTCTTTCTCTTTGGCTTAATTTTCATCCTTATGTATTACAGGTGGCAGACAGGCTTGGCACAATGAATGCTTTTAAGGCCTGATGGACACAGAATGACAGACCCAAGAAACCATAAAAAAGATAAACAAATCAATGTAATCTCAACATGACATCAAATTTAATGTTTAACATGTAGTAAAAATCAGACTCTTCAGAAATTTGTGGGACTACATAGAGTGATGCATTAAGTAACTTGCTGACAAATCATATATTTAATTTTTATTACTTGGCATAACCATTTTAAATTAATAAAATTGCCTGGCTTGGTGAACATAGCATGTAATTCATTGACTTCAGCAATTGTTACAGTATTTTCCCCAATACTGAGACCAACAGAAAAAAAAATATTTTAAGCAAATAAAACAAAAATGTATATTTTTAGAGCTTGAAATTGAACATTTTAAGACTATTTGTATTACTCTTAATATTAGCCTGGCATTTCAGAGGCAAATATGAGGGTTGTTTTTTTTCATTTCTTAAGGCAGTAACCCAATTCCACATGAGATGTAATTACCTACACCAAAGGGCTGTAGATTATTACACATGAGCAATCAGTGTGAAAGTATGGCTAGTCCAGCAGGATTTTTTTTTTATTTGAGACGTTAGAAAGGTCATGGCACTGCAATCAGATGCAGACCTGCTTTCTTTTGTAGGTTTGCCTTCACATTCGCCTTTTGAACATGAAAAAGGCTATTTGTTTCCATGGAGAGGAAAGGTAGCTGTTCTGCACACTTTTCCATTAATGGGGAGCTGCTCTGGGTGAACAATTAAACCAAAAATAAATAAAGCCTATTTCTATCTGGGAGCACAGTTGAGCCAAACACCAAACACATAGTCAAAACAATGGTCTTTGAAGGCTGGCATAACTCCAGAAAAAAATTACAAAGCAAAGGATGGTCTGTTTTGAAATGTGTTGAACAAAGTAGAAAATAAAAACCTCTTGAATTCGCATAGCAGATATGTTTGTTTTGATCTGAACTTTTTCAATCTCAACTCAAAAGTCACGCTTTGTTGAAAATGGAGTGATGGCACAAGAGAGTTACAAAGAAGCAACTGAGAGGTGTCATTGACATTGTTCAGAAAAAAAAAAATGTTCCAGTTATCAGGAATGAACAGACGGAAAAAATAAACGTGATCATCTGAAATCACTCAAGCTTCCATGTTTATCATTCATGATAAAGCTTAGAAAATAAATTATTTTTCTATTACTGCACAATAACCAATATAAAACCTAGAAACTTAGAAAAGAAGAGGAAAATAGAAAAAACTGTTTTTTCTAACAAAGGAAGTATGTAATAACAGTTATTCATTCCTTTAAGTCAAAGAACCTCAATATTCAGGAAGAATGGGTTCCTGTATATCTGAAAAGCAACTTCAGAATTTGTCATATTCTTCTTATTGAATTCCTTGCTCAGTAAATCTTCCAAGACTTATGTGAATGCCAGCTGCAAAACAGCTGCTCATGAACAGCTAAGCGACCAGCCATGGCTGGTTTTATATGTTCTGTTTGGTTCTTTCTCCATTAGGGTGGAAACAGAAAGGAAGTTCTAGAAGGACACAGCGAAGGCTGCGGGTACCATGCAGCTCAACACATACCACGCCCAGGTTTAACAACATTCTCCCAATACACAAGTTGAGTTTTTCTTTTTTTCTTTCCTTTTTTTTTTTTTTTTAATTTGTCTTATCTTTAAGGATAATTACAGGTCTCTGTAAGAAGAAGAGTTTGACTTCTGAGATGACCAAGGAAATTCCTAGCCTGAAGAACTTACCAGTGACAACCTCTCTCAAGTCATCAGCACTTCAGTGCTAATGTTATAAAGGTCACTGTTGAGATATCATACACAACATAGTGTAACAGTTAATGTCCAAATGTTGATCGACACATGATTGATCTGCAAAGTCATAACAGTTTTCAGTCACTTTAGTAGCACCACCAAATTTTACTCAAATTCTGATGAAGTTTGAAAAACACTGTCACTCTGGAATATTACTATCTACTAAGGGAGGATGTATACTGCAATGTAGTGCAATGAAATAAATAAGTTCCTGGTTGTCAATATTAATAGTTGCCCTAACAGACACTGGAAAAGTGATGACTGAAATTTATTGCAAATAATTATACATGTAGATTCCTGGGATATTTGAAAATACTTTTTAACACTTTTTGAGATCATGTGTGACTGAAAACCTAAAAACTGATACTTGTATTGAAGTGTATATTAAAAAGCCCAAACAGAAATTAGGGGGGGAGTCTGAAAAGCTGTAATAATTTTGGAAATAGAATTGTAGATTAGACTTAGATTTCTGAACATCCAACTGTTCACAGGCTTATTTAAGCTTCCTCTAATCAATTTATCTTTCCTCCAGTTACCAATATCCCCATATTTTTCCCCGTGTTGACTTCCTTGGAAACTTCTTCAGCAGCATTTCATGAGCACATAAATAGGACTCAGGAGGACTCTGAATAAATAACGGATACAAAATTACATTGAGAGAGCTACCCTGTAGAGCGGGCACTGTGCTTGGCCACTGCCCACCTCTCCCTGCATTGTAAGTCACATTTTTCCCACAAGCTCAGTTGTTTCTTCTGGAAGTTTTATGAGTTTGCTGAGGACTTGAAGTAAAAGCTTTATGAGCCAAAAATTAGCTACCAGCTGCCTCAAGTGTCCAAAACTTATATGTTAACCAGGTCTCATTTTAACTGTTTTAGCTTCTGCATAATCTCCTATTCTCTGCTCGTTTAGACTGTAAACTACTATGAGCAGGGAATTTCTGTCAGAAAAATATAATGGGGTATAAGATGAGGGCTTTGGTTTCAATCAAAAGGTCTCAGGTTTAAAGCTATAAGGGCTGTGTAAGTTACTGAGTCACAGGCTACGTGAGCACACATATGTTCATGTAGCTTGCAAAAGTGTGGGCATAAAAAAGATATTTGTCCATGCACAGACACAGATTTGTGAATACACATATAATACATTTTTTGACATGCTATATGTACACAATAAGAAATTTTACTTAGATTTAGACATCTAAATCTACACTTATCACATCTGATTCCCTTCATGAGCAAATAGGAGAAATAAGAAATGCTCCAAAACAAAACCCCAACCAGCAGCAATACACTGTGGAATGATTTTGATAAAACCATTTTTCAAAAACTGAAGTAGTCTAGAGAGAGAAAAGGCAGACTGGAATGAATGATATACAATTCGTAACAAAAACTGAAACAGTCCCAAGACCTTCAGGATGGTGTTACACCTTTACTGAATCTCCTCAATTTCAAAATTCATCACAGGAGACTGTCACTAACACTGTATAAAGCTGTTAGTTCAGTATTCCCTTAAGAGGTAATAATTTTCCACATGCTGGAGATATTGATGTAAAAAATACCTTCTACATAAAAAGTCCTGTGTGCATTTGGCTTCAAAGAGTAAAAGGAGTGAGAAAATTGGTTCTTGTCTCACGTTCTTTATCAGTATGTATGCCTCATTAATGGAGCCTTGCTTATCTGCAACAAGGGATGTTTCTAAGAAGACTTGAAGTAGAGGTTTCCACTATAGGGGGTTCAGAGCTTGGTGAAGTGCCCTCAGATGCAAAGAAGCTCTGAAGAAATTTGATTAGCAAGTGGCCATGGGGAAGGGGATGGGAAGGAGAAAAGAGACAGAAATAACTTTGGGGATCAGGGAAAAGATTCATTGAGCTAATATGACTGCCAGAAAGGACTCTTTCTGTTCTGCTTGCTAACATTCCCTTTAATGAAAAGGACCCTGGCACTTGTCCTTAAAATCTAAAGCAAGCAAGGTTCACACCAGAAAGATTTATAAGTACAGAAAATGTAAATTTCATTCCCTGAAACAAGAATGTGGACATTCCCTTTCTGGTTTTACAGTACTTTCTTTGATTATCAATCCCTTTCAAACTAGTATAAACTACCCTGAAGTACAGAAAGTGCTCTTGTTCTGAAGAAGCTAAGTGCAGTGGTTTACCACATTAGCAGTCTCCACTCTCTGCTGTGTCTTTCTGTTTGAGATAAGTGCACAGCAGGTAAGACAAAAAGCAGGGCCTGGTCTGCACCAGATCACAGCACAGCACAGTGGTTTTGTGGCCATGTATTAAGACACCAGCTCACAAAAAGGAAGAGGGGCCAAGGCTGGAAAAGGAATGGCAACACACTAAAGCAGTGCACTGGTTTTGTGGTAGGTACAGGCTCTTGGCTCAGCAGCAGGTACACACTGACATCATCCCAGCATGTCTGTGTGCTTCTGCTTCAGATCTCGTTGTATGTCCTGGATGCACTGCTGGGCTGGATGTTCTCAGACATCCCTCTGCCCCTTGGAACTGAGTCAGTTCACCCAGGGAAGTGTCTCCAATGGCCACCTAGGAAAGAGATCTGAAAGCACCTGAAAGAGGAGGAATAGCCTTAAATTAGGGGAAAACTTCCATGTACCGGTGGGTTAGCTTCATGGTGTAGCTCTCTTAACTCCTTTCCGAAAGTAGAGATTATGGGAAAAAGGTGCCACAAATAGCAAGGACTGGTAATTGGTATAATTGGAAGAAATGGTGTAGACTGAGATGTTCTGCATCAAAATGCAAATGCATTGCAAATATGGAGAGATTTTTGGGTCCTCAGGGCTACTAGTGAAGTGTTCGTCACCTTGCTATAGGAAATGATCCAAAGTAGATCAGACTTGCCAGACACAGCAGCTTTGAAACCCACCACAAGCTGAATTCCAGAATGTTAATTCTACTTGAAAAGCCTTACCATCTAAAACTAAAGATCAGGGTGAAAAGGAGTCATTTAGCAGCTTCCATCTCTCTGGACAGAATGAAGAGGCAATGACCACCTGGAGTCCAGGCCCCGAAGGGCAGGTTGCATTGTCACTGGGAGCCAGCAAGTGCTGCAGAGGGCTGAGGTGGGGCAAAATCCACAGCCTGCTCACTGCTGAGAACAACAGTGGCAATGTTACAGAGCAGCTGGGGTCTGTGGGTAGGACAGAGTCTTAATTCAGAAAGTAATTGTGAGGGCATAAATGAAATAAATACTTATACATACTTATAAATAATACCAAAGGGAAAGGGAGCAAGCGAAAGGCAGAGAGGAACACCAATATCCAGGATTTAAGTTTGAGACAGATCACTGTTCAGCCCTGGGGATCATATGTTTCATCATCAACCAAAATGTCAAGTACTTTAGTCAGAAAAACATAATATTTCCTTTGGGAAAGCAATTCTAAATGAGTTTTGAATTATCTCATAACAACCGAAAACAACAGAGAAATTTAGGACTCTAATCCTTTCTAGATTCTGTTACCATGCATCCCTGCTTGAAATGAATTTTAGCATTGATACAGATGATTACTGCTTTACAAGTATCTCATTACAGCCTAGGCAGGTGGAACTACAACATCCAATACAGAGATCAGTTCATTCCTTGTCTTTGCCCTTCCTATTCTCCCCACATACCCCCAAATCAATGAATAGGATTTTCCAAGTTAGTTTATAAAATATACCCGGCAAAGATTGAAACGTTTTCTAATCCACCTGTTCCATGTTAGTGGAGATTTTTTTCTAAGCATTGGGCAATGCTATTATAAAAGAACACTGAACTCAATGATTAATGTTGAAGAAACTGCTGTCAAGAATGTGGGTGTTTCCTGATTCAAGAAAACCTTCCACAGAGTCCAGTAAATCTTGGCTAACAGTTTTCTAGTACAAGTAAGGAAATAAAGTAACTTCCCATTTGCTCTTATGGTGAGTGAAGCTCAAGGTAGCGGTGGATGGGTGGGCTCACTTTCTGGTTCACACACAGGGAAGGTAAAGAAAGCACCAAGTCAAATTAAAGTGCTCCTTCTTTCCCTCTCCTTCTTTCCCTCAAGCCAGTTTCTTCAGCACAGGTAAGAATGAGGGGAGAGTAAAAGAGGTTTAGGTATGTTTGTTGTAGCTGAGGTTGTAAAAGGACTGGGAAATGCACTTTGCTAGGCTTCTATGGGCCTGCTCTTGGATGCTCTTGTCAGTGAGTCAAGGCTGAGCCCTAGAGCAGGAGGGTATGGAATATTCAGGCAGCCCTGAGGTTCAGCTAGCCCCTACAAAGGACTGCTGTATCTAGAGACACTTCTATAGCTGCCTTCACACACACAGGGGAACCTGTCTGAGCTGGCATCACAGCAGTTTGACTCTATACTACTCTCACACAGATGTAGTTTCATCCTGGTTTTCTTATTCTAAGCTACAGCTCTAAAAGAGGCAATACAGAACCTCATGTCAAAAGGACAGGGAGGAAAGGATAATGCAACTGAAATCTAAGTTCAATACACTTGTGACATCTACCAGGCACTCAGTTTTGCTGGTCTCAGTTACAGTACATAATGGCATAGGTTCCACACTTGTCAAAAGAGAGAGAGAGAAAAGCAGCCTGTTTTTCTAGGTAGAACTAGCCTTGAGCTGAAATTACAAAATAGAAGCATTTGAAACTCAGGCTATGGTTATGAAGCAAAAAATAGATCTGCTGGAGAAGTTTGCAAAACCTCACATCACCAGATTCACCCATCTCTAATTTAAACCTTCCCCCCTGCTCCAAGGGGGAAAAATTATGTGTCCTGGAAGTGCCTTCCCTCTCGCTGCTTGGTAAGTGGATTGCCTTCCTGCCTCAGGCAGTTTTTGGATTATATCCACAGTCAAACAAAGAAGCAGTCTGGCACTCAAGCTTGACCATTTGTATTCTTCAAGCGGTCTAAAGATTTTCTCATTTGGAGTTTTTCCATTCTGCTCTGTAACATCTGAACATATCTTTTCTTTCCCTCCGTACCATATGTCACACTGGAATCAAGATGCCAATGTAACAAAGATATTCTGACTGATGTTACATAAATGCCAACATGGGGAATTTCTAGTTTAGCAGCACCAGCCAGAGCATGACAGACAGATTGATTTCACTGGAACTTAATGGATGAAGTCAGGAAAAAAATACTCTCCCTTCGTGGTAAGGACAGGAGCTTCCTTTAAAAAAAAAATTATTTGCAATTCCTTAAACAATTCCAGGCTTAGACAAAAACTCATTAAATTAACCAAAATAATTCCTACACTGGAAATATAAAACATTAGCTTTGAAAAATAAACTAACTGAAAGGTTCTCTCAGGGAAAGAAAACATCCTAATTTTTCTGGTTACATGACCAGCTATATTTATTTAAAATTTTTAATTAAACACAGTTACTGAATACATTCAATGTGGTTTAATTTTCCTATTCTATTCAAGGCTTGGTACAACTTATACACTCTCATGACTATTTCTGTAAGCATTACCACAAGAGAATTTATGCCACAAATAAAACTACAATTTGTAGTTCTTAGTCCATAGCTTTCCATTCAGATGAAAGATACTTTGCATGTGAAAATGAACAAAGATAGGAAGTAAGCAGGAAATTATGAGAGAAGACAAATGAAAAAGATTCAGCATGCTCCTTACAATAGGATCCTGCAGCTGTGACAATAAGCAGGGACAGAGGAATCGAAGTTTGAAGAGGGGAAGACTTGTAAAAAACCTCAAAGCAGCAGGTTTGGATGTTCATCTGCAACGTTTCACGACTTTGGGAGCATTTCTGTAAATAGCTGCCTAAGAGAAAGCCAGCTTATAGTTTGTTATGAACAACATCCTTCCTTGTTATTGCCTGTCAGTCCATAAAACAGCAGATGGGTCATTTTATGCTATCTTCTTATTTTTTGCTTTTGTTTCTAAAACTTCATCCATTGCTGCTTTCAGCTTTACTGAGCCTACTTCTGCCACCTACACCTTGACATGCATGCTTTCACTCCCATCAGCTCCAAATGGATACAAGCCACTATGTGCAATGCACAGACAGAAACTGAGCCCCTCACCATGTGAGGTGGAAGGAGATGCAGGTCCTGCAACCCTCTGTGACTCAGAGAGCCTGCAAGAGCTGAGCCTGCTCCTGCCAGAGCTGCTACTCGCCAGTATGGAGTGGTGATTTACAGCTGGTGATTTACACCTGCCTCAGCCTCTGATCTGCAATGCAGATGTCAGCCTTCGTCCCTGCAGCGCCTGTCCAAGAGGGTCCAGATGCACATGTGGGATCTCTGGGTGTTACTGCATGCACACAGCTGGGCATGTATCCTGCCTCCTTTCCCTGGCCACAACCCAAAAAGGAGGAATCTGTCTTCAGGGTGGAGCTGAGCTCCTGGGAGAGTGCTGGGAGCAGACTTCCCAGAGAAGCAAGATGCTCCAGACATTATTCCTTCAGCCAGCCAGGCAGAGCAGCAAGAATGATCTTGCCTCACCCATGAGGCATAAGCCAAGAACGCTGTAGCAGTGTGGTGTCCCCGTGGGCAGAGAGACAGACATCGATGTGCATGGCCACAATCAATACCTGCGTTCTATTTGCCAGGCAGTGGAAAAACACTACAAAGGCTTGGCAGTGAAAAGATGTGAAAGCTGGAAGTGAGTGAGGTAAATGCACTTTTGCTGCTAATGGATCAGCAGGGAATCTGCAGTGAGGTGTTTTTACCTCTGCTTTGCCGCTGATGAAATCACAGCTGGGGAAGCAATGTTCTCACTGATTCATAAGCTGCAGATACTGTGGAAATACAGATTTACTTCCATCGCTCAAGTATTTATTAAGTTAATAAGTTTCTGAAGAAGGCGATATAATAACAATGAGAGTTTATCTTTTTGAGCTAGCTCGCTTCCTTTTAATTTCCAACAAAGTAGTGCTTTTTCTGTTTATCTTCATTCCTGCTCCAAGCTCTCTCTCTAGTGTAAAAGAAAAATTTCCTTACTAAGTTTGCAGGAACCCAGGAAGGTCTACATAAGTATTTGTAATGAACTCTATTATTTTGGATATGGGTAAGTTGGGTACTAACAGTATAAGGTCATTCAGCCCAAACTCAAATGATGCCAGAGCAGTCTGGACTGCTGAAAAGTACATGAGGAAGGAACAAAGTAATCTTTTCTGTTCCCTTCTGGAAAACGTGATCTTCAAGATTTTCTTTTGTTTATCCAGAGCCAAGGGTTTATGTACAGTTAAAACATAAATTCAATTATTTCATTTAGGTACATTAGATTTACGATGCAGACTGAGCTAGTGCTATAAAATTTCCTTGATTTTTTGACAAGTTTACTTTGTTTCATTTGGTCCTCCATTTGGACTATAAGAATTTATTTCACTGCTGAACTGAAGATCTGCTTCTAAAGAGGTATGAGCTCCCAACAGTTGAATGGAGACCAACATTTCCTTCAGACTTCTGAAGTCGGGGTTTCAGGTTCAGACAATCATTTATTCCTTGAATACCACCCAATTCCAATTCACAGTTTATATAATTTTTCTTCTTTTTCCAGTGTTTCCTGCTAGCATGCTGCACAACCTATAATCCAGTTTAAAGTCTCCTTTTACCATGAATATGGTGGGTTTCAAACTACTGCTTCAATGTATCACTCCATCACTAGAATGCATTTCTGGTTTTGCCCATTTTCATTTTCTCGTTCTACCAGTAATATAACTGTTAATTTATAATGAACACATGTTTAAATTAAATTATTAATAATAATTATTAATTACCAGTATTATCTGGCTGGTATTTGTCACAGCTCAAAAAATAAATATAGGTTATCCAAATACACCACTAAAAAAGAGAAAAGGAAGAAAAAGTGCCATCACTATCAAAAAAGATGATGTGAACTTCGTTTGTAGATGCAGTTGTCTGTTTTTATTTATTTATTTACCTCCATTATTGTTAATAATGGAATTCATAGAGAGGTTCAAGTGAATGAAGTGTACTTAAAGATAAAACAAGGGAATAGTACAGTTAAGGGGAATATGAATAGTCCTGACTCAGGACTTACCTTGAAATCTGATCCTTAAAAATGCTACATAAAGCTCTGGAAATGTTGCTGTAGGTAGCAACAGGAGCAGAGGACTGGATAGTGTTCTACATTGCCTCCTATGAGAGTACTGTATGGACTCATGCAAGGAGTGGGAGATAGTCATTGCCCCTTCATCATATCTATAAACCTTCCCAAATAGTCTGGTATTTGTGAGTGACTACAAGTGAACACGGCAAGTCAAATCATGAGGTCATAAACTTATAGCTCAAGATCACAGTCATGACTTCTACTTCATTGATTCATTTTTTAGATCCGCCTAATTAGTGCTAGTTTTTTAGATTTATGACAGCTATTTGATTACAGCCTGTGGACCCTGCCATGCTGAGCTCGATTTTATCAAGCAGAAAAACTATCAGGTACATTAAGGAAATCAGATGATAGATAGAAAATTATTTTTCATTAATACTGTTGTTTCCCATTTGTGAGAGTTTTCCTGGTTTAGAAAAAAGATAAGCAGTAAGGGAATTTTCAGTAGTTTGGGATACATGAAAGCATTATAAACTTCAAGCCACTTTTCCCAAATTTTCTGAAAGAGTGACAACCCTCTCCCAGATTTTTGGTTCTTCTTTTTCTGACTCAGATGCCTTCCTGTGAACCTCCTTTTGTCCCTGTGCTCCCCCTGAGTTGGCAGAAGCTCAGTTCCTTCAGATCAAGAAAGGAAGAACAGTCTGTCATTACTGGATGCGAGCATAAGCATTCATTTCCTCACCCAGCGAAGCACCACGCTGCTGCCAACTAACTCTGCATCTTCCAGTATTTTGTGATCTCCTCTCAAGCTTTCATTGGCTTCCTTCATATCTTTTCATGCCTCCTTACCAACTGGAAACAGAGCTGGAAAAAGGCGGCTGTGATGCAAATGTGAGAAGAAAGGTGCACAGCTGTAATCGTGAAGGATGTTTGTGACTTGGCAGAAGAGACCAAGTTCAAAGGCACAGGTGGCAAAACAAGTGAAAGAGTTCACAGGTGCCAACAGCTCCCCGCGAGGAGTATCCGGGCACACAGGGCACTGCCAGGCACTGCCACAGCCTGATTCTCAGAACTCCAAGAAATAGAGTGACTAATTTCAGAGAAAGGTTATACTTTTACAGAGTAATAGGGAGGTCTAGAGCAAATTTATAAAAAGACCAGATTCATCAAGAGACTAACACTTGGGAAAGTGCATTAAAACAGCTGCTCAGTACACTGGAAAACTGGACACACTCATCAACCTTATTCTGTGCATTTTCATTCTTTGGTCTTCTGCCTCTAAGACAATACTTACCCAGGGATCTCATTACTCATAACTAAAATAAAATATTAAATATATATTGCCCTTCTCACGTGGCAAGGCTTCTACAAGGCCATAATAACATGTTATTACAAGGCAGTTTTCACAAGACCTATTAAACAGGTCAGTCTATGAGTTGAAAACAAGCTATTTATTTAAAGTTTTCTGTTTGCAATGAGTGCCTTTTCACCTCATTATATGGCTGCATTTCTGACCTTGGCTTGGAGTTTTATAGAGAACAGCACGGGCTCAAAGGCAAATAAAACAATGACTGCTTTGGTACACTCCCAAATAAAGAGTTCTTTTGTTAGGAAGCAGCTACTAAAACCTGACAATCTTTATCATATAAAAGTAAGCATATGGAAGCACAGGAAAATGTATAAGCTAAGGAAAAGTGACTCTCGTGCCCCATGTTTTTCCTAACTCACATATTTTTACCAGAGAAAAAGAAGGGGCAGTCTCAGACAACTTGAACTAGGCTTTTGAACAGATGTGTTTCATAAACTGAAAGAAATGGTGCAACATTTTCCTAGTGTTGGACCAAGGGCTCTCATCCAACAGACACAGGGCTTTTTCCATTCAGCAGGTAGGGAGGGAGGGAGTGCTTATTACACATGTTGTCTTTTTACCATGAAAAATGTGCACTCTGAATGAGTAGGTAAGAGAGAACTGTCACAGTATCTTTGAAGAGGCATACCTGAAGTTTGAGAATACTTGCCAAGACACTTTTTAATGTATGGACCAGAAACTTAAGACATAGCAAAGATACTCTTTTAAATTGGCATGTTTTCTGCTTGTTTACTCTGTTTTGTAACTGATGTACTTTTCTCTTACAGTGGCGCTGTGACATCACCTCTGCCTCTGACACATTCTTGCATTTTGAACCTAGTCAGAGTATCTGGTTGCAGGATATATGTTTTGGGTTTTGTTGTTGTTGCTGTTTTTTAATGCTGAGAGGACTGTTATAGGAAAAACAAACTCTCTAGGAGATTTTACATCTGGAGGAAAAAAATTTCCAAAACTATGTATTAAAAGAAGAGAGAACTTCCCCAAAAGTGACTGAAGTAATAGATCACACATCGTACAAGTGTTTTACTTTAAGCTTTTAAATTGAGCCATTAGAAATTGCAGCTTTTAGCGATGACTGTGCTGTAATGTGAAGAAGGCTTTGTAGTCCTTGAGAGGAAAAGCAATATAATGTCATTTCATATATTTTTCATCCTTTAATCATCACCCTATTTACACTGGGGCATATTGTCTCCACTTATGACATGATGAGCTCAGATGAAGACAGGCTGGGTGCCTCACTGAAGAGCACAGAGCAGTGAGAAAGTCACATCTACGGACCACTAGGGTGCCTATGATGTACTTCCTATGGCACATATTTGTTGCCACTGACCAGCTCTTGCTCTTCACCAGAGATTCTGTATTGGAGGAGGCATTCTATACAGAAAAATATTTGGCAGCATGAAACACTGCTCAATTTTCTGTGTTTGATGAATAAAAACACGTGTGTGTGATATAAACAAGAAGAGATATGACAATATGTAGATTGAAAAGGATAATTGCAAATTTAGTTTCTATTGACTCATCCTCTTTTCATAGCTGACTTCATAGCTGAAATCATTATTTGCTTCTTATTTATTTTGAATTCTTACCTATAGCCTAGATTAGGGACCTTTGGCCCTGAAGCTTCAGCCCCAGTGAGCTGATTGGCTGACCACTGCAGCCTTTCTGTCAAAATAGCTGGCCCAGAGGAAGTCAAAGTGGTGACACTTTTAATAGCAAAGCCTTCCTCTGGGGAGGAGACAGGACACATCTGTGGTTATTCTGTGGCCATGACACAGGACACTGCACAAACACGAGGAATCTGGATGCTGAGCTTCACGTAACCACGACTACTGAAACCCACATCTACCAGGAGCAAAAGGCCTTTAGCAATCAGGAGATCTAAAGTGGTGCAGCACAGCAATGGTGAGGAAAGGTTATCCAGGTCACTGTAGATCACAGCAGAGAAATATCTTTGAGTTACTGGAAATATGGCAATGTCCTTGCCAAATCCATCTGCCATTTTCTATAATTTCATCTGAAGCTAGACTGTCCTCAGCTGAAGGTACCATGGTTTTGGGTTGGCATATATGGGCCACAGGAACTGGCAGGAAGGAGGAGAAGGTAAGGAAACATGACTGGAGACAGGGGAGGAGGCAAAAGGCAAATTGAGATGTGACAGAGTGTGCTACAACAGGGAAGGAAGCAACCTGGTAGGTGACAAAGCAGAGAGTCAAAAATGAAAGAAATCTGTGACAAAGCAGAGAGTCAAAAATGAAAGAAATCTGCAGTCTAACAGCTTGCTGCTGCCTAGGGTGTGGCTCTGCCTCCCAGATCTCCACTTTGGGTAGCACTTCTTCCTTTCCATCCGCTCTGGCATTCAGCACTGTCTCAGTGAGGCAGTTCAGCTCACCAAACTATGATAAAACCAGACTTTCTTCTGCCACAGTTGTTTCCCTTACTCTCTCTTTCTCCCCCTCCTCCCCCAGAGAAGTCAGTTCTCAGCTGGACCACCAGGCTCAGATGGGGCACGTTGATTTCACAGGAACTGTGCTTCAGAGTCTGTCTTCCTGAGCATTCAGTCCTCTCCTGAAGCTTCACAGGGAGCAAGGCAATCCCATCTTCAGGCAGCTGCAGACGTGTTTGCCCACACCTTGAATCTGTATTGAATTCCCATCCAAACTGAAGGAAGAAAGGTAGATTCTTCCTGGCCTGAAGTCTCAAAGAAACTCTTAGGAAGGCAGTGTTGCATTTAATAGCTATTTTTTTATTAAATCTCATGATTCTGAGAGTCTGAATCAATCTGTTTGATGCTGCCATTGCTGTGACTTAGAGATGCCTAAAGAAAATTCCATCACAGACTCTCAGATTATACTTAATCCTTTCAATCAGATCATGCTTGAGCACAAAGTTATTTAACAGAAGAAAGCTGCTTAGTAATAAGTGCTATTGTTACATTAAATGCTGATACGCATCCCTCGTACGCTGTTAGTACAAGGTTCTCTTCAGCTTCTGACCTCACAAGCATTTTAACCTCATCCTTCAAGCATTAACCAGCTTTTGCAAATACAGACCAATGCCTCTGTGGCCGAGTTGACGTACAGAAGTATATTCCAGTTGCTACTAGATCACAACTTCTGGTGTGTGAGGATTCACACACCAAACTCAAAAACACAAAATCAGAATTAAATGTATTCTTAACTGCTCTGTCCTTTAGATATTGTTAAGATGTTGAATCCAAAAAAGGACTACAAAAACAGATTTTAAGAAAAAAAATCTTCTTTCAGGGAGACTGGTAAGCAAATCACACTGACATTCTTCAAAGGAGAAATTAGAGGTGATCTTGACATAATGCACGAGTAACTGTATGGGGAAGAGATTTCCAATTGACCGTCCTCTGTGCCTGCAGTTGCAGAGCAAGATTCAGTGCCTGGCAGCTAAAGCTAGAGAATGGCTGTCACTCCCTTCCCCTGCCACAGCACCCCATGCACACCAGTACATGTCCTGTGTCTGCAGGAGTCCCCACTGTACCATAACCAGAGTACCAAAGGGTGGGGGAAGACAGGGAAGCTCGGGAGCAGAAACCCCTTTACCAGTTCTCTCGGTTCAGATGTACAAGCTAGAGACTACAACAGGTACATTTTCTAAAACTTGGTGGGTCTTCTCTGTGGATCTGGAACCCACAGTTTACTGTTCACATCCCCAGGATAAGGTAAGGGGAGTATTACTGGTTACAGATCCAGAAGACCCCATTTCTGCATAGTGAAAGATGTAGAGTTAGGCAACTGGGAATCACATCCCCCTGACATCACATTCATCACTACTTTGAAACTTGCACTTTAATCTGTCATAGATACACTTTGTTTGTTTTTAATGCATCAAATATGACAAATAAGTATTTTTAACTCAATGTCTAGCAGTATCACTTCCCTAGGGAAGGCTTTTGACATTTCTTCCAGCCAAGAAAGAGGCGAACTTTTGAACCAGGGCTTCAAATTATTCAGAGAATTGACAACAAAACTACACATTCTTGTTGCCTGATGAAGCCTACCACAGGCAAGTTTTGTTGCAGGGACCCTTTTAGAGTAATCACAAGGACTCATATGGGGTTTCTGTGGTCTCTCTAGTGCCAATAATAACTGCAAAATTCTGTGTGCTACCATTGCTGAAGTCTCAATAATATAAAAAGATCTTTGAAGATTTAGAAAACTTAAAATTTCTGCTTTGGCCAGCTTTTTAATGTCTTTTTTTTAATCACTGTAAACGAGCCACAGTTAAAGGTAGAGTTTTGGAACACCACTAGCAGGGGAGACAAGGACCCCATACTTGTTCTGTGGTATGGATGTAACATCCACATGTACCTGGAAAATTACCAGTTTGAGTGGGTGTGGTTTTTTAGGATGCCTTAGTTCTTTCCCTCTGTTTTCTTGGTTTATTTAAAACTACAACTTTCAACTTATGGGTATGTCCTTTATGTAAAGCCAACAAAAACTCTTTAACAACACTGTGTTACAAAAGAGAAAACTTCATGACCTCTGCCTAGTAAAAAAATAGAAACAAAAATTGCATAGGGTCACTAGCACATGGACAGAAAACAAATCTATAGCAGACAATAATTTCTGGTGAAGGACCCAAATACAGCAAAACTATTACCTGAACAAGTAATGAGCTGCTTAATGATGCAGATCACAGACTGATTGGTATGGTAGAACAGAAATTTTAGCCCCAGATTTGGGTATCTCATATAAAATATTGATCCCCATACAAAATATCAATTGTGATCTAAGTCCAATCTAGTATTAATTTTTCTCCCTTGTCACGAATAAACTGATTCTCTACCAAAGAATCAAAGGCAAAAAAAGCTGAGAAAAGATCATCTCTTTAGCCTGGCCCCAAACCAAATTTCTTCTGTCCTCTGAGTCATGCCAACTTTTCATGCAACTCTTGATCACTATGTGGAATCAAATGCAAAGTTTCACTTACTTGGTCTCAGACGAACAACATATCAAACAGTTGGGAATACCTGCACCTCCACTTTTGTGCATAGCAATTACTGATTTCTAAGCTAGAGCTGTTGGCGCCAGTCCAGGGGCCAAATAAGGGACAGAGAGGGTGGAAGTGTCACCATTTCACAATCCACACTTGTGAATCTCTGAGAATCTGTTCTGTGGTTCTGAACTGGGTGTTTCCTAGACAGTACTACTAACACACTTATACAACAATAATTCTGCAGTTAGGAATAAAAACAAAGATTTCATAGGATGAGACACACAATATAACCTTAAAATAGTTTACTCTTAAAATCAAACAAGAGTCAAATTCTCTTACCTAATGCCCAGCGTCAAGCTGGCTCTCAATGACAAGATACAAATGGCACTCAGTGCTGACCTAAGATTTTTCTGCTATGAAATCAGAAAGAATTTATTTCATTTACTTTGCTGCTCACAAAATACTTAGGATGAAGACCGCAGAGAAAATTAGTCCAGCCTTCAGGGGTGAGTAATGAGCTTATGAACAACTGAAGATACAAGAGGAGCGTGCAGCTCAAAGTATGCTAAATTTTTACAATTCACTTACAAAGTCTCTTTTGTAATCCTTGGTTGACTAAATACCAGAATCTGCACTGCTCCAAAATCTGTGTCTTTCTCCACTTGCTTGGGCTATATTTGGCTTCTTGACCTACTGTAAGAAGAAAAACTCATCACAATCTCTTCAATTTTCATTTAAGATACACTTAAAAATTTTGTTCATTTCTCTGCATAAAGGCATGAGGAACTTCTGACTAATGCTTGAATCCGTAACACCTGGATCCTTTTTGCAATACAGAATTATAAAACAGAGTAGTGGCTATTTCCCAAAAAGCACCATCATCCTGCTATTCAGCTGCTTGCTGTCCACAATCCTGCCTTCTGACAGAGAAGCCTTGCCTCTGTGTACAAGAAGTGAATGTCACAATAAATATAACAGGCATAGTCTAGTCCAGACTTTGTGCCACACAGTAAGCTATTTAACTGGATACTCAGAAAAGAAAGAGGTATCATTTTTATATGGTCCCAGAAAGTGCTAGTATCTAAGACATAAAGCTTTTCCGACTGGCTTGCCTTAAAACTGTGCAGCAATTCTTAATGACAGATGCTCGACTCCTAACCCAGCAGAAACCACTGCTTGTTGTACCAATTTTAATAGGGCTGGGAAAAGAGCTGGAAATCACGTGTTCGTATGAAAAAGATGTGACTGCATGTATTAATTAGAAGCAGAAAGTAAGAAACATTTCACTGACAGGACAGCCTTGTTTATGCAGACAGCTTAACTGGCTTTCAAATTCCTCGAATTATCTTTAACCCTGAGGTTATCCTGCTTCTCAGCAGAGATCATGTTGTTTCTCACGTGCATACAAAACATGGTTCATGCCAGAGAACCGTCCACTGGGTGGAGAAGCCTAAAGACAGAGAAGCTGTCTGTTGTCTATGTGAACATGGCCAGCAAGCCTATGCACAGCATGGCAAGGCCATTCAGTCTGTGCTAGCATCTCATCCATGTTCCTTGTACAAAAAGCCTTCAAGGAAAGGATCACTTCTGAGTACCACCCACCCCCACAAACAGATGTAGAGAAGGAAAGCTAATACAGCAATTGGCCATGATAAACTCTCAAGAGAGATTCTGTAACCCACAATTAGCCAGGATAATCCCAGACACGTAGTTTGTCTCCCATGAAAACTGTTTGACCTCAGATTTCTTTCTTGGAGCATGCTACCGATTTTTTTTTTCCATGTCCCTCCCTTGGGCATTCAATGTAATAACTCTGTTTACTGGAGTTTCAGCCATTCCAGTGTAATATGAGGGTGTCAAAAATGCACTGTTATTTCAGGCTTACAAACTTAAATCAATGGCATGGTTGGTGACACATGATTAAAATAATGCAAAAACTTCAAAGGAACATTACCAGATACTAAAACTCTCTTAGAAAGACCTCACAAGTAGCCAGAGATTTTCAGAGAACATTCCTTTATAGGGGAGTCTCCATTTCATGTTTAGAAGAGTCACATTTTGAGCAGTATCAGATTTGCTGGACTTCCATCCAAGGAAACGGCAGGTATATATTG
Organism: Eulacestoma nigropectus; assembly: GCA_013397775.1. NCBI lineage: Eukaryota > Metazoa > Chordata > Aves > Passeriformes > Eulacestoma > Eulacestoma nigropectus. The sequence goes on from VZTE01004593.1 coordinate 113,633, forward strand.
AAGCAGAAGCCTCTATTCTCTGGGAATAATTATCACTTAGCAGCAAAGTATTGCAACATTTGTTATCTTTAGTCCCATAGAAAGAAGACACACGACTTGTTAGTTCAGCACATAATAACAATAATAACATTTCAACACTTTTTTGATTTTTATTATGCAGAATCATGAAACTCACACAAAACATTTAGCTAAGAGTCCTTGGACAATAGCTGAATCCTAAGAAGATTCTCAGAAGAGTCCCTATGACCCTCAATTTTATTATTATCTTGAGTAGTCACACATAGCCAAAGAAGATAAGTTTTACAGCATATCATTTTTTGACATCAAACCCTGTGGTCACGAATAAATCACACATTGAGAATAGTGCAAACACCACTTTAAAGCGGCTCTGCAGGGACTATTCTTCATTATGATAGCCATTATCATAGAATCAAGATTATTATTGGGAGTTTTCTTCCTAAAACTGTATTATTTTGTATAGTCTCAAAGTCCATAATCCCTCTCCTGTGGCAAGTATTCAAGGGCAAAACTGTAAGGGGTAAACAAGAGAAGAAGTAGGTCTACATTGCTATTTAACAGTATTTATATTAGTATTTATAATAGTCTTTATTATTTTATAACATCAGAAAACTAATAGATTTTTGATAGATACTAAAGGATGCATATTCCAAGTTGTGTGTGAGCGATTCACGTGCACAGAAGTTCACAATATCAACAGTGGTATTGGCTTTTAGCAGCTATGAGTGAATCATTCTGATGGAAAACAAAACAACATGATTTCTGCCAACCAGTTCTTGGAAAATAAACCGCATGTGCACAACTTGTGAAATGAGGAGGTAGAGTTTCCATTCAATCGGCTTGTCTGAAACAGCTATGATTTCTGTTTTGTTCTCAACAAGTGTATTAGTGTATACAGAGGCTACAGACAAACCAAGTGGCCGCTGGGAGGTTGGGGTCATGCTGCTGGAACTCCATTTCAGGCAAACAGCTAGTCAAAAACAGGATGCACAAATGCTTCATAGTGTTCTGGGAAGCTGGGAGTAAGATGGAGCTAAAATACAGCAATTTGTCCCACAAGGATGAATTTCAATTGTATTAGCAAGTCCAGTATCCCAGCCATGCTTTGAACCTGCTTTGGGCCTGCTGAAATATGAATACCAATGATAAAAGAAACAGCAGCTACATTTGCAAATTGCTGGTCTGCACTCAGGATTGTCAGCATATGACCTATATCCAACCAAAACAAGGAAAAAACCTCTCTTAGCGTTGTCAGTGGAATAGTCTGGCACATTGCTCTTTATTTCTCCCTCTCACTTCATTTTGAAAATGAGTTCATCACTGTAGCTACTACTCAATGCAATGACACCGGAGTGTTTTCCAGACAACCAAAGACTGAGGCAGAAAGCTTTGTCTCTTCCAACATGTAAAATCTCAAACAATATTGGGTTGTTTTTAAATTACACTTTGAAAACCAGGTAAATTTCCACCTTTGCACTAGCAGCCTGCAGTAATCACGCATGGGCAATAACTCCGCACTCCTTGAGGTGCAAAGTCAAAATCCTTTATTGCGCAGTCCAAATTCCCTAAATACCCACAGAGAACAGGATATAACATCATGTAAACAGGAAAGATGTCCACCACAGTGTCTCCCTATCACCTGGAGCAGTGCACAGACATTGCCTATTATGGTAACAGGTAAACAATACCCTATAAGGTCACAAACTACAATCTTCACTTCTCACAGGTCCAGCTTTGTCCACAAGCCACAAACCTCTCTCCGCCCATCCCCGGTGACCTGGATACAGTTCTAGGATCACCTCCGGGCCCAGGAAAGAGGCTGTCTCTCCGGCCTTCCGGGCTTATCTCTCTGTCACCACATAGTGTAACCCAACAGCAGCCTTTATTTAATGTGCAAATTCCAAGGAAATAATAACAATAGAGGCATAAAAAGAGAGCAATATAGCATTTTGTGATACTGTCCACAGGATGATACAATATGGCTTACTATAGTGTAACAAATCAGTTGGGATCTTATCTGGAGCATTTGCGTTATCTGTGCACCTTTTAAACCGTTGTTATTACAACCTCTTTTGCTTTCAATGCTCATTCATCAGGAGGGCTTTTGTTATCTGAAGGCTAAGTAAACAGGAGAGAAAACAAGCAACCCAAGCTATTGTATGTCACTGGACAATATCTTACTGCCACCTTGTGTTGAGCAAAAAGTATGAATAGCTCATATCTCACAGATATTCAACAAAAAAAAAAACACTGTACAGAAAATAAGCAATGACAAAAACTTTCAGGAAAGTGTGCATGAATATGTGAATACATATGTAACATTTTACAAATGGTTTAAGAGTTCACAAGAGAAGAAAATGTTTATTTTCATTTCAAATTTGTCCTCACCAACAAGCAGCAAATTTTACAGTTACAGCACGAATAATGAGATTTCTTGAGAAACGAGAGAAATTTTTATCCTACTCTTGGGCTGTTTATTAAACATTGCAAACACCTTTCACACACATCCAAGCAATTAAAAATTCCTACAGTCCTACAAACTTCTTAGAGTTTGGAATAAATCCACCTGCTGCAGACAACTTTTCCACCCACTGAGTAAATCATATCCAATGCCAGGATTTTGAACAGTGTACAAAATCAACGCTTAGAGAAAATCTGTCCTCTGGTAGCTCCACAGACATTAGCCTTCCTTGTGAAGCAATCACTGCACAGCAGCACACACACACAGGCCAAGATAAGAGATGGCAAACTCTTCTGCAGCCAACATTTGACTTCGTAGAATGATGTCAAAAGAAAATAGTTAATTAGTATATACTAGAGATGCTACCATTACAATAAGTTTGCTCTCTATTCATCATTACTAAATAATGTTGTCCCTCCTGTGATGGCTCACTGAACAACATTCTTTATGCTTTAACCCTGTAGCTTTGAACTTCCAACTTCTAGTTTGTAGATCTCTCAAAGTCCTGTGAACTATTTCCAAGGTGCCCACAAAACCAGATTTCTTAAAGAGCACATTTTTAAGAAAGCATATCTGGTTTGTAATTAACTATATATGCAAAGTTTTCAGAAGGCTGTATTTCTTCACTGGCCAAAACTTAAAGATCCATAAACTGAAGGAGGTAGGAAAGCACTGAATTAAGGCTTAGACTTGATCTCAAAACTTTGGGCACCATTCAAATCACAACATTTTCTTTAGGACACCACAAACTTTTTACCTTCACACCTGTTAAAACCAGTAAAATGTTACTATCAGCTTAACTGTTTAGTACAGTGCCAAGCAAGTTATAAACTTCTTGAAGATTTTCAAGGTTGCCATGCTACCATGGCCACGGATTTCTTTAATATAGTAGATAACATGATTATCAGACAAGTATTCAGTAAATTAGAAAGTATCCCAGGGTTGTAATATTAATTGGTGAGAAGTGGTTCCACTAATTCCGTCATCATCAAATAGTTCATATGAGCATTACAAAATGCTGGTGGACTAAAGGTATGGCAGTTCCACCTCCCAGCAAGTCAGTGTCTGCAGTGCTGGTATTCCCAGCACAAAAGCATGGAAGTTGTAGAGCTTCATCCAGTATGATACATGGATGAACTAGTTACTTAACTTTCTGAGTATGATAAAGACTCTTTTCAAACATTTATGACGGCTTCTACCCAAAGTTATAAAAATGAGCTAATTTAACGTTCTCAACAAAGGCACAATGCTGTCTCTCAAGGCTCCACCGACTTCAGACACTGCAACCTGCCCTCAAGGCATTATGTGCAGGGTTTGTCAAAGTGCTTGCGCAGCAATTAGAAAAAAAATTAAAAACAAACAATAATAATTAAATATGTGTAGTATGAATTAACACTTAGGTTTTGATGTCTGTTTTGATGCCTGACATATTAACTCCTTGCTCATTATAAGAAACTTTTATCTTCTACTATTATTTCTAACTAGGAAAATCTGTGCTTTAGGCATGGGAACATATTAAGATTTCTGCTGGACAAGGAGAGGTTGGAAGGCAGCTCTCCTCTTACAACTGCTGTATTTGTTACTGGCCTTTCCTTCCTTCATTTAGTTTCATTTCCTTTCCTTATTGTTCTTCTCTGCTCTTTATCTTCCTCTTTTGTTACAAAAAGAAAAAGCAAGACATAGGCCTTTTTAAACCCCAAAAGTGCTAAGATCACCTAAGTCTGATATCCCTCCTGTGTATAAGCAAGAAAGATAACAGACATGGAGAGAATATCAGACTTTGTTTCCCAGGACATCTTCCATTCTGTCACTCTCTAAATCTCAGTCAATTCTGGGACTCCTAAATTTGTGATAAGGCAACATGTTTGTATGACTCTCTCCCAGTCTGCAGAATTTACTCCATGCATACATTCACAGAAATGCTCAATGGCCGCATTCTAGATCCTGAAAAAAAACTACTTCCTGGTCTAACACCAGGAAGACATCAGAGATTCATTCATTAAAATATCCTTAAGTGTAAAGAAGAAGTAATTGAGGTAGTCTCTTCAGTGGCAGCATTGTCAAGCTAGCAGTGATCATCCAAATGCCATGCAGGACATAGGCATAATAAAACCTACTAAAAACGGTTGTTAAAACTGAAGATATCCCTTTCACACCACAGGGAGAAAACTCACCCATACCCACAGGTAAAATATCCATCAATATCAAGGTGGTGCAGTATGGATTTGTGTTATAAATCCATGAGAAATCTAACTGCTGTCATCTGATCCAGCAAACACTTGATTGTGCCACAGCCATGAAGGCGTTCAGTTGGAAAAGCCTATCTGGAAGGCCTGGCATATGAGCTATGCCTTTGAAGGTCTTTGAATCAGACTTGTTTGACAGTAGCCATCTGTAAATTTTAGCAGACTAGTATTTTCTCCTACTTCTCTCTGTAAGTCCAGAAGGTTAGAAGTCCATAGGAGAAAGGGGAATGGCTTAAAACTGAAAGACAGTAGGGTTAGATTGGATACCAAGAAGAAATTCTTTACAGTGAGGGTGGTGAGGCACTAGAACAGGTTGCTCAGAGAAGCTGTGGATGACCCATCCCTGGGAAGGTTCAAGGCCAAGCTGGATGGGGCCCTGAGCAATCTGGTCTAGTGGAAGTGTCCCTGCCAAGGGGTTGGAACTAGATGATCTTTAAGGTCCCGGCCAATCTAAACCATGGTATTATTCTATGACAAGTCATTCAATTAATTCTGGGAATGATGTTCAGCTGCTTTTTCTTGTAAGACCTAGAAGTATTCCTTTATGAAATTCGTAATCCTTTATTCAGGGTTTGGGACTGAAATAGTTCTATATTGTTTTAATTTGTCAATGAAAAAGAAAACACAAGAGAAAATGTATGGTCACAGAGCAGTCCATTGTGCCAGTGTAGATTCACCCACACCATCATGGACAGTGGCTGCTCAGCTGCCAGTACATAACAATAAACAAACATCAACAAACGAAAATGTGACAATAAATTTAACTACTGTTGGGACAGCAGTTGGTTTTTTTGTCTTACATAACACTGAGAAAGAACATGTTCAGGAAGGACAGTCAGTATTTCAAGCAGAGAGGCTATGCAAGTACATCATTCATGAGTGATGCTGCATCTGGGACAGAGGATAAAAGGGAGCTAAACAGCCAGCAGGATGCAAAATGACAGCTGTTTAAACCACATTTCTAACTTCTGTGGCCAAAGGTTTGATATCTCTGGGGAACAAGCAGGCAATCATGGAGGGGTGGGACACAGAAAAACAGAAAAGTTCAGCATATTATTATTTCTATTGTGATCAGACTGTCTGTTCCTGTCCTACTTCTATAACAGCTAATTACCGACTGCCAGAGTTTACTCCTTTCAAACATCTGGTTATCCAGACCCTGTTTTTCTCTCCAAAGCTTTAATGAATTTTAATACGTTTGAAAGGGCATTTCCCTCTGGCTCACCAAGATAAACCAAGGCATAAACAGTCCCCTTGGGCCTGGTACATCCTCTGCTGAGCAATGAGCCAAATTCCCCTATCCTCCCAGGCAACTTACTCACCCCCAGACCCCCTGACTCCTGATTTGCTGAAAAAAAGAACATCTGGTGAAGTAAATATTCTATGTCTTATAAGAAGGACCATTCCCTATTCTGTCCAGGAATAAGAATAAAGCTGCTGGAGAGCATCTTACCACCAAATACTGTGGGGAGGGTTTGCAGCAATGAAGGATGGTACCTCTGGCTCTGCTACTCCTCCACATGCTGCCTTCATCCACGGCAAAGGAAATCTCTCATCTGCAGCATCCCATCTGTGAATGCTCCAAGCCCTTGACTGTATTTTTATACTGCTTGCATCAACCAGACCACCACAATTCTCTCTAGTGAGAGTCTAACTATGACCCACTCTCTCTAAATCTGTTTCCCTGACAAGAGGAAGCTGGAAATACAGCTGGCAAACCAAGTAATGGAGATCAAAACCAGGCTTGTAGGAAAATGCAGAGTCCTATATGGCAGCGGGAAAGGATGACAAGAAGCGAGGCAGGGCAAACTGACCCAACTCCCAATTCCTGGAATTACTCCAAACATGCTTTACAAGTTCCCCATTAAACCAAACACCTGTCTTCACATGAAACACTGATTATTTGGTCATCCAACTTCTTATTCTGAGCACCCAGAATATCTCATAGGCAGGCAAACTGTTTAATCTAGCACTTTGTACTGTCAGCAGCTAGAAGGCAGAAAGAATTGTGCCAATGAAAGTTTTCATCCAAATTTCAGTAAGGTACTTCTACACTGCTTCAGAAAGTTTCATTCAGCTGTTTATTCCTGTTAGTTTACACTGAAACCAGTTACAAAAATGTGAAATTTGGCTGCAGTACCATATGCAGAAATTGACAGTAAACAATATATTAAGTTTGACAAGGTGTTTGGTGAGGAGTAACAGGATGTCGCTATAGAGCCAGGAACGGAGAGATGTGGCAACACACAAATCCAGTGAAAGAATGAATTATTTATTAATTTTACAATCATTTTTATATAGTCTAGTTCCATAAAGCAATTGGACAGTGTTCACACTCCTCCCAGGGTGATTGGTTTAGGTTCTATCACATCCACGGTAAAACATTTCTCAGTGTACCATAAACAGAACTTAGCAAAACACCAGATGTGAATATTGTTTACATAAACTATCTTACTGTTTTCATATCTTGCATGAGAAAGGAAAGGTTCTCAAAGAATTAATGTAAGAAGCTGGAAAATTCATCTTCTAGCAGCATTTCGGTATCCACAACAGGGTGCTGGATGAAGCTATCCAGTTTTTTGCAGTTTGCACAGAACTACCATATCAGGAAAAGTGAGTGTTTCTTTACACAGCCCTGTAAACCTGCTGCTATGTCCACCCAGCCCTCGCTCCATCAAAGACACACTGACAATAAGAAAATTCAGAAAAGAAGAGAGAATGAGTACATGGCTGAAGGATGGATTTTCCTGCAGGCACTTGCTTCAGAGCATGGATGATTACCACAGCTACTGCTACTACAAGTTCCTGTTTCTCTTAGTTCCCCACCTATCTATTACTGTCATCCTCCCTGCAGTCTCACTACAGCTGCCCTACAAAATGTCTCAGTCACCTCCTCCTACCACCTCCTAGGTGCTGTTGCATGCACATCTCAGTTCTCTGTGTTCCCCAAGCATGCTTCACTGCAGACCCAGCTATGAGGAACAAGGCCAAGAAGAGCAGAAAGCTTGTGACTGACACCACTACATCTTAGAAAGTTCCTTCCCCATGCCAGGGCTTATAACACCCCATGAATCTCATGCAAATCCCTGAAAACCCCATCCACTTTGACCTGACTAGAATGAGAAGACAGAGAAAGAGCACAACTGGGATGGTGCTATGGGCAGTTTCTAGGCTCTGAAAATAATTCAGATTGTATAGATAGAAAGCAGAGCTAGAAATCACATCACATACTGAGACACAACTGTTGATTGAAATACAGCAGCTGTTTTTCCTCGTTCTTTAGTCAGGAAACAGTATAAGGCTGCAAGTAAAGCAGAACTTTGTGTCTGGATCCAAAACTCATTTTAGAAATGAGGCATACCAGTCCCTCGACCTGTAAATCCATAAGAAGAAGAAGACATTCATACCTTTTGTCTCGGGAAGCTAACTGACTTGATTTTCATTTGCCCTTTTTGTATCCCTGAGATGATCCCTTGATCTCCCAGAGAGCTGTCCTTTTCTCGAATTTTCTATTCTCTTTTTTTTCTTCCATACATAGGCACATACACACTCAAAATGCTTCTGCTATAATTACCTGAGTATTGCAGCTCAGGTTATGGAAGGGCTTATCAAAGAAATGGGAAAGATGAGAGATTCAGCTTAGGGGACCTTGGGCAGCCCACCAAAATTGAATGTAACAGCAACAGACCAGCAGGAGGTGTCAATAAAGGCTGCAAGACTTGAGACACAGAACTGTGTCACAGGTGAACATTACCCGTAAATCTCACAAGTGGTCCCCACTGGAGGCCAGCTCTGAAATCTCAACTACTGGTCTCTGTTTGAGGCAGGACTTCATGGTTCCATATCACATTCATCTTGGATTTTGTATTTCTAGGAGAAGCTATGCATTAACTTGCAGTGTCCAGAGATATTTTTTATACTCCTCCCCATGAGCATTCAGTCCATATTCCAGATTTATTTTGAGATCCCCTTACAGAACTCTTTGCGGCTCTTGAGATGATGAAGTTATTACTTTCATTTTACCAGAGTCTGAGTCCTCTTAGTCATCATTTGAACACATTATTTTATCCACCTGATAACCCCAAATTTGTCACTGGCTTACAGACATATTGGTGAGAAACACTGAACACATACATAGATTTAGATCTGTGTGAGGTCATTATATCTGATAGATTCTCTTTGAGGGACTTCAGGCATTCATGTAATCAGCTTGTGAGATAATGCACAGGAAAAAGCAGCAGCACAATCACACAGCCAGACTGAACTGTGGCATTTCCTGGTGTTTAGTGGTTAATGTCAGCCTTTGTGTTTGATTTCCCTTGGATTTGTTGTTTGTTTGTGATTTTCTGTTGAGGATAACCTTTCAAAAGCCTAATCCCTTTTGCTTTGAAGCTATGCTGCTTAGACAATAATTACACAGCCATCGTGAAATGTTGCCAGTGTTTGACTCTACATTAGTCCAATGTTATCACTTTATTCTACTTTCCTGTAACCAAGCTGCCTTTAAAGTAATATGTAAGTGAATTGCGAATAGCATCTTTCAGTACTCCCTGGACTGGCATATTTATTTTTAATTATATCCTATCTAGTTTGTAATTGTTTTCGAGTTCAGGGAGCTTGGTTTATACTATGCAAGCACAGACTATTTCTTTCAAAACAGAAGCTTCTTTTTCTTAATTACATGCTTTCCAAATGCTCATAGTTTAACCGATTAAAATCAATTTGCAAAAATATGGTGCTCTGCAGTCCAGGAAGGGCTATTTCCATATCAGTTCCAATCTTTAATTTTTAGCTTTTCTTTTGCTTGAAGATGTGGTACCTTTTCCACTGTATATTTGTGGGGTTTACTCCATCCAGTATCCTTAGCTGAGCAAAAGTTCCTAAATCCTTTCAAAGGCAATTGTGTTTTCATGGAAAACTTCATAGCATTTTAGAAAGTTTTTCTATTAATAGCAATTAATAGGGATTATTTTTTTGCTCCATTTTGTCTTTCTTCCATAGATCATATTTTCAATTGCTCCAATGGAAAACTAAAATTCAAAACTAAATTATTTATATAGAAATCATTGTGTAAAAGTGGGAATGCAGGCTACATCACTTGCTAAACTCCTGTAAAAGTATTACTGTCTACTGATTTAAATAAAAGAACACTCTTATTAAAGGCAGAATTGAAAGTGCATGTCAACATCATCCAATACATGCTCAGTATATTCAATTCCCATTTGCTTTGCCATATTTTAACCATTTGGCAGAGATTTCACAGAATGGGTATCTGTCATTAATGATGCTTTTGAAACTTCTCAGGTAAAATTTTCCGTATTATTGAGAGCACATTTGCAGGATGAAAATGTGTCTCTTTGTGTCATAATAACAAAATGGGAATTTTTTTCTTTTATAAGAAAAATGCTTTTTCATGTAATTTATGTTGGTCCCATGAAATCTGCCAAAATTTGCCAAAGGTAGGGCACTGAAGAAAACTCAAACAGTGTCTCTCTGACTAAATTTTGAAAGGTTCCTGTCCACATATGTGCGTGTTTCCCCAGAAGAACATATTTTCTCTCTTAATCCACTGCATAGGTTTTTTGTGGCACGGCCCAAGCCATTTAAACTGAACTTTTGGCAGGGGTCACTGTGTGCATGCTCTTTGTTCCCTGGCACTCCACTGGAGACCAGAGGCTTGGTTACCAAGGAAGCCGAACACTTAGAGCTGCAGCCGATGTCAATCACATCTGTGCTCTGAGCCTGTTGAGGGTTACACAGAGCAAAGGATATGGAAAGGAGGATTGCAAAGACATGCCATTTTCTTTTCTTGTTTTGGAAGGGCTGTCAAGCAGCCATAAACGTGTCCTATGGATGCAGAAGCAAACATTTATTCGCGGGACTAACACGTTAGTAGTGTTCAGAGAATGTAAAAGCTAGATGACTATGTTCAGGACACACCACATTCTGGAGGTTATCCAACACAGTAGATAAAGCCCAGTTCCAAATAGGATTGGAGGAAGAAGAGGAGCAGAGAAAGCATTTTACCTCAGCATAGAGAACGTGCAAGCTTTTGAGGGTAAACAGCTGGGGTTTGGGGCATTGTAATAGGAGGCCCCTTTGGCTGATGCATAGAGACCTTTCAAGAGGTAACTGATAATCAACAATCTGACATTTTCTGGTATGTAGAAAATACAGCACAGATCCCTCTATGAGCCTGTCCTATAAACTGGATATAACCCAGGATCCTAGCCAACCAGGCATTGCTTAGATGGTCTTTGTCCTTGCCAATGTGTGAGACATTCTAGACTTGTCAGCAGTCAGAGATAATTTGCATCTGACACAATCTCATACACAATAAGAGAGACACCTCAGGGAAACACAAGAAAGAGCAAACACAAGTGATGCTTGAAAACCCAGGAAGAAAGCTGAGGACTTTTCCAGACAGCTCTGCTAACCTATATATCTCTAAAGGACCTGCAGGGACATTGCTGGAGGTACATAATCCTGGACCACATGACACAGTTTTCAATTTATAACTCCAGTTAATGGGAAGGAAATAGAGTAACCTCTTCTTTATATAAACTAGTAGATTAATTCAAGTATACTGATCACATTAGGGATGAGTTTCAGCTAGGATGAAAAAAAGAAAACCAAAACAGAAAACCAAAAAACACCCAAAGCAAAAAAAACTCCAAGGTCTCGGTCAGAACTAATTGATCAAATATTACCTCAAAACCAAGTTTCTGCCTAGCTACACCCAAAGCCACCTAAACCAGTCCCAGCACTAGATGTCAGGGAGTAGTTTAAATCAGCCCTTATCTCCACCTAGCACTCTCACTTCTTTCTTTTACTACTATCTACCCAACTGTCTCTTTCAAAGAGAATTTCGGCAGCTAACAAGGCCCAAAGATAGGTATTGATACCTGAGAAATGTCCAACAGCCTTCTTCCTAGCCCAGCCATCTCTGTTATCCTCTGAATCGCACACAAGCAAACAGAATAGCACTAGAATGCTTAGGCAATCAGAAGTTTGGGCTGGATTTACATTAGGCTTCTCTGAGCTGAGGAGCAGCAGTAAGGTCTGCTCTGGTAGATCCTGTACTAATCTGGGGACTGCTGCTTGCAAAGGGCCACCTAGATACACTCAGACTAGAATTTATGGAGGTAGAATCACAATAGCAGCTTTAAAGCACAGGGAAGATATTGTTTAGGCAGCAGAAAACCCTGTTTATGTATTACACAAAAATGTAATGAGTGCCAGGGGCAGAGGGCACAGGGCTCACTCTCCCCAGCAAAGAGGTAGTTTTGTCCCCCCAGAAGGGCATGACTTTGCTTCCTGATTGTCTGCCGCCTTTCCCCTGAGGGTGTACTTCTTCTTGGAGATCCTCACCATCTCAGTGCATCCAGGTCTGTCCTGAGGGGTAGGAAAGGACAGCTTTGAACACTGTAAAATCTCAAGACATTTGCATATTTCATCAGGTAACAAGGTCTGTTCTATTTCATCTGGTCCTGAAACTAGCATCACCTTAAGAGCAGCATAAGGAGTCAAAACAAAACAAAAACCAAGCAATAACCAAAAAAAAACAAAAAAACAAACAAAAAACAAACAAAAAACCAAAAAACAAACAAACAAAAAACAAACAAAAAACAAAAAAACCACCCCACACACACCCCGAAAAAAAAAAATTCTTACATTCCTAAAAGTGCTTCTTAGAGCAAATACATTTGTACTATCAACTATTAGACAGTGTGAGCACATCTCTTTTTCCTAGAAATCAAACTGGCTAAATGCTAATAAAATGATGTAACACTGTCATGGTTTTACAAATAGTCTTTGAGTTTGTTTTCTCACTTCCTTCTCTCAGAATAATCCTCCCTTAATCCATGGTCACATCCAATGCTATGCAAAATCAAAGGCACTTACACCAGTTTAGGGGTATTTTGATTTGGTCTGGGGATGAGTTTTGAAAAAAAACCTTTACAGAAAATGAAAGCTTTGTACTGCAAAGGTTGTCTGCATTTGCAAGCGTTCACTCAGCCCTGTGAAAATGTGTCTTAATTACACAACAGAGTTGAACATTTGTAGAGGTTAGTGCTTCCTCACAAGCTCTCCTCAAATAAACTCTTTTCCCAAGTTTCACTTTCAATTCATCTAAACAAAGAATGCCTTAATAAACTCTGAAATTTTCCAATCAGTTCTGCAACACAACAAAACAGTGATTTATCAATGTTTGAATGAATTCTCAAATACTCTGGTACTAAAATCTGTGTTCAAAATTACTTAGCTAGTTAGCACACTTGTTAAAATTAAAAACTAATTGTAAATAATATAAACAAGGGATAGAGTGCTATTATACTTCAATGAAAGATGAACAGTACATAGTTAGATCCAGCTGAATGAATCACAAGAGGGGGAAAAAAAAAGATTCTTGGAGGGGTGGAAGCATTTAGTCTGCTCTTGCAACTTACTGTATACTTGCATGAGATCTCTCCAAATTTTCTCAATGTGAAAAGTCCAGAAATATGAAAGTCATGAAATTTAATCCAATGTATGGGTCATGTTACCTTTTGTTTAGGGGCATTCATCCTGAAGCCACTTCAGTCTGACCTGATAAACAAATCCCTTAGAAACAATTCTACAAGAAAAAGCTTGTTCCCTATACCAGCACTCAGTAAGGAGGCTTTAAGAGAGAAAATGCTACTGTTAAGATTTGCATCAGTTAATCAGGGACTTGTTGAAAATTTGATTTAAAAGGATGTGACATATTCACTTGGCTATCTTGGTAAGTTTAATCACATAATTTTTCTGCATGTATGTGGCATATTTCTGCATTTTTTTAATGGTGTATTTTTTTAAAAAATATTTTGCTGCTGAGAGATTCTACTCATGAAAGTATCACATAAATACCCATAAAGAAATTTATGGGTAAGTAAGTCTTGACTTATTTAAAACAAAGCTTGCTAAACTGAGAAGCAAAAAATGGTCATATTTTTATATAAGATTTCCATGAAAAGATGTCTTTAAACTTTTCTGCTTCTGGAACAGATCACTATTCACATGAATATCTGGAAACTGCAAGCCAAGTTGCAAAATTCTGCCTGGAGAAGAGAGGATTACCAAAAAAAAAACCCATAAAAATAATTTTAAAATAAAAAGGCAATGAGACTGCCTGGCCAAACAACAATCAGTGAGACACGATTACACTTCATAAAATAAAAGTTTTGAAAAATTAAAAATCAATAACAGCAAATCTCAGAGCAATGGCATGCAATATCTTCATTCAAAAGGGGAAAATAGTAATTTCTCATTATTATCATTCTGCTAGACATTAAATGGGATTTTTAATAAGCATATGGGTTAATTAGCTCTTATCCATTAAAGAGAAATTAATAGATGCTAATATATTCGTGGCTATTCTCTATAGTTGTGAAAGAAGATATTTCTATCATAAAGATATGCTTTTTCTCCCTGTAAGAATCTCAATGATCATCTTCTAACGGCTGAAGATTTTGTACAAAGCAATATTTTGAACCAGCAAACTTGATAAAATAACTTTTCTAATCACTTTGTAAATCAATCTGATGGAGCTATATAATTAGATTTTAAAAAAAAAAATATTAAATGCGTGATATTCAATAACTCAAGAAAGAAGTCAACAGTTTGAATAAACTAATTCTAATAAATGAAAGTTCCCCAAATAAGCTAGCAATCACGAACAGATTTAAGATTCCTCTTAGCAAAGAAGCTAAATTAAAGAGGTTGAATTCATAATCTTCATTAATATTTGAAATGTCAGTCCAGTTTTAGAGAGACTAAACATCAAAATATGTTAAAACAAAGTTTCATTAATCAAAGAACACAAGATTATTTACTGATTAAACAACAGATAATTTTCTAATATAAATAATTTTCTTCATTATTTGATTACAACATATACATAATGTTTAATACAAAGTACTCATCAGGCTGAAAAGAAAGCAAGAGTGATGAGACATACTTTACCTAAGTGTTAAATTTGTATTTGCTTAAGAATTCAGCAAGAAAGTAGTATTTGTACATAAAGAATTTTGCAACAAGTCCTGAGAGCAAGCGACTTCATTTTTATCCCATGTACAGCAGTGCTGCAATCTCATTTACCGATGGGGGAGTGGCAACCAGAAACCACGCAGCCGCAGTACCAGATGAGCAGAGTTTCTAAACACAGTTACTCTTTAGCATCTAATTAGCTCTACTGACTGATGCTGACACTGCTTGCACACTCAAAGTTAGCAGCTGTTCAAACAGCTTGCCAAAATCGGGCCCTGAACCTGTTGAAAGCTGTATTTAAGCAGGATTCAATGCGAAGGTAATTGTTTCTGTACTTGTGCAAATATCTACGTTGCTTTGTTTGGATATTTTTCCCATTTGCCTATTTTCCCATTTAAAAATTCATATGGCAAGTTTGTAAGAGCTGTTTCTGATCATGTTTCCTAGGTACGCATAGCTATAAAGTCTTCATGCTGCAAATTAAGGATGCAACAACCAAGCTCTGATTATTCTCCAGACCTGGTCAAAGAAACCTGCACCAGCGTGGAACTTCTAGACAGGGAAAATGATCTCCATATGGAAAATGCTGCTTTGTCTGGAAGCTGCAGCCCAGAAGTTGTCTTCAGTTCCTGTGAAATGCAGACAGTACCAGCTTGTATGGACACCACCTTGCCTGCAGGGGACTACATTCTCAGACGAGGTTACACAGAGTCTTCACTTCTGAGGCTTCCTACAGAGGAGTGCACTGGGATCCACCACACGTCTTTCCAGTTCAACCGCCATGCTCGGGCCAGAATTTCCACTTCTCCAACTTTAAGGCGTCTAAGGATGGCCTCTGCCTCACAAGCACTGTCATTTCAGGACAGTTCTGACACAGCTCAGCTGGGGAATCAAAAGGAATACACTGGCTCTCTCCACCACATTTGTAAGAGTCCACCTCGGTGCATTACAATTTCCTCATTGTCGCTGCCATCTTGTGTCCATGCAAAATTATTGTCGTCTAAAGCCAAGTCTGAGACAACTACAGCATCTCCAGAGTCTGACATACCCAGATCAAAGCTTCCAAGCCAAGTCAGCAACGGCAGTCTCTATGAGCCACCCAGAAACTCTTGGAGAGCCAACTCTGCTACACTTCCTAGGAGACTTCCCTGCCCGAGCCCTACACTTTGGGCGGGTGTCCAGGTAAGAGGAATGGGAGGATGCAACCTCTTTTTCAGTCTTTCATATTCAGTGTTGGTCCATCATGGCCCAGTGCACAAATAAAACCCCAGTTTTTAACCTGAACTGCCAGCTGAGCTGTGGTCCTTTAATACAGCAGACCGACCTCTACACTTAAGAAGGGAGATTTTTCTTTCCAAATCAGCAAGAGACAGCAGTTCCAGCCTTGTCCCTTGGTGACCAAGATAGTCTAGTCCACTCCTGTACATGGCCACTCTTTCCCACCTCTGTCCATTCACCCTGGTGGGCCAGTACAACTGTTGGTGGGGATATGGAAGAACAACATGAAGTAATTTGTCCTGTTTAGGATTGGATTTTAGAAGACTATTTTCTTTCAACCCAGTCTTTAAACCTTCAGCAGGATTATCCCTAAGACAGGGAAGTTCTCTATTCTGCTTTACTGAATGGCATTATTAACCCTAATAAAACCAAGAATTAAGTTGGCTGAGCCAAATTTAAGGTCTGCTACTACCAAAACAAGAGGTACCATTCCCTTTATTTATTTCCACTTACCTAGCTCTGCCACTCACTGGCGCCCCTCCCTTTTTATGTCCAGCTCCATAAACAAAGAAGCAATTGTGCAATCTCCTCTGAAAAACAGAAACCCTGGTCCAGTGAGTGTCAGCATCAGTAAAGAGAAATAAGCAAGGAAGGAGCAAATCCCTCATCTTTCAAGGGCAGGAAACTACCATTCCGCTCTCCACAAGGACAAAAGGAGATGCTTTTTGTACAAGCCAGGTTTGCTACTAGATCTGCTCTCAAAAACTGTCCATTATGTGCAGAGGCAGTTAAATTCACACACTCTGACCTTATGCAAACCACCTACACACACATTTTTCTGAGAGTGGATGGTGACAAATAGGTGCAGAGTTCTTCACTAACTGGTTAGTTTTGCACTACAAACCAAAAGCTATTTTTCTCCTTCCCCTCTCCCCCTTCAAATACAGAAAACATTCTGGATATCAAATGAGTTCTCCTTGCTCCACAACAGCGAAATTAATTATCCTATGCCCAAGGCTATTACACAATTTTTAGTACATTTCCCTTTACAAATGAGTTCTTTTTTCACAAAAAAATCAGATTGCTTGCTTGCTTTCTGACCAAGTAACTAAGAATATCTCACTTTCTTTCAGGAGAGTGGACTGCCCATGCAAAGGTATGCACATATTTGTTTTATATGATTCTAAGCTTGACTCTCCTACATTTTTAATGCATTTGCTTCACTCTAAGGCAAAACTGAACATTGAGTCATGTATAAGTAACTCAACCTTAATTTGTAGATTTGCTATGTGAAATGCCTGTCACCAGCTCACTAAACTTTAATGAGATTTTCTTTCAAAGGTAGCCCTCTCCCTAGCACGTTTAGCTACATTTCATGCAAGATTTCATCCGGATCATCAGGGAGCTTTGTACTAGGAACTAACTGCCAAAAGGTCTGGTTGTTTGGCTTAGCAGTGTCAAATTTCACCTTGAAGAATGTGAAATACCTCATAATCTTGAGTGACATTCTTCAAAAGTTTGTGGAAGGGAAAAGGGAGTAAAGGAGCTAGCAGTACGGGTCAATATTGTTCTTATACATGAGCTAAGCGGACCTAGGACTGCTACTGGATGGGGGGATTGTTAATCCTACAAACTAAGAAGAATACATAGAATACATGGATTTGATAAGTTAGTGCAGACAAGATAGAGTGTTGCATACCATAGACCTGTGCAGTGAATTGTGTCAAGGTCTTACAAACAATTATCAGAAAGTAAAAGCTCTATTAGAAATTATTTTGATTAAGAGATGTTTCTTTCTTTAAGATGTTCAAATGTTTACAGAAGGGAAAGAAAGTTTTATTTTCTCCCCACACAACAAGGAAGCAGGAGATAATAACCACCCCTCTCTCATTGATGGAGTAGTGCTTACTTTACTGCACGATCTCCTCAAGAATGCTTGGGACTGGGTGGTTTGGAGCAGACTGATATAGTCTAGGAGTCTTTATACAATGTAGTTCCCTAGATGAGATTCAAGAGATGTATGCATGCATCTGAAATTACATGTTCACTGTAGAAGAGGCCTCCTAGATGTTCTGAATTGCTGCAATTTCCAACCCGCTCTTTAGCATTTTGAATTTACAATGGAGATGAAGAAAGAAGGGGAGGGAAAGACCTTTTCATCTGGATGTGAAAACAAGTGATCTGTACCTTTTGTGGGAGGAGTGTACTCTGATCCAACTCTAAACAGGAATACATAAACATATGTCACTGTCAGCGTGAAGATTTGCATGACGTGTAACAAACTTTGGGGAGAATTGAAGATATTGAATGCACATGGTTAAACAGGAGAACACTGAATGTTTAGTGCACACAGCTTCTCTTGGTGCTGCTCACCTATAGTGGCTTCAGAGGGAAGTCACTATATGCCAGCTAGGATATTGACTTTGGACTTCTATCCAGACATCTTTTAAAATCAAGAAACCACAATCCAAGGAAACAATACAAAATTTTTCCATAGGCACCAGCAGGAAAGATTGTCCAAAGGCGGTTGGGATGATGTATTATGAATTCTATCTAGATCAATATTAGAATGCTCAAAAATATATATTTAAAAAGCACCAGTTTCTGCTTTAAATCTTTTTTGTCAAGTTTAATTTGGTCCAAGGTCTGCGATGAGCCTGTATTCAGCTCCTCCTTTACTAAGATCATCAGTCTAACTCCTTAACAGCTAATCCCCTCACAGCCAGCAAAAACTGTTGAAATGTCAGATTATTCTCTCTATCTAGAAGCACATTAGCACGCTTGGCAACCCTTCTCCAAGACTGACTTACATATTGTCCTAAGTAAAATCATACCTCTGTCCTTCAGTTTTAATGAACATCTCTTCTCCCTGCTCCCAGGCTGTACTTTCAAAAACATCCTTAATGCTCCCATGCTCATTTTAAACAGCCTTCCCACACACAGTCCTCAGTCAAGAATGCCAGCACATCTCTATCAGCATGGCAACTTGCTGAACTGATGCTGATTAAAGAGAACCATCCAAAATAAATAAAGGGCAAGAGGGCCAGTACAGAGAGAGGTATATGTGGTGGAGAGAAGGTGATATGCTAAACCAACACTGCCATGGAAGAAAAAAATTAATAAAACAAAACCTTGAGTTTACTCTGAGCTCATGTTCTGCTTGCACCATTCAGCATTATCAGAGGCGGGGTGGAAAACTGCATTGCACTATTCCCTACAGTAAATCAGCTAATGAAGAGTCTTTGCAGTAACTGCCAAGACAGCTCATATTCAATGCCTTGAAGGAGCAGGGCTCATCTATCTTGAAGTACTCCTATTCCTCTTTTAATGTTCACACAGCTGTAAAGCGTCACAACGTCACAGAATCATAAAGTGGGTAAGGTTGGAATGGACCACAGTGGGATGTCTGGTACAACCTCCCTGCTCAAGCAGGGTCATCCTAGAGCACATAGCACAGGACTGCATCCATTATACTAAACCTAATTCCTTATGCAATCATATAAATATTTCACTCTTGACAACAGGTCATTTTCCATGCTAACTTTTTGAGTCAGGGAGTCCAAATACCGTCCCTGAGTAGCCTGGGTAACACTGTCACCACCTGGCAGCTATCTCAGTACTGTGACCACCCTATCATATTTACCTTAGTAACCTCTTCTGTTGTTTTTATTCACATCTAGTGGATATTCCTTTAAGTAATATATCTGCTATTAAAGTAAGGTGATCTATATAGATGTCTGTTCCCTGGGATAGCTAGTAGGCTAAGATTATGGACATATGAAGATACTTTCCGTGCCTTAGAAGTAACTATATACCCAGGATATTTATTTTGCCAGACCATGACCTGCTTCAATGTCTTTAATAATTTTCCATAACTTTGCCAAGCAAATCTATGACATTATCATGCTTCAAAAAACACGTGGATTTTAAGGAGGAATTATTGCAGATGATATCTCCTCAGATGCCGGAGTTTGTCCCTAAAGTACAAGCATTTCTTTCACTCCATTGCTGGATTCCTCTGCCCTCAGTAAGCAAAACAAACAAAAACTAAAGAAAAAGGCAAAGCTACAGAGTCTGAAGGCATGAGAAGATGCTAAAATATTGCAGACTTAGAACTTAGCAAATTTTATTACACAACAGTTCAGTAAATTAATTTCTCCAGAAAAAACAACAGAAGCATCTGATGTATCTAATACATCTACAGGCATCAGGCCAGGAAACCACAGATACCTATACTTTCGTCTCTGAAGCATAAGTGTGTAATTTAGGCATGTAAGCCATGAATCAGCCCAGGCTTGTCAGATTGCAAAGGTATATTGTAGACAGACACACAAGTGATCTTGCCACGCCCTCACATTTCACAGGCTTGTGCACCTATGTGAAGAGCTTGTTTAGCCATATGTGTGCCTGAAGTTCAAGGCCTTTTTGATCTGAGTAAATAATGTCATTTAACTCAGTTGCAGCGAAACTGTGCTTCCATTATTAGCCTTCATAAGCCACTAGCCTGCAGCTTCAAATATATTGTGAAAATAGTAGTAGGCTAGATGCTTTAAAAATCAATAATACGATGGCAAAATTTTACTGTGAAGCCAACCTGAAATAAATCCCCTGAATTTTCTAGTAGAGTAATAACACCTTTGAGAATTATCCTTGTACTGTATTGCAGCATCTGACTTGTATAACAGCCCAGAAGCCCAAGAGATTGCATCATGGAATCATTAGAGGTTTCAGTAGCATCTTAATACAATCATTACCAATCCTGATAATCTGCATTGGGTAGCACTCCGTGCATGTCTCAGGAAGGTACTCTTGTGAGGAGCACCCCTCCCCCTTGCACTGGTATGCGCTTGCAGACAGCCAAGAAACAGACCCCCAACCCATTGAAGCTCTCAAAGCACATGCTGAGGGTTCAATTTAATGAGAAACCACAGAGTTTCATTGTAGATCCTAAAGCCAAATAAATAGATCCTATGTTCCCCATTCAGTAGGACTAGCAGAAAAACTTTCAAAGACCTCCTGCACTGTAACCTCTTCAACACATAGTTTTTAAGCCCCGATATGTCCATGGTTCAGGTGTTAAAGTCCCAGGCCTGACCCTCCTGATAGCCTACAGGCCTCTCTGTTGTTAGCAGCAGCTTTCATCTATACCATTCAATTGTTAGCTAAGGCAATTGCAAGCAGTCAGGTCATAAAAAAGGTACCATCTCCATGTCTTACTACACATACCAAATCCTAGTTGTCTACCTCAGAGCTCGTCTGTCAGTCGATAAGTTGTCAAGTAACTATTCATGAACTTAAGGGAAAAAATATACCTGCCAGGTTTCACATCAAGTGTGGCAAATGGCTGGATATTCACATTAAGGTAACTGCCTAGACAAAAAAAGATCTCATTAAGAATCATGCTTAGCTGACCAAAAAAATAACATGCACGATAAGTGGTGACTGAAAAATAGTGGTTTTATATATGTACATGCATTTTGTGCCTCCTCCCTCAGCTACTGAATTACCGGCCCTTTGAGCCCTAATGCAGTCTTTATGTACCAGTCAAGCGAAGGCAGCACAACAGCAGCTGCAGACACTAGTCCCTTTGCAGCATATACTAACACAATTCATTAGGCATCAGTGTGAGTTATTAGCAAAAGCCAAAAAGGTTTTTCAGATGCACCAACAGTTTCTGTATGTGAAAGCAAGCAGCCTCTGCCACAAACACGCTGTTGGATACAGAATGCATGTGTCACTTTTCTTGATGGATCTAGATCCTGGACAACGCTCTCCATTAGAACAATAGTTGGAAAGAGACATTTATTTTCAATCAGTAGGGCCACTGAGTCATATTACATTCAAAATATTTGAAATAGCAGAAAAAAATGCCAAAAATATTTAGAAAGAAAATAGCACAAACTAGCCAAAAGGTTAAATACTTTTTTAAAAACCCAACATTTTAACTATTTCACTAGCATGCTGTCTTTTCTTGAAACTACCTGAGTTATAGGAAGGTTAAAAGTAACGACAAGTCACATATCAGCTAAAAACAGGATTTAACTGCTCCTTTGGACTCCACTGCCAAAATATAGATTCTAAAATCCCCACTCACTTTTTGTCTAACCTCAGAAGAAACCAGGAATTTTCCATATTTAAATGCTCTAATTACTTATTACCTGAGGCAAGCCATGACCATAAGAACCTTTATCTCAGCAACAACGTGGAGTTGGAAAGATAATTAGATATTTGCTGTCAATCACTGAAATTCTCTACTTGTTGTTCTTTTAACACATTATGTCATAGCTACTGTGATTTGGTTTTTTAGCTGATTCCCTCCCCTATCAGCAAGGAGCCCTTCAGAAGTTTCCTCTGCAGCTGCAAGCGGACAGAGATGATGTGTGTTGTTGTTGTTGTGTCTCACAGATCAGCCGAGCGCAGGCGTAGCTCCCTGGTAGTGAGTCTGCCAGGACTCGAGGTGTTCCCTGGAGACCTCCTGGTGTCAGACAGTGCCATGGACTACCTGCCCTACTCATCCTTCCTGCTCAGTGCAGGTCAGACACAGGGTGGGGTTTGCTCCTCTCAGCCCAGCAGAAGCCGGGATTGGAACATGCGTGCATGTGGGATGGGAGGGAGGATGTATACAACGAGAACACGAGGTGGTGCAGATTCTGTGGGGCATCCTGTTACCCCACACCAAAGTGATTGCATTGCCAATTTTAAAAATCCTCTTTTCTTTTTTTTTTCCCTGGTTTTTTTCCCCTCCATTTTACTGTTGAAAGCAAAATGCAAGTAGATGACAGGGTAGGTCACAGATCACATTGCTCCTCCACAGGCTAGGAGCAACCAGAGCCCAGGCCAGGATCTCCATCTGCAAGCAGTGGAGTTACAATTTCCTACCTCCATAGCTTCAAGCAGAGAGAAAAGTGGCCCATGCTGCCCTTTCCAGTAGTGTTGTGATCACAAGGGTAGGAGACCCAACTCATGGCTAGAGGTTGCTCACAAGACCTTCCAAAACTGAAATGCAGACCTGCAAACAATTTCCACAAATAGCTACTGTAAAATAAAGTATAGTGTGTGGTGTGATGGACAGAGACCAAAGATCCTGGTGGCCAGAGATCAAAAGTTTCTCAAAAAGCAAGTCAGCCAAGGTCACAAGCAGCATTTCCATGATAGCAAATAGGCCAGCCATTCCCAGAATGGCCAAGACCTTCAAAATCCAGAAACACAAAGTTTTGACTGTGATTCCCAGTCACACACCTGAAGACAGGTGCCACATAAAGAAAACCTTTTCAGATTTCTTGCTGAACACAGTCATTCCTCACAACTCACCAGTGCATTCCTAAACCTAGATCCCCAGCTTTCCCTGTGCCTCACCAAGGACCACAAATTACAGCCTGCCTCACTGTGCTAGCCCCATGACAGATCTGAAGCTTAGAATTCATAGGATTGTTTATTAATTGCAGATTTAAATATCTGCATAACTCCAAGTTGCTTTAAAACAACATCTTAGAGAATTGGCTTGAGGTATGATAGTTTTCCCATGTAAAGAACTGGCAATCACGTACTGATCACCTGCAACAAGTAGGAGTGTTTAGCTCCAACCAAGATCCCATCAGAGACAAAGTCATCATTCTTGCTGGGAGGAGCTCAACAAGCTTAATGGGTTTTAAGTCTGGTGCACAAACTGCCTAAACTCAAACATTAAATACGAGCCAAGTATAGTCTATCAAGCTTCATATAAAAATGAATATATAAATAATATAAATAACAGTTTTCTTTTTATCTGTTTCCTTACTGATAACATTTCTTTTACCCATTAGAGTCCAAAAAGTCAAGGTGGCCATTTGCCAAAAGAGGAGTTGTGAGTATTTTTACCATTTTGTTTTTCCTTGCACTGACCTTGCCTTTTCCCACAACTAACCTGGGTAAAAATAGCTTCTTTACCTTCTTGCCCTTGGAGAAAGGCAGCCAGCAGCCGAGCTGAATTCAGAGGTCTCAGCCCTCCCTGGCGCTGCTTGGACATTAATCTGCAAGGAAGGTTAGGTGGCTCCAGTGCAGCCATTGCGTGTGATGAACACGAAAACACAGTGCCACCGCTCCCCATCCCTGTGGGTGGTGGGAAGAAAGGTGTCCTTGGCACCAAGAGGGCAGAGTGGGAAGGGCAGTGAGAGCAGGGGCTCTCATACAGTGTTCAGGGGTGGCAGCAGGCCCAGCGCAGCTCACCCGCGTAAGGAAGCACAAGGTGGACAAGTCAGTTGCATTGTTGCTTTGTCCATCCTGTATCCTGTATTTTCTGCATGCCTTAGGGCTTTGGAGAATGAATTCCCACTCACATGGAAAGGATCTAAACTTTACCTATAAAAGTAGCTTTCCAGGACACTTTCTTAGGCCTTACCTGTCCTCGTGGGTGCCCTCACACTCACCAGTGAAAGCACACACACTAGCACAGCTCAGTGAATTTCCTTGTCTAACACCTTTCCTTGTCTTTTCCATTTATGAAAACTTTCACTTACTACAGTATCTGAATTTCCTTTCTGTGTACTGCTCAGCACTCAAAAAATCATTTACAAATGTCTTGATAACTTTTTCTCCCTAAACATGTAATTAAGAACAGTCCCTTCTCAGTATTTTTTGCATTTTATCAATGAGTAGTTTGTACATACGAAATCAATGCAAGTACTCAGACTCAAGTACAAGAGTTCCCTCTTCATTTGATAGCAGTTCTACAGCATTTGAAGGAGCATGAACTAAAGCTGAGGATTTTTAAATTCAGCAAAATATTTGAAATCTGCAATAAAAAGCATTTGATATTTGGACAAAAGTGATTTCTGAGACTATGAAATGCCATAAAATTTAATTTACGAAGATTCATTTGCTGGTACACTGGTTCGGTGTGCATATATATTAACTGTATCATTTTTTCTGTTACATTTTAATCTATCTTTCAAAATTAAGAGCTGAACTTAAACTCTAAGTTTCAAATATTATAATCAAACACATATTTCAAAATTGGCTTGAGTTCAGCCCCTAAAGTGCAGACAATAGAAATCCATGAAGCAGGAACACACTGTTCCAGAGAACAGATAAAACTTGGGCAAACACCTTATAAGTCTGTGCCCACAGCGCTACATTAGAGTTCAAAAATAATGTTTCAACTTTTTACATGGCCTGAAAAAACAAAGCCAAAACAAAAGCAATTGTTTTTATTTCATGGTCGCTCACACAAACTCCTGCTGCTCTTTTAGCTTTCTAAAAGCTCATTTTACAGACACTACTCTGCAGCTGAGCAAGGGAGCTTTTTCCATACATAGCTCAAAAAATTAAAAATAAATAAATAAACACATAAATTTGTATATCTATGAGAGGAGGATGATTTCAATTATGAATCTGTTGTCCCCTATCTCTGACAGTGCTAAAAGGAAGCAAAACATTTCATTTGTTCTGTCTTCCAAGGGTAGCCTGTTGCCATACCAATGATTTCCTCCGTCAAAGACGTGTAATTAAGATCTTACACATCCAAACCTAAGACATTTACACACCCCACCCACAGCCACAAAGAAACTTGCCACCACTGTCTTGTCTCTGTGCAGAAGAGCCTGGAAATGCAAAGAAATCACTCATTTAAGGGCAAACTCCTTACAGATTAAGGCATAGTTACAGAGCTGGGTAAACTTCTTAACAGTCTTAACACTGTATGAATCAGGGGTGGTTTTTTTGTCATTCAGCAGGGTAAAGCCAAACAGAAGATAGCATCTGATCTGGAAAGTTGTCTTTCAACTGTTAAGATCATAGACTGCTGCACATATGAATTTTTCTGCTTTAAGGTAACAGAATATTCAGTATACTGTATCAAGGATATTTAAGGATGGGAGGAGGAGTTTTGTGTTCTTTATAAGCTAACATTTTTCAGTTCATTAATCTGGATGTGAGACCTTTCTGTTAAATTAATGCATAAGTATATGGTATATTTTTGTTGTTTGAAATGGAGGGGCAACTGGGAAACTGAGGGTCAGAGTAGGTTAGCAAGGGCCCTCAAAAACATCTGGGTTTTGCCAGTGTTCCAGATTGCACTAGATCTGGGAGGTACCACCTTCAGAAAAAGGTCTCAAGGCAACCCTCGCAGCAGCACCTGGGGAAAGAAACAATAGCATCAGAAAGAAGTCAAATGGGACACAGCCACTCCATTGCTGCCTTGGGGCTGAGTTCAGAGGCAGCCACATGGAGGTCAGTGCCAACACCAAGGTTTGGCTGCAGAAAAGCCACTAAAGCCTGTCTGCCAGACAAACAAGGCTTCTGGCCCCGAGTCACATAACACCATCCCCTCTCTGAAGCAAACTTTCTGCTTCTCACAGCAGGCTGTTTTCTGCAGCTCCCCACAGACAGATGCTGAGAGCTCCTGTCAGTGCCTAACATATATGGATGTCTGACTTTGGAGCAGGTCCATAATGTGACAGTGGCCACCTTGAGACTAAACAAAACAATTTCCAAGTGACTATAAAGACCGAGTCCTTTGGTACCTTGATTTTATCATCCAGAAAATAAGAAGCTATCATCCACCCAACAGCAGCACAACAGATGAAATTCCTCAGCATTTGCAAGCTGCCCACTAATTTTTGATACAACATACCTAAACAGAGACTATATTGTGTTACTTTCAAATTCAGTGTGTTTATATTATAAGTATTTTAGAGGAAAATGTCAGGTTCTAAAATATTTTAGAGCTTAAATATTTTTAAGCTTTCAGAAGAAAAATCACTAATATGGCAGATGAGATTTTACACAGGAAATGGGACAGATTCTTTTCACAAGGTCTGAAGCAATTGATGAAACAAATGGTGGTTTTCTTTCTTCTTCAATCAATAGAGTAAATCTTGGCTCGAATTTATAAATGAGCAACAGACTGAGCAAAAAGATGTCAACAGCCGGCTAGAAGTGAAAAAAGAAGCAGCAGTGTGGGAACTTTTCACAAGTGAATGCACTTACTTTCTGGATCATTTGTTGGTTCTCAAGATGGTAACGTCAGATTTCACTTCGCAAAAATAATGAAACATTATTTGTTCTACTGTGATGGACACAAAGCCACCTGAAACCTCTCGTTAGAGGTCTGTAAGGGAATGACTTAAGCACCTGGTTTTTCCTCCTTGCTTGCTCATCCTGTTTCCATAGTTCCCTTTTCTGTCTTTATGATGGTATCTCTTCTCCTAAACATCACTTTCCAGTGATGCAATCTAGTGCCTTGCAATTACCATCTGACTGCAGAGCCTTCCAGGATATTCAGTTGATATTCCACTAGTCCTCTCACAAACACTGTATTTAAGCCATGCTCCACCTGGTCATTTCTGTACTGGACTATTCCAATTGAATATTTCTGTACTGCTGGTGTGCAACATTATATTCACCATTTAACTTCATATAGAGCTGTGGTTAGATTATCCTGACTGGAGCAAGAAAACCTCAGAATTCAGCAGACCTGTAGTTTTAATGTTACATGAAAACAAGCATACTAAAAACAACTTCTCTCCCAAAAACTCTGTATTACCTCCAATACAGTGAATTTTAAGAGCTTGAAATACGGACAGGAATACTACACACTGTTACAAGAATAGCTGTGCTATTTATATTCACCACACATCAAAAGTTAATGTATCCATTTTAAAGGATGGAAGCTTCCACAAATGTTTTCTTATCATTTTTCTCTTACTTGGCACAGACAATTTCTGATTTTTTATTAAGTCAAAGAAAAGAGACTTGTGAAACATTTTCCATATTGCTGAAAAGTTAGCCTGGACAATACAAGAACTACTGCAAAGTAAAGGAAATAAATAGAGGAGTGGGCTGAATTCCTCCTTGATGGGACAGAACAGGAGGGGACAGAAAACAAGATGACAGGAACAGCTATTGGTCCAAGGCAGAAGAAGAGCATCTTTCCTTCTATACACTTTGTTTAGAAACCTGAAAAGATTAAAAAGTGGTGAATACTGGGAAGGATGATAATAACATCAGGCATGCAAGCTCCTTCTGAGTCTGATGTAGGAACCCACAGACAAGCTTTAGCCAGCCCTGCATGACCCACGAATGATGAACTTTCAGTCCATGCCAGCTTCCCAAATTCTTCTGCTAAAGAAAGAACCCATTGCATTTGGGTAACCAGTTTTAAAGATACCTGCTTACTTCCAAATATAAAAATATTCCACGGATTTTAATGAATCTCCACAGGGAGCTTTAAGACCACCATAAATCCCCTTTAAGCTCTCAGGTCAACCTGGTTATGGTAACTAAAGAATTACACAAAAAAACACTCTCACTAGCTATTCAGTCTTGGCACCTGGATGACAAGTTTTTTTTCATTAATGCTTTATACATATGAACAAAAAAAAAATCTACTCAGTAACCTATAAATTTTAAGCTTTTTTCAGATTTAGGTCAGATTCAGTACAGCTCAATCAGCTTAAAAAATATAAAATCTTAAACAGCCAATAAATACATGTGCAGTTTTCACTCAATGCAGGTTAATAAAACAACCCAAAGAGATGAAAAACCTCCACAGGGCCTCTACTTACCTTAATCCAAGAATATCTTTTTTATAGTAACTCTAAACAATTTAGATAGCAGCAGATGCATGGGGTTGGAAGGAAAGCCTTTAGAAAGGTCATAGAAATCTGTAACTGCGACTGTGATATTACTGAGTCCCTCACACAGGGATCTGCAGGGGGCTCACTTGTTTCTGTTCTGCCCAAGGGCACAGCAGGGACACAGCTGCCTCCATGGTAACCACAGAGAAACCCCAGAGACATCACTCATACCCTCTTCTGCACACAAAACCCAGCACTTAACCTTCAGGCAGATCAGGAAACTTCTCTCACAATGCCATCTTTTACCCTCCCTAAATCAAATGATCCTTTCATATGAATTATAGTACAAATGTTATTTTCAGGGGGAAAAATAAAAGATATATTGAACTGGTACAAACAGTAATTAACATGGATTTTTTTTTTTTGTTTTAAAGATATTTATGAACACTCTAAAATACCTCCAGAGTAATGAATTTCTCTTGGATGTGGATTTGTGGAAACTTTTTGCGAACTTAGAGGAGTTAAACAAGGTGAGTAGAAAAAGAGAAGTGTTACTCAGATCAGGAACCAATCAGCCCAATAAAAGACAACAAACCAAAAGCTTCTATTCAGTTTCAATGCTCACACTTGGTACTTTGTTCAAATAATCCATCTTTTCTTCCTTTCTATGTGGTATATTAGTGAGGGTCAAATATCACCAGTCTAGATAATTCTCTTGTATCTCCAACCAAAGATACATGGTATTTTAAACATGCCATGACAGAGTGGTACTTGTTTCTGAAGGAAACACAAGTTTGAGACTAATTCTCATAAGCAGCAACCTTTAAAAGGATTTGTGAAAATAAACTACAACACAATCCTTACAGCAAAACAGTAAGCATGGCAAAATAATTACACAAGTCCCCTTTTGCAAACAGATGGGCACAAAGACTTTGCTGTCTACTATTCCACTCCAAGAGAGCAAGTTAAAACAAAAGGGTGACCCCCTCTCCCCAGCTGAGGTGTGCCTTGGCATGTGTGTAAGGATCTCTCCCACACAGACTGGATGCTCCGTGCTCATGTGCTACTTACCCTGCACTGTCCAGGAGGAGGGAGGGCACAAGGCTGGACTGTGATATACTCCCACTCTTTGCTGCTTTTGAACAGTTGCTGAGAGACCATTTTCAGCTCCTGAAAGTTAAAAACCCCTAAGTTAAAAATAACTTTCACATTACTTTGGAAACAAAGCAATTTTTCTTAGCCTGAAGTCCCTTTTGCAGGACACCTCACCCTTCACTGCAAAGTGAATTTTGGGAAGAACTCTGCAGCTGCCTTAATTGAATGACTACTCACAATCACATCACATGCCCTAAATCAGCTGCTGAGTTCAATTTATTTCCCTTATTGTAATTCCTTTGCCTTAATAGTGAGTATCTCCCTTTTTACCCAAAACAAGAAAATTGGGAAAGGTCTTCAATGTAGGGACAATTAGCCAGAACTCAAACACATGAGCAAGGCACAGCTGCTCAGTCACAGACCTCACAGCTGGTGAGCTGCTGAATGACCAACCAGCAGGTTTGGAGATCCAAGGAAAAAGGTTTTTAGCTGACAGGTTTCATCTTTGGCTTGTTGTGGACTGTACATGCAGGAAACTACTAGAGTTCAGCAGATGTGTGGCTGTTGATTCTCTTGTTCAAAGAAGAGAGTGGGATATATTGCTGTGTTCCACTTAGCTTTGAGCTTGGCTGGAACTTGGTCATGTCTTGAGAGAATTATTTAAAAAATTTCTTGGTTTACTTTCTAATTTTGTTGTCCTTATTAATGAGGATGATAAATGATTATCTGTTATGCATACTTAAAATAGTGATTAAATGTAGGAGAAAGAAGCTGCTCTCAATGCCTTTTGTGCCTTTTTTCATGCATTTTACAGCATGCATATCTTCTTGACAGCAGGCTGAATCCATGAAAAAATGCATACTGGAAAAGTTGTAAAGGCCAAAACTAAAGAATGAGCATCGTCCTATAAGTATCCTTGCCCCCACAAATACACCAAACAAAGCAGTCTGCAGCTACTACAGTTTGTAGCAGTATCAAAGCAGACTGATGTGCCCTTCTGGCCTAAAATTTGGCCAACAACTTAGCCCAGTCATGAATTTGTGTGAAAATAGTGTGTTCAGGACAAAAGTGTGGGCTCAGGAGCAGGCTCGCAGCCCCATCTGACTGAGAAGGTAGGCACTTTCAAATCCAATATAAACATGTAAAGTTAACTTATGGGGAATATGTGACTTTTTGTAGTATTTTATAGAT
The DNA here is from genome assembly GCA_013397775.1 of Eulacestoma nigropectus. Lineage (NCBI taxonomy): Eukaryota > Metazoa > Chordata > Aves > Passeriformes > Eulacestoma > Eulacestoma nigropectus. The sequence continues at coordinate 144,424 of VZTE01004593.1, forward strand.
ACTTCCTTCACCTTCAATTGTATGAAACTCAAACTATGAAAGATGGTGTCTTCCTCAAACGACCATGAAGGCTTCCTTAATTGTCACAGCTGTCATACACAATCAGAGCTTTCCACAAGATACCATTCACCCACTGTCATTTTTAGTGTCAATCCATATTAAATACAGCTGCTACCCTAAGACAAGTTTAAATGGACTAACTAATCTCATTTCAAAGCTTTTGTCATAAGGCATTATCACAATGCAAGTGCGTATTTGTATCCATTTGTTTTAGCTTCCCACTAATTAAAGCATTCTGGGCATAATTCTGAAGACAATTCTGGCAGTGTTAGAGATAAGTATAGGCACACATTACACTTGGAGCCTTTGGAGAGGCCAGGGATGGGAAACAAAGTTGCTTTAATCTTAACTTCAGATTACTGATGCTAATTTCTCTTTTTTTCCCCCTTAGATAAGTCTCAGTTTTCTGAAAACGTTTTTTGAAACTGCAAAGAAGCACATCAGCAAGTCAGACTCTCCTATGGATTTCAGCTCCATACTCAGAACGGTAACATAATTAGAAGTATTCTTGCTTTTAATGCAAGCAGCAGACCATTTATCATGGCATACAGGTGCTCCAGAGCAATCAGGTCAGTCAAGTCCATGCCATCTGTCACAGGCAATATGGTCAGCCTCAGGTAGCTCCTATCACAAGGATGTTTTGATTTTTATTCAGTGGCATGTTTGAAGCAGCCATGGAAAGGTGCTCTGTATGTGGAATAAAGTGTGGGAAGATTTTCCCTTCCTGGGGAACAGCAGCCTAGACTCTCAGAAGACTTTTCCACTGGCAGAGGCAAAATTCCCACTCTATGGCAGATGCTTCCCTGAGACCAGACCCCAGCCCCATCACTGCCTCTTTGCACTCCTTCACACAGATCCTCCTTTACCCCATGGACCAGACCCATAAGTGTTTATAACTGCTTAATTAAGAGTTCAGTGGGACTGAAATTACACTTTGGCCTGTGTCTGTTAGGCATGAGAGAGGCACAGCCACAGCTGTCCTGCCACTGCCAAGCCCTGCCTGCCCTGCAACCTTTTTGGTCAGTTTGTGTGGTGAACAAGGCAGCTGTCTGAACAGCAGTCTACAGGAGCTCTAACTCCTGCACAACTTCCCAATGTTTGTAAAGTTAAAAATACTAATGAAGACAGAAAATCAACTGATTGACTGGAACCTTCCCTAGCAGTAGAGGTCATTAGAAAATTTCTGGGAAATACTAAAAGACCCTACCTCAGTGTTAAGATTTTTAACAGAGAAATTAAGGCTAGAGCTTGGTTTCTTGCCTCTGTGACCTCTGACTTCAGGCATTCTTATTGATAATTTTTGTGTAGACAGGCAAAATCCCAGACAAAGCTGCATTTTATCTCGCATGACATTCAATATCTCCAACCTAAACGAGGTTATCCTGTTATTTCTAAGAGCATGCTCAGATATAAAACACCATGCTACATGAAGTCATCAAAGCTGTTTCAGAAATAGTGGGTTTCATCTTCAACTTCCACATGAATTTCACATCATTTACTTCTAATGAAACAAAGTCTAACACCTCTGCAGAGCTGTTAGAACAGTACTCTCATGCATTACTTGAGCATTGTTGTGGTATTTTTACTAATTTACTGTTTATTGCTGTTTAAACTGCCCTTTACTTTTTTAATTTCCCCTTTCCCTCTTCCCCCATTTTCCTAGTGTCAAGGAAATCTCGGATAAAATGCACATTACAAACCCAAAACTGTTGTTTCTCCCTTTGTCATGATATTGTATTTTCTTGATAAATTTCCAAACCTTTTCTGCAGTTTTTCCAGGGTGACCTCTGCCAGACACACCAGATTTATTGCCTTAATTATACCTCTGCTGTCTTCTACTTGGAAAAACTGAGACAGAGAGAAGATTTTGGCATCTACCTGAAAGTAAAGTGATGGTTTTGTTGTTGTTGTTACTGTAGTTGTTGTTGTCGTCTTCAGCCTTCCTACCTTATGACAGGATTTCAACAGCAAATTAGGAATATTCATTGGAAGCAAAACTGTGTAGATAGCATTTCACATGGATTTTTTGAACTGCAGAGCCTATCACCAATGAGAAGTCACCCTTCTGAGTGTATGCTCATCTGCAGGTGTGAAAGTCCCTGCTTGTCATTTAGAACAGATAAGAAGGGGAAGAGCTGGGCTGCATTTTTGCAGGCAGAAAATACAAACTACTAGCCTCATCCATTCTGATGTTTTGTACACAAGCCCTTGACTCAGTGACCTCCACCTCAACAAAGTGAAATGGTTACAGGAAAAAAAAGACACAAAAATCAATCCATATTGTAAATTCTTTCTCAAATGTTTTACTTTGGCATCAAAACAAAACCAGTAAGGGAGCATTTACCTCCCTCTAAGGCTGGAAAGAGCTATCAGTGGTGTCTTTATCAAGTTGCAGCACTAGGGCAGGTTCTGTCTTTGCTGACACTACATCCACCTGAAGCAGCAGCTCCGGTCAGTGCAGTGGTGGGGACCTCAGGCTCTGCTCTTTCTGACATCATTAGCGGACCAGTGTGTCCTGTAAATACTTAAGACTGATCTTCAAATTTACAGGCTTAGAAAGAGAAACCTGAAGTAGTGGGGTTTTCTCACAGGTGGCCCAAAACTGGAAGGGCACCTCTTTGTGGCAGGCAAACTCTGCAGCTTGGGCCTTGGAGTTTCACATTGCTTGCTCCCTGACAGGGATTTAATAAATTCACACCTAGGGAAAATGTTCCCCTGTGGCAAGTAGCAGTGACCTTAAAATATAAGGTGGCTTTCAAACCTAACTAGGTTAATTTGTTACATTTTTCCTGAGAAAATTAAAACAGCAGATAAATAAGAGTCCTACTTGATATGATAGCATGGCCACAGCATCTGGAAAGGTAAGAAGCAATGCAGAAAGTGAATCTGGAGGGGCAATGCAATTTCCCCTGTAGAAAGCTGTCCTTGGTTTGGCTGGGATAGTGTTTGGTTTCTAGTAGCTGGCATAGTGTTGTGGTTTGGATTTAAGATGAGAGTAATTTTGATAACACACTGATGTTTACCTGTTGCTAAGCAGTCTGCATTAAGTCAAGGACTTTTCTGTCTCTCACCACCACCAGCGAGGAATCATGTGGGCACAAGAAGTTAGAGGGGGACACAGCCAGAACAGGTGACCCCAACTGACCCAAGGGGTATTCCATACCATATGTTGTCATGCTCAGTGTATGAACTAGAGGGAAAGCTGGCTGGGGGAGGCTCTGCTCTAGGACTGGCTGGGCATTGATCAGTGGATGGTGAACATTGTGCACCACTTGTTCTGTATATTCTGTTATTTTTTTCCCTTCTGTTTCTGTTCTACTAAACTGCCTTTATCTCAAACTACAAACTTTATTTTTTATTTCCCATTTCTCTCCCCCATCCCACAGGAGGAAGTGAAGAGTGAATGAGTGGCTGTATGGTTTAGATACTTGCTGAGTTAAACTATGACAAGAGTCTTTACACAGCCCTTGCTCTCCCTGTGCGAGAAACTCATCTTTCATTAGGCCCTGTCTCATTACAGTCAGCTAATGATGAAGAAAACTGCTTGCTACCTCCCAGCCAGAAGCAAGCTGAAGCCTAAGACAGATTTTCTTTGTCTTCAGCAGTGGTGTGAACAAAATGAACAGTGCAAGAGGTTGCATCTGCCAGAGCTGCTGGTTGCTCCTCTGCATCGACTGACGCGGTATCCCCTCCTCCTCAACAACATCTGGAAGAGAAGCACTGATGAAACAGAGAAAAGTTTTATCCAGTCACTTAAAGAGAAGGTAGAAAAGTCCATAAGTAAGTAACAAAGGTTAACAGTCAAGCATGCAGTTACAAATTAGAAAGTTACGCGGCTTTTCTGTGCATGTTCTTTTACGTGTGAATTGGTCAAGTGTCTCCGCAGAAATGCAACAAGGATGTATGTGCCTTTCTACAATCCCGAGCCTCATTCTGTAGGGAATGATTTGGGCAACCTTGTGCTGTCAAAGCCTCTCTGAGCAATGTCACAGGACTCTCAAATCAGTGAGTCACTTGTATTTTCTCAGAATCATCTGCAGTGACAGGCAAACAATTAAAAGCAGATCTCAAATTGGAACATATGAACAAATCTCAAACAAAGAAGTCTTTCAGCTGGATTTATGTCTAAGGAGGACTTTTTTAGGGCTGATCCTTAAGAGGATAAGTTTGCACTCACAAGGGGAATATTATGTCCATGACCTTTCACTACTGACAGGGTCCTACCATGCAAAGTTGTCTAAGCTACAGATTTTCTCTAGCTATTGTGGAAAACAAGGGGTTGGTCCAGATACTAATTTTTTTCCCTGCATTTTGTTTTAAGTAAATAATTTATTAATTCAGTCTTGTTCAGGGAGCTTTAAATGCATCTCTCAGAGTCTTATGACCATATAGTTTATCAGCAGATAGGTTTATTCCCCAAAGGCTTCCTGCAGCCCCCATTGAAATCCAAGACAAGACAGTACATCAGCAAGACACTTATCCCAGAAGTCTTGACAGGGAGAAGTGCCAGATAGTGCTTCATTCTCATGAGCAGCACACCAAGGCCTTGAGCAACCCAGCACAGTGGCTCACTCAGAGAGTAACCCTAACCCTAACCCCTGCTGCCATCCTTCTCCCCATGCTGGAGGCTGAAGGCTTGAACATCTCCTCAGGAGATGTGGCAGAGAGAGAGTTAATGCATTCTAGAGATACATAAATCTGGGACTCCTTCTTAAGTAAATACTCCAATGACAGAATGACCTTCTAAAAGAGAGACTCAGGTTCCTTCTCCTCTTGCCAAGTCTTATGAGGAGTCTAACCCAATGCCCACACAAGGAGCACACCTCTCTGCGCAGAATGTGTCCCATAGGAAAATAAGATGGGTTTGTTGCTAGCCTGGGGATGTCTGCTGGAAGGACAGTTTTAGCTATGGCCATAAAAGACCATGGGATGTCTGGAGAGTATTACTGGTAGAATAAATAGGTCCTTCCAGAAATTAGACACCTCTGGATCAAGGAAACCAAAGAGTGACCACTCTATTTACAGACACCTGGCAAAGATCTGCCCTCATTTTTTGATCAGTGAATCAGTAACATAAAGAATAGCTGTAGTCCAAGCACTCCCCTTCTGGTGGGGGGTTGGTGTCTGAAACCATTATCTGCAATATCACTCCACCCAAAGACTTAAATTTTTAAGTTGCAGGTCCATTAAAGCTTTCCCCGTAATGGCCTTGAATCAGCAAAGACACAGTCCCCATCTTTCACATTTTGAGGGACCCCCACCTCAGTTAAATACTTCAGTCACTTCTTGCAACACTTTCTTTGAAATTAATTCTCATTAATTTCAACAGTCTTTTTATCAGGCTGTACATATGAAATAAATATTTTTCTCTCACTATACCAGACAGTTTAGAATGACAGGGCTTCTTTTAAAGACATTTTTAAGATTACGGTTTGAGTTTTATATGATTTCCTCTGTTCCCCAGACAGATTAGTAAACACAACCTTTTCATTTGGCAGTGATTTTAAGCATCTTTGAATGCATGAACTGAAATGCTGTCCTTGCTGATCTAAGTAGAGTTTAGGCATTTTTTGCAATTGAGATCAAGATTTCATCTGGGGCCTTACATGTGAGGCACTTCGGCTTTCACTGGAGAAAATCAGTATTTAGCATCTTCTAGAAACAGGACTGCTTTTTCCAGCCCTGGCAGTGACTGGTGTTTCACACATTTCAGGGGATCTGGAAGGTAAAGTCAAGTGGTTGGACAACTTTCAGAAGTTCAGGCAGCTGCAAGAGGTCATAATTTGGCCTCAGGTCTGGGATCGTGACAAAAGGTTCTTTGTCCCAGAGGTAAGTAGATTTTAAAGGGCATTTTTTCCGAGAGGAGGGTTTAGTTTCCTACCTATCTTCATAGTGTGGTCTAAATTTGGCTGATTGTCTGTATTCTAGTTAGTGGGGATGGCTCTGCTCTAACAGGAGCAGCTGCAGCCTGGGCACTGCAAGCACTGTAGCTGAACACACACAGTGCCTTGGATGACAGCATGGGTTGTTCTCAGTTAGCATACAAGAGAGGATAATGATACAATCCAGGAGGACTCTACCATATTTGCTTTTAGGGGACAGAATGAAATGGGATAGATGTAAGTATTACCAGCATTTAACAAAGTAGAAACTATTTGCCTCTTTCGCTTCTCAAGCTGAGCCAAAGAACTTTCCATTTACACTTTAATTGCATTACAAAAACCTACACAGCATACCTGGGTATGCACATTTCTGCTGTAGTCACCCCCTTATCCAAACAGACAGACTTTAAGCAGCACTATGGTAACACCATCAAGTGGGTCTCCTCTCAAGGATTATGTCTCTTCACATACATGGCTGCAAAAACTATTACGCTCACTTTGGAAAAGTAAAACCCAGCTTAACATCTCAAAACCATAAACACATTTAAGCAATAGCACTGCTGAAGAAATACAGCCATGCTCAGTTATCAGCTGTGTGATGTATTTAGCCTGAGGTAAGAACACACATGTGCTCATCTTGTTTAACTGCTGGTTGCCTCCCAGTTCACCATCCATTATGCATGATTCCCCATTTTCTCTCTCTCTTTCTCATTTTTTTGGGTCAAGTGTTTGAAGCAAAACTTAAGAGAAAACAGCAGCGAAAACATTTTGTCTTCAGTGAACAGACTTCTCCTTCATGAAGGGCGTCTGATGCTAGCAGGTAATGTCCCTGAATGTCCTGGTGTCCAGAGATAGCTTAATATAGAATTACACATTGTTATGGCAGGTCTAGAATGAACCTCTGCAACAGCATTTGGGCAGGTGCAGGAAAGAAAAAGCAACTATACAGCTTTTCAGAGAGAGACTGAGATAAAGCCAAATTGCCAATAGGATGAATAGTCCTTATGACTGTTTATTGTCATTTTTCCTGGCAGGCAAGCAGTTGTTTTATCACAATGAGGTAGCTGCTACAAGGTACAAGTTTAGCCACCAAAATGACTGAGACACATGATTTAGTGCATTTAAGAATGCAGACTGGAGGACAAGTAGTTGTGAACTGTACTGGAAATGAGGCTTCTTTATTAAAAGCATTCTGTAAGGTGCAGTGATTCATAGATGTGCCTCATCTTAGAAGTAGCAATTCCTTAAAATAATCACACCATTAAAGTGATTTTTCATTTTCCTTCTCAGAAAGCACAAGGTTCCTTGATGTCTACCTCTTCTTATTCGATGATTTCCTACTAATTACCAAAATTAAACGTAACAAAAAGGTAATAATGTCTAAAGATATACATGCTTGCAGTCGTCATATTTTTTAGCTTTTAGATGGATTTTGAATGTACTTCTGAAGATTGATCTAATGATAAAAATACAAGATGACTAATCAGCATGAAGAACACCTGATACTGCCTTATGCAAATAGCAAATCATAACACTGATTCAATAGCCTGCTCCTAGGCTCAGTATGGTACAGGAACACTATTACAGGCAGAATTTACATTACAAGACCTTAATATCTTCCTGATGTTGTTCTGATGTGCTGGATTCCTAAAGCTCAGAAAAGTTTCAGGAATGTAAGACTTTTTCTAATGGTCCTTGTAACCTGAGAATTTTTTATCCCAGAGATATCAGAACTTTTGGAAAGAAGAAAAAAAATTAAAAGGAAAAAAAACCAGGGAAAGGCTAAAAATGATGCAAGATTGGCTACACTTCTAGTTGTCCTCTCTTTGCCTTGATTTCCCCAAGTTTAAAATTGAGATATAATGATTCTTCTCAAGAAAATGTTTCTTGATGAATGATTCTATAGAGTTCTATAGATGACAAATATCTGTATTTAGACACCAACAGAAGACACTGGATGACCTGAAATTCCTAAAGCTTCAGTGTAGGAGTGCATCTAGTTAATTAAGTTTATGAAACTGATGTAAACTGAGTCTAAATGGACCTGTGATCAATCCCCTGGGTTTGTTTTTTTTTTTAAGGAGATAGAGAAAGCATGCAGTGAGAAGTTTTAGACTAGCAGCACCATCCCTTAGCAACAGGGGTGGTGAAGGAAGAAGAAATTCAAGGGACCTGGTACCCTTAGGCAAATCTCTTTGAGGGTTGTCCCACGTACATTTGTTGGTGAACCTTCTGTGAAGGGCTGCAACTCAGCTGGAGCTCCAGGAATTCTGTCTCGTGCATATACAAGAGGGGAGATGGGGAAACATACTTCCAAGGATGGAGAAAAAAAATCTGCTATCAAAATAAGGGGGGGAAGGGGAAGAATACTTCTGGAATGCCTTTGACTGTTTTCTGCTCGGGGACTTGTGTTTCTATTGTAGCTTTTTAATGAAAGGTGTGACCTTGCAGGGGAGCTCCAGGTACCAGCCAGGTTTTCCAACATTCCTCAGGCAAATAAGCTCCTTGTGTATCTTTGACAAGGGAAAGCACATAATTTAGAGTTGTTTAGTTCCTATACTTCATGAGCAGATTGCAGACAACCTGCTAACAAACTTCATTTTCTATTCCCAGAAATATGGAGGCTCAGACACCAGCTTAATCCCTGTCTGTCCTTCCCTCACTGCTGAGCTGCAGTCCTTCATAAGAGAGGGGGGATTTTGCACAGTCCTAGACCAGCCCATCCCACTAGACAGACTCATACTGAAAAACGTTGAACCCGTCCACGTTACAGGTATGTGCCTGCATGCACTTGAATGCCTTCATTAACACCATGTCAATGCACTGTGTGTGGTAGCATAAGGACAAGCTGCTGTTTGCCCACAAACCACCCTCAGATGCCTGGAGTGCAAACATCGGTGCCTCAGCGCTGCCTGGCTTCACAGCTCTGCTCCTGCTGTGAGACATGAGCTACTGCCTCAGACTTCACAGCCCGCAGTCCCCGGCTGCCAGCAGTGACTCACACACACACCAGTGACTGTCACGTATTATCTATTCACTCCAAAGGAAGTATGAAGACTCCAATGACTTCTTTCTCACAGGCCAAGTATTCCCTTGTCCTAACTGTCATAATATGCTCTATCAAACCCCAGGCATCTTTCCCAAGAACATTTTCAATTCCATACTAGTTATGCAGCACTTTTTCAGCTGTACCACTAGATTGTTCTCCTGGGTGTCCTCCCACATACACAGCAGCCATTCTCACAGAGGCTAGAGAGGAGATTTACCTCCTGCTACTGCTCCTACTCACATCTCCACCAGCTCTTGAGAGGATGGAAATCACCCACCATACATCAATGCTTCCTTGCTCTCAGATATCCAAACACATCACTGGAGAATACGCCTCCTATTACTGCTGCTGTGCTGTTGGATGAGGGGTGGAGGAGGGCTGACAGCTTGAGAGAATGACCAGCCTTACCCTGCCAAAACAACGTTCCTGAAGTCACCAAGTCAGAGTTTGTGTCAGGGAACAGGCATGAAACATCAGGCCTCCCCTCAGTCTGAGCCACTGACGCAGAAGGCTCTCACACACCTCACCTTGGTGGTGAACAGTGCCACATCCAGTTAGTAGCCAGTCATTAGTGATGTTCCCCAGGGCTCAGTATCGGGGACACCTGTTTAACACCTTTATAAAAGACCTGGATGACGGGAGCGAGGGAACCCTTACTCAGTTCATAGATGACATTAATTTGGGTGGGAGTGTTGATCCACTGGGAGGTAGGAAGGCTCTGCAGAGGGATCTAGGCAGGCTGCATTAACAGGCTGAGACCAAATGCATAGGATTCAATACAGTGCAGTGCTGGGTCCTGCACTTCAATCACAACAACCCCATGCAGCACCATGGGTTTGGGGAAGAGCGGCTGGAAAGCAGCCCAAAAGAAAAGGACCTGGAGGTGCTGGTTGACAGCCAGCTGAACATGAGCCAGCATGTGCCCAGGTGGCTAAGAAGGCCAATGGCATCCTAGCCTGTGTCAGCAATAGTGTGGCCAGCAGGACCAGGGAAGAAATTGATCCCCTGTACTTGGCACTGGCGAGGCCACACCTCAAACTGTGCGTCCAGCTCTGGGTCCCTCAAAGGACATTGAGAATCTGGAGTGTGGCCAGAGAAGAGCAGTGAAGCTAGGGCAGGGTCTAAAGAGTAAGTCCTAAGAGGACCAGCTGAGGGAGCTGGGGGTGTTTAGCCTGGAGAAAAAGAGGCTCAGGGGTGATCTCATCACTCTCTACAACTACCTGAAAAGAGGCCGTAGCCAGGTGGGGTTCTATTTCTTCTGCCAGGCAACCAGCAGCAGGACAGGAAGAAATGGCCTCAAGCTGCACCAGAGGAGGTTCAGGTTGGACGTCAGAATTTTTTCACAGAAAGGCTGGTTAAGGATTGGAACAGGCTGCCCAGGGAGGTGGTGGAGTCAGCACCCCTGGAAGTGTTCAAGAAACGCCTGGAGGTGGCACTTAGTGCTGTGGTCTAGCTGACACGGTAGTGTTCAGTCAAAGGTTGGACTCAATGATTTTGGAGGTCTTTTCCAGCCTTAATGACTCATTGATTCAAGTCTAACACTGCCAAGATCACAAGAGCCTCCTATATCAAAGAGAATGAAAAGAAATACAAATCTCTGGGCTCCAGGGTCACCCTAATCCTAAAGACTGAGAGGAAAAGCTTAGGGAGTTACAGTGCTCTGTGTGAAAGCAATAGATATGGAAAATAAACCTAGAGCCTGTATAATTTATGAAAACTTTGAAATACATTCACCCAGACTATTTAGCATTCAGCATCAACGCTGAGAGGATATAAAGGTAGGCAGTAAAAGGAAAATGACTAAAGATGAGATAAGGGGATGAACACATGAATAATAACCATTTTTTAAACATGCTCCAGGCACTGTCTGCCTGCCTAATAAGTCCCTGTACTAAACCAGCAGAAATGGAGCAAATGCATCAGCGACCATTTGCCTACAGGCTGGAGGGGAGGTCAGCCCCACATCCTGCATAAGCCCAGGCTGAATGCAAGGTCAACAGCTCCTGGGTGCTGGAGAGGGCAGTGCAGCCACTCTCCAGTTTGGACCTAAAAGACTGACCATAAAAACCGTAATGGAAATGGAAATAAGACTTTTGGATTTTTTTTTTCCAAGCCAGCATTTCCCACAGAGATTCCTAACCAGGGTCTTTCTATCTCTGTGACCCAGCTATAATCATGAGAATAGACAAAGTTGTCTTCTGCATTCCAGCCCAGGCTCTGTGCGCTCCATGACCCTTCCCTGCACCCTGGGCCTCATTGCCTGACCTCTCTCCCACATATTCTTACCAGCTTTTTTACAGCTATAGCCACAGCAGTCTCTTACTTACTTGTACTTACTTACTTACTACCTACTTGTAGTCTTACACCACCTTGGAAGCCCCATCCTAATACAGGACCCCTTGAGGTGAGGTACAGTAAAAATAGTGAGAAAAATTACTATAGGGAGATTGCAGTTCAGATTCCCACCATTCTGTGTAAAACAACAAGCAAACATTCCAGTGTCAACAGAAAATATCCTTTTGCAGGAGAAAAAAAATATGTTTAATATTGTCTGGAATGTGTGACCTTGGGGAATGTTGCCAATATATCTGCAGTCTCAAAGCAACTTTTATTACTGGTGGCACTAAAAGATTAGTTAGCATGTTCTCAGAAAGGGCATGTGATCCATCACATTAATCAAAAATTAAATCCTGATTTTTGATCTAGCAAGTACTTCTGCATCCATTAGTTTGCAAACGGTTGACATCACTTTAAAAATAAACAAAGCTCAATACAAGTAATACAAAAAAATAATTATGTTGCAATATCCTAGAAATACCCTTTTGGCAGCAGGCCAGAGGCTGATAATTATGTAAGATAATTCTTGTCCAAAGCCTTCTATGCATTAGTGAAGGGATAAAAGATAAAATTGCACGTTCATAACACCAGGAAGGTACCCTAAAAGCAGAACTACCTGCAAACACCATGACCTTGCAAAAGAGATGTAACTTTACATGTGAAGGTAATAGTAGGAACCCAGCTCTGAAGGTTGTAAGCAGCAACATATTTTCTGATTAGAAAATCACTTTCCTTTTATTATTCTGCTTTGGATTTAATCTTTGCAACTATTTATTATTGCTCCACTAATAATGCTTTACACTATATTTGAAGAGGCCAGACTCACTAGTATGTCACTATATCAAAGACTGCTAATCTTTCCTGCCACAGAATTTCTTTTAGAAAATATTATTGACTGATGCCAAGCATTGCCCAGAAAATTCATTTTTAGAACTGTAAAGTTCCTTTTCCTATTGACCACAGACAGACAGAAGGCATGAGTTCACAAACATATCCTCTCTGCTGCTATACATTTTTGCTGCTGATTTGCTCCAGTAATGTAACCAGTCTGTGCTCCACTTTCCTTTTCTATAAAACTAGGATTATAGGGCTCTTCATCTTGCAGAAACATTTCGAATACTTGGAAATACTCAGATAAGAAGCATTACACAGCAGCAAGATACTGTACATAGTACAAGGCTTCTGAGCAAACTATATGGACTAGATAAATTTATGAAAAAGATACGTCAACTGCAGTAGACACAGAAAAATACTGCCTTGCCCTGGCAGCTCAAGATCTGGGCTCTCCTCAGGCTGTGTGGGTTCAGAAGCAGGGCTCTGCTTAGGCACAGCGTTCGCAGGCAGGCAATCTCACACCTTGTTCACCACTGCTTCACTTAGAGCAACATCAGCTAAAAAAAAGCAGTGCCCTGTGAATCCAGAGCACTGGAACAGGTTGCTGTGCCCCCCTACCTGCTACTACCAGCCCACCCAAGTACGTCTGCTGTCTGCCACAGGGTTTTGGCTGCCTGAAGATGCTTTTCCCTCCTCCTCTCCCAGGCTTGCTTCATAGCAGACTTAAGCCTCCCCGTTATTCCAGACATGTGAGATTGGTGTCACTTCGTTCCCTTGCAGAGAAACGCACTACATGATGCTCACAGTCATCTTCAGGAACAAAAGCTTGGCAGGAAACATGTCTGGCTGCCGGCAGCCAACCAGGGGCATCCCCAAGACCACCAGCTCAGGCACAGACCCATGGAGAACCCGAAGCCAGCACTAGCCTGAGTGCAGCCACTGCCCCATGTGCCAGCCATTATATGGACTTATTTAAATAAAATAAAAATGGAACCTTTCTTTTCAATTTTTGATATTTGTTATTCTCTAACTTCAGTTATGACTTAGTCCACTTTGAAGGGAAATATTTCTTAACAATCCTCAGGTAGATTCAAAAGCACCTTAGCTGCACAATGACGAAACAATCAAAAATAAAACAAATGCAAGTAGAATTTACATTTTGAAGTAAGAAAGCTCCGTACGCAACAAAAGTAACTCACCCTACGAGGGTGCAATTGCCCTTTTAGAAATCAGAAAAGATGCTTACATATATAATTTCTTCTATCATAATCAATGTGATATAAAACTGGACTGACAGTTGTATGAGGTGCATTTATATCACTTCTTTACATTTTTTTCAGTCTTCGGCCTGCGAAATGCTTTTCTAATACAGCATGAGAACAGATATCGGCAGTGCATAGCAGTCTTCTTGCTACAAGCTCCAACAGAGACTGCCAAGGTAGGGAGCACACCTTTTTTTTCTTCTCTAATTACACAGTTATGCTTTCCCTAAAGGAGGATGGCAGCCTAAAAGTGGTCATGCTGTGTTAAGAATCTCTTACAGTTGTGACATTTGACCAAAACTGAAACAAAACAAAACAACACCCCAGTGCTCTGGCTCACATATTTGTTACACGATTTTTGCTGCTGAACATGTTCCAGTGTTCTATCAGGGTTGATAGGAGGTCATATTCTTGTTGAAAAACATTATCAATTCTGATTGCTAAAAAAAAGATCCATTTCTTTTGTCACAGAAGACAGTCAGCCCCTCCAGAGAAGTCAACACCAAAACAACCCCCCTACACCCAATTCACATGCAGTAGTACTCAGATCAGAAAACTCTCATGCTCATCTATTCACAACATGCATCTTGCAATTTCAGACTGAACAGATGGTATGATTAATTCCACTGTTATATATATTTACCCCTTATTTTCTCACCATATCACATTTCTAGTAACAGCACTGAAACTAACATCTGAAAGTGTGGCAGGCACTTCACAGTATTTTGCTTTCTCATGTAAATTGAATTTCCCTCTCTAATACCTAATGCACAGAAATTTGACTGCCATTAATACTAATTCTTAAAAGTAAATGGTGGTAGACTTTCTCCAAGAGAAGCACTGAGTGAATTCTTTCCATTTTCAAGTACTGGCTGGTAGTTTCATGGCTGATACTTGGAATACCTATCTACTCAAGAAGTCATTACTTTCTCCTGTTACTGAAATATGACCTTCTCTTTCCAAAACTGCCTTCATGCCAGGGCTACCATCTTCTCAATGTCATAGAATCATAGAATAGTTTAGGTTGGAAGGGACCTTTAAAGGTTTTAGTCCAAAGAATTAATCCTTTTAGGGTTAGTCCAATGTCTAATCATAGGAGCTCAGAGACAGCTCAACTTCTGTGACTAGCAGAGAGAAGGAAATTACATATCTGAAATTATCTCTCTATCACCCCCTGCTCTCATACCTCGGTGACAGCAAATATAGAGCTGAATGCTGTCAGCATGATAGTAGAAACTGAAATTCAGATGGCAGCACATGGCCGATCTTGGAGGGGGACAGAACTTGTGATGCTGATAGGACTGGAGCTGTCTTAATGAGAGAAATGAGGAACCCAAACTGCAGGGACAGCATTAAGTTAATTCATAAACATTACACAGAAAGGAGTGAAATAGCCTGCAACAAGCTTCACCATTACAAGCAGAGCATTATAATCCTACCTTCCAACCAAAAAGGGAAATATTCACCAGAAATTCCTGGCCCCAGACACAGATTCCAGCAGTATGTAGTGGCCTGAACAACTGGGAGAGTCTCAGTTGTGGGATAATTCATGTTTCCTTCAGCAATTATGAGCATGAGCCTGAAGAGATGCTAAATAAAACTAAAGGCTATGCGTGTTTGTGCATCTAACTTAATGGAACTTTTTTAGGTTGTCTTGGTTTACAGATATTTTTTCTCATTACAGAAAGCATGGATGTCACAGATAGAAACAGCAGTCTCCAGTTACACCACACAACATGAAACGAAGAAAAGCACTGTTTTCTGCGTCCCTGTTGAATCCTCTGAAATTTAACAATGTCAGCACTGCATGGACAGAGCCAGTGGAAGACTACTGTGGTCATAGTATAGTTATTTCTTTCAGAATGCCTTAGGTCTCTGAAGCTAACAGATTTCTGTCTTGACTAGACAAAAGGAGCTTGGACCACAGCATATAGGAATAAATTGGAGGAGGGGAATGAGCCATGCAACAAACGTATCGCTCTTAGATGCTTCTCTGCTTCACCTAGGGAAGGCTCTTGCCACCCAGGGAAGCTTTAATAGAGCTTGTCATTTCCTAGAAAGCATGACAGGGGAAAAGCCCTTATGCTGGTAAGGACAACTCATTCACTGGAGAAGTTTAGAAGGGTTATTCCATCCATTCAAACTGTACTAATAAATTTCATTAAATTATGTAGCCATAGCTCCTGATAATTACGTGTCTCTACCTACTACCCTATAATATCACAAGGTGGTTTTTGCATTAACACTGAGCATGTGTATATATGAATATATATGTACACACTTAGCTGGTCCAGTGCTCTCCAGATACAGCCTAGGCCACTTTGATACACAAATTCCTGCTCTTCCCCTGTGCCTCTTATGGGCAAGTTTTTGTCACAGCTTCCTGGGAAAGGAACAGCCATCAGGCTCTGTGCCAGGTGGTGAATGACTGAAGCAGGGCAGAACAGTGCAGACAGCAGATCTGCATCAGGGCACCGCACAAGCTGCCAACACCTTGCCACGGCTTGGCTGACATAGCTGCGCTCCATCTCCCCAGTCCCATGCTGAGCTGCACACTGCATCACACCGAGGGCTCACCAGAACCTCACAGCATCTTGAAACCAGTGCTGACAGAAAGACATTTCAAGCCCAGAGGAGTCACACCTGACAGACTAAGGTCTGTCCTTTGTGTGCTGGCAGAAGGGAGAGGGTATTTCACTTTGTATACTTTTTACCAAAACAACCTTAAGCCAGGTCTACTCACTTTACCAGACAAGTAGTCACTCCTGGAGACCAGCATGTCTCCAAGGAGGACAGCCCAGGAGAAGGAAGTACTTACACACAGGCTTGTCTTCATGGAGACACAAGCTCAATAGGCTTTTCTGTGGTGTCAAGAGAAAGACACCTCAGGAAGTAGTCAAGGCAGAAAGTGACTTCCCAATTCAAACTGCCTTTCAGAGGAGACCTCTTCTCTCCATCTTTCTCCATATCCACACAGTCCCTGCTTCAATAGCTAAACATGGGTTTTCGTTCATGCCCCCACAACTCAATGGTGGCTTTGTCACACAACTGATCTCCCACATTAATCATCTGGCTTCTCTCTGCAACACAGTTCCACCCCGAAAGAGCTTTCCATTTCACAAGTGAGACCTTCATTGGTCTAAAAAATAAAACAAGTGCTACTTTTGAGTCTTCCATTTATGCCAATTGTCCAACTGCATTGAATGTGATGTCAGATGTCTATCACAGCCAGTGATAGAAGGACTTTCATCAAATGTGGGATACTCGGCAGCCTCGCACAGCTGTTGAGAATGGAAAGACTACTCTGAATTTAACCTGTGAAAAAAACAGATTTGAAAAACAGTCATTATTACTGTGCCCTCAGGAATGTGAAAGCCTTTGTTGCAACTCCCCACAACTTTACGAAACTGGAACATTTAGCTTGTTCTTACATGTGTGGGTCCCTACAGTTCATTTGTAAAACTATATATCCAACATTTCAAAGTAGCTTTGCTGTCTGAAATGGGGCAAGGTAGTTTTGAATGATATAAGCTGGTCTATTAGAAAGGTCTAATTTTTTTTTATTATTATTAATCATTCCTTTAACAGATTAGAAAACAAAAATGACATTTCAGCAACAATTCATCATAGTTTATACACAACCCATTGATGGTGTCACCTTCTCATTCAAATCCACAGCCACCTTCCAGATCACAGAGTTTAAGAATTACAGTGCACACTGGACTAAATTCTTTCACAATGTAAGGCACAACTACATGATCACAAGTAGTAAACACAAACACTGAAAGTTGAACTTAAGAGAATAAAACTTCCATTAAAAAGAAATAAAACCAAAACAGACTCATGCAAAAAATCTCTCTACACCTACAAAGATGGTATGATCCAGTTTAGAAGTACAGTACTCTGTAAGTAAAACTGCAACGTCTTTTATAATACATTACTTCTAAATACCAAGTAAAAACTTATATTTTTTCCATTTATATTTTATACAATTATACAGAAATTAAGCTGTATGAACAATATTCACATCTGCAATAATAAACTGATCATTAAAAGTCAGAAAAGAGGCAAATGAGACCATGTAATTCGTGGCACACATCCATTAAAGAACACCATTCATCAAGTTCACATCTCAAGTACTGAAGAAAAAAAAGCACGACCAAATGAATGTATCCAAAATGTATCCAAACGACAAAGCTCCATACAAAACTGGTTTTACCCAGCAGACCATAACTGTGAAAGCTTGTGGTTATGATTTATTTCCTGTCCAACCGCTAGAGTTTGCAAGGTTGAAACTACAGAAGTTAGAAGAATTTAAAAGAATTTACAGTAACTTGAAACTGTTGGATACTTTCAAATACACATTAAAAAAAAAATACTTAACTCTTTTCCTTTTTGGTGATAAACTTTTGCAATTTTGGCATTCACTATAACTTTTACATAACATGACAGTGAGAAAACCTTATTAAACTTACCTAATGTTTGAATTTCACACTGAGAGGTAGCTTAAATTAAGTCTTATGTAATGGCATCAAATGGGGGGGGTGGGGGTGGTAACTTTTTTTTTGTGACTTTTTTTCTTTTCTTACAAAAGTGATTATTTCTATACAAGCAGCATTTTGGATATATTACTATAAAAAGTTCTGGTGTTTGCTAACCCAGAGAGACATTCTTTCAAACATCCCTTTTGTGCCAGGAATCAAGCTCCAGCGTGATATAATGGAGGACTTTGCCATAAAGCCAATAGTAGTAGCCTGGACCTGCCAGCACTGACCTGTTGACATACAACAATGAACATCCTTTCTCGGCCCTCTTTACCCAAAAAAAAAGCAGGAAATACAGATGAATTTGGTTGTAGTGCTATGTTTCAGTCACAAGGGGAGGGAAAACTGGAAAACATGCCTACCAGGCTTCCTGCTTTCATTCAACATTGATCCAAAGGGGTAGCAGGGCTTCAGCAATCTTCAAATGCACAGACACTTCTCTATCTGCTGCATAGTGAGTGCTTAATATGTGGAGAGCTACAGATGATAGGCAGAGTTTATTACATTACCTAGTACCTACACTCTTCGTTATTGTGAACTTAAGTGGTATCTAATGTTCTCTCTAAACATGCAAACCTTTTTATTCAGTGCCTCTTTAAAAAGAAACAGAAAAAATACCTCAAAAACCACATTTCCATGGCAGGACTTACCTGCTATTATAGCTAGTTTTGAAAAGTACATCAATTAGTGCTTTTGGAGAGGCTGTGTTTGGACAGTAATTTTGAACTTATTCTAGAAGGGATACTGAGATCAAGACTTCAAAACCAAAGAAATGGACAACTGGCAAGATCCTTTCAAATACATAAAATTCTTTTTTTTTCCTCATTTTATAATCTTAAAATGAATTTCTATGAAGATGTGTGTGACTAACACGGTTTTTGTCGTTACACATGCTCTCAGATGATGATTGTGTTTTTGGTAAAAGGAACTGTGAGTGCAATTCTCCTTAGGGCCAAACACATACAGTGAAAAATCCAGCTGACGATAAACCTGCTGTCCAATGACTACAGCTAACACATGCAATGCACATGATGCCATTCCACTTACTGTAGATTCTCTTAGATAGACAGCAAAAAGTGCACAGTGCAAATGACAGTGTTGTTTCCTAGTTCTCTGAGAATATGAGAGCAGGAGGGGTGGTACCTGGAAGAGCAATTTATCAGTTTCAACATGCTCAAATCATGGTATCATTCTTCTTGGCATAGTTTATATTCTGTTTGAACCTCAGCTCCAGCATTGTTCTGTCCATCACTGAGTACTGGCCACGTATTTTTTTAAGTTTTGCAACAAGCATTTATTCCCACTCCATGGTTAACTGACACGCAACAATCCAGAAAAGCAGTTGAGTTTTCCAGGTCCCTTTATAATGTCATTTCTCTTACATCTAGCATGAGAAGCTCAATTGTTCTGGCTCGTGTAATACAAACATAGAGAGGTTACTTCATGCCTGCTCCCAAATCCCTTCTTGCTTGACTAATGAGAAAGCTTTTCCAGTGAGGATTCACAAATAATCCTAATGGTCCCAAAGCCAACAAAAGTAGTTATTTATTGTTCTTGTGTACCTAGTGCTCCACATTAAATGGCAACTTGGTTACTTGACACCTTTCAAAAACAGAGGCAAAACCCCACATTGCACCCTACAGCTTAGACTCTTGTGCCAGAGAGTGAAGCCAGCTGAAAAACGAGATCCCTCTAAACCTCTTGCCTCTGTTGGAAACTGCAGCAGAAAATTCCTTTTGTCTCTTCATCTCCAGACAGCAACTTTTCCTACTGTGACTCATTACTTTTATCTTCTTCATTCAACCTTTGCAGAAGGGGGAAGATTACTGTAGGGAGTACATGGGGAGAAGAAATAAGTAAGAGTGAACCACAGCCAGCTAAGATCAAAAGCCTGCACTGACCTCTGCAATGCTACCTGTCTCCAGTATGATGTACTGCTGACATGAGGCCAGAGTGGAACAGTAGGATTTGGCATTTGTGAGGCAAAAATGCAAGGGACTGTGGGTCTTCGTCTGGGAAGAGAGGTGTTGTCTCCAGGAAGTTAAAAGAACCTTTCCCCACCCTTAGTAAGACCATCCTTTACACTTTTACAAAAGCTTCCATAGCTTGTCTCTGCCCACAAAGCAGCTGGTGTCTCACATTCTGCTCTCACAGCAATTCTGAATGGGGATGGAGTGTCCTGCAGATGGGACAGTTTCAAGAACAAAGCCCACACTTCACTGTCCCATTCCTGATGCCACAGTAATGATTAAGGCTGCTTGAGGATCCCACAAACCTACTGGTTTGAGTGCTGGTTTTGACATTATTTTCACCTCTTCCTCTATAATGGCCACTCCTCATTGAATCAGAGCAATCTGCGTCTTGCTAGAGGCTGTAAAAACACATCACTGTGCATCCTCCAGTTCCAAGACTCAATCTCTTCTGCCATTTTATTAGTTTTTCCCTCTGTTCCTATGTCTGCAGTCTGAAAAATCAGTACGTTAAACTGTTTTGCCTGGAATAATTTAATTTACTGTGGCAAAAGTCACCAGGCTTTTTACTTGGTTTTCCTATTACTTAGATTTCAAAGAAGTGGAACAAAAAGCCCACATTCCTACCAAAACATGCCATCAAAACAGTCAGAATCTGCAAGCATATTTGTAAATACACAGCTTTTCATCTTCCAGTTTCCCCTATTATGGGACATTTTATTGAACTTGAACACAGCTTCCAACCTGGCAGTGAAGCCAAGCATTATAGAGTCAGTATACCATCATCTTGTCAACAAATACAGATGAGCACTAAGAATTATAAGTACAAAAGAAGGATTGTAAGACTCAGCAATGTAGTCATAAATTTACTCCAGTGAAGAGCTGTAGAAATTGTGACCTATTGCTGCAGAATTAAAGCTCAAGCATGAAAGTTTCTACCCCATTGTTCCTCCAGATTTTAACAATCCTTCTTTCTACAAATGTGTGTTCAAAAAGCCTTTCCATCCCTTCAAAAAGCTGGTTATATAAACTGGCCAGCAAAAAGCAACTTTCAAAAATCAAGCTGGTTTTGCCCTGAAGCTGAAGAACCCCATACCAAGGTGTGATGTGCAGTCAACCGACCGCACTGCTTCAGCAGCCTGCTGAGAAAGGTGACTCCGCTTGTCTTTACACAAAGGCATCCCAAAATGCTGAATTAAGAACAACCTCAGAGCTTCTACCACTGCAGAAGTCTCTCCTGAGCTTTCACACATTCCCAGCCAAAACCAAAATGCCTAAACACAACTGAATCTTCTAACCACTTTCCTAGCTCCCCTGAAATATCTCCATCTTCCTCAGCCTCATGCGTTTTGATCTTATGCAGCTGTGGGAAGTTTCTCCCTTCCCTCTCAAAATCCCTCCTGTTCTATGTGGTAGTCCTTCACCCTGAGAACAGTACAAGGCTCTGTGTGTTACACAAAAGGGCAAAATGCATCTAGGCTGGAGCACGACTGTCGCACCTGTGCTTTTCCCACATTTCTAAAGTCAGACAAAGAAAGACTCTAAAGCAATTTTTTTTTTGTTTCTCTCAGTAAATAAATAAATAGAAAAAAAATTCCCAGAGGCAGAGATTCTGTTCATATTTTCTATTCAAAAGATTCTTATGCCAAACAGTTACACTGATGAGGAGAAACAGAGAGTCCAGAGGGTCTGTTCATATGGAATTGTTGCAGCAATTGGTTTTTTTGAGCAAGCAACTCTCAAGTTCAAACCAGAAAAGCAGGTATGAAACACAGTGGTAACTCAAAGCCTTTTACAGTGACAAGAACAAGTCACATCATTCAGCTGGCTTTTGGGAAATAAGAATTGAATTTTAAGGAAGCTCCTTGACACTGTAAATGTAGAACTAGCTGGGTAAGTTAAAAGGGGATATGAAACATATAGATCACTACTTCTGGAGTAGAGGGATGAAGTTTCTTCACTTGACAGTTAATCAAGACAAGACATTTTTCATAAAGGAGACATTTCTTCATTCACATATAGAGCTGTAACTATATAAAAGCAAACAAATTTTCCTAACGATGACTAAGCTTCCATCATTGTGACAGAATTTGGTTCCTTGCCTCAGGCAAGAAGTAGAGGAATTCAGGACACAACCCTTTTGTTTTGAACAGCTGGCAAAATTTAGTAAGATACTGAAGCATTTTTGGGGTGGAGAATTTATTAGAGTATTTAAGACAAAAAATTCCTAAATATTGGAAGGTATAACCCCTGCTTGGAAGAAATAATCTTAAGGTTTTTGAAATATCAGATACAAAGGGAAGAAAAGTCAGAGACAGGCAGGCAAAAACAAGAGGTGCAAACAAAATCACAACATAAAAAGAAGTTTGGAGCATACATGAACCATACAAGAAACTTCTGTTCCCAGTACAGAAAATATGAATAAGTATTTAAAACCATATATAGTGGCCTCTTAGTTAGAGCTGTTTGGGTTATAACTAAGTCAGCAGTAGGAGATTCACACAACCATTCTGAGCAGACTAAATCACATAACTAACACAACACTTCAGAGCCCCTGGTAACGGGGATCAGACAGAGTAATGGAAAAGTGAGGTTTGTTAGGTGCAGCAGGAGTTCACCTTCTTCCATCAAAAGCTGAGGGAAGGGATAAAAGAAAAGGTCAGATAAACTACAGTTGTCTCAAAAAATACTTTTTCTTAGTTGGATACCTGGCTTGGAAGTTCTGGATGTCTCTTTAGAACAGCAGTGATCTCTCAGTGCTTCCAGGGTATGGGCAGGGGCAGAGATGTGCTACAGGCTCCTACCAGTATTGTTTATTCACTTTTTAAAAGCCACGTGTAAGGGTTTCTTGAACATTAAAATCCGTCAACCAAATTCGTAAAAGTGAAATCAATCACTATGGGATGAAATACTGTAATGTATCATACAGTACTGCCACAATGCCAGATAAACTTTGTCTCATCATTTTTTCACACATACTCTCTCAGAGAGACAGACACTCACACACCAACTGTGCAATACAGGTAAAGATGTTCCAGCACCCAAGTGCTGTATTTGGAAAAGGACTTGGGTGCTGATACTACAAGTGGGTAAATAAAACTGGGTTGAAGTTGAGTCCAGCCATTACCCTCACTGTGGAGTTCAAACTTTAGAGAGAAAAATGCAAGAACCAGAGAGACAGAAAAAAAACCAAAATCACAGGAGGTTATAAAGAACATCAGATATGCAATCAAATGCAACAATTAGTTATGTTTTTACAGCAATGTTTGATACATTAAATCCTCACAAGTTTTTGCATCTTCCTTTTTCTTTGAAGGAAACAAGAATAAACTTCAATATCACATAAATGCTGTTTCTCTTGAACAAAAAAATAAAAGATAAAAAAATACATTGTTACTCCTCTGTTTAAACTTTATTTACAAATAACTGGGTATTTCTAATCTAGACATAAAAGCTCTTTCCATGATTAATGTCAGTAAGCTATGGATGATCTGAGCCCATGTCTCACAAAAAAATACAATAGTTTTGCTTGGTATCAATAAACATTTTAAAATATACTAGATTTTGCCAAGTGTTACAATCATTGTCCAAACTGAATAGTAGTCTGAATGCTGAATGAAGTGCATCAACAGAAATAGTAAATTTTAGTGTAACATTTCTTTGTCACTCACGATCGCCAGTTATCCTTGCAAGTCATTAAAGCAAGTATCACAGACTCGGACAGGCTTCTTGGAAGAAGGAGTTAAGGCATTCTTTGCTGAGCACTCGGCACAAAAGATATTCCCACACTGTCTACAGTGATGCTGCAAAAGAGAAGAAACATACATGCTGAACATCAGTGGCAGAGCAGTGATCACTAATAGAGATCACTATCATGTCAAGTCAACTCTCAGCCAAATCAACTCTCATGTTTCAAAAATTAGTTTTAATTTTTAAGTAGCAGTTACATAACACAGAGAAGGTCATATGAGTAAATCCCTTCTAAAGGGTATATGAGTAAAACATTCAGAAGTGCTTCACTGAGTCAAGAGAATACACCGGTTTCAGAAATGAGATGTTAAGTTCATCCTCCTCTTGAATTTGTTCTCTTGAACTTGCTCTGATCACATGAAATACATTCTTCTTATATGTAACTACCTGCTTTCACATTGAGAAGTATCCTTGAATTAAAGGATCCAGCAGCCTTTGTTCAAAGACTACCCAAAGAACATCACCAAAACAGTGCAGGCCAGGGGGAGTCACCTAAGACCAAGTCAGGAAGCTCTACAAAAATGAACCTCCCAAATATCCCTCATCTACTTCATTGCCAAGTCACTTGTTGGAGGGGTGCTCATCTCTGGATGAAGGGCAGACCCTGCCAATTGATGCTAACATCTTAGCTGACCACAGCTGTTTTTACAACCAAGGTCTGACTACAGACCTAAAACACACCCAGTTGTTTCTTCTGTTCCATGTTTAGCTAGTGTTTAGAAATGTATAGCCACAAAGCACCAGATCACGGTGATTCCTCATATTTTCACACATACCTAATTTCAACTAATTTACATTCCTTTTATAACCATAAATCTAGTTCAGACTGGTTATAAATATATTTTCTGTAAATATGCTTACAACAGTGTAATTTTGCCTGCTTGCTTAGGGGATTGAAGCACTTTAACACTGTTTATAAACTGATGCTGTTAAAATGGAAAAGGAAGCATAAACAAAGTAAGCTCCACAGCCCTTTTAATACGTTAAGGCACTGCAAACAATAGCTGTATTCTGAGATGTCTTGAGAAACACAGCACTATTTTCTGAAGTCTGTATCCCATCTAAGAGTTTGAAAACAATAAAAATAGAAAATCACCACAGAGTAGAACACACCTACCCTTCTTACTGTCACCGAAAAGCCTTTTCCACAGGCCATACAATTCTGTACCTCATTGTCTTCTGCCCACTTCCTGTTGAGAGCTTGGGTGTGTTTGATCTATACAGAAGATGTAAAAAAAGCATCAGGCTTTTTTAAAAATGCATGTCTAATTCCCCCTAACATCCCCTATTTCCACAGCACCATTATCCATTGCAGAATAAAAGCACCAAATCTGTCATGATACTCAGGGCTTATGTTTGTTCAGAGAGGAAACCTTCCAAGCTTCAAAACTATAAGCAGATTTAATAACACACAGACAGAAGTATGACCGTCACACACCACAAACATAACACCTTAATTTACTCTAGAAATGCAACCCACCACCAATCTGCCACAAATTTGAAATTCTCCTAAGTTTCCAAATAGAGAATCAACAGGTTTAATAGCTTCAAATCAAATTATACCTGTAATGACTGGTTTTCTCGGCCAAGTTCCTGCATTGCAGCAGTTGTATTGTCCAGCTTTTTCTTCATTTCTACAAGTTTGGCTTGAAGCTTTTCAATTTCTCCCTCACTTTTTATACACCTGAGGTAAAATAATGAATAGTCAGCTCAAAGCACTTAAGACAATTTACACTGTGTGTCCTTTGGGCCGGCTGTCAGTCTGAGAGGTTACCCACATAAAATCCAGCCAAAAAAATCCTTGCTCTGAAAAGTTCTTGGATGCCTTGACTAGGAAAACACTCTCTTCTAACAATCAGTTAAATATTATACTGGCATTGCTCCTAAGTATCTGCAGCTTATCAATACCTGGAGTTACTCCCCAAACCAGGGACAGTGCTGAATGCAGTCCCTCAACAGCAAGCCCTGATAAATACCCCTGTGCAACAGGACACTCTCACAAACCAGCTGCTGCAGATCAGGTCAGACAAGAGCAGAAAAGGAACCTTCTTCTTCTAGCAAGGCCACCTCCCATCAGCTGAAACTGAGTTAACCGCTGAAAGCCAAATTTCAAAGGGTATTTTTCTGCCAAGATGTAAACAGCTACTGGATGAGTTCAACACAGTACAGCAAGGGATTGCCAAAGAAAGAGGGTTTCACTTGAACTGATCCCATCCTTTCCCAAGGTCTACTGCTCAAAAGTCAAATCACCAAGCTTGACAGTACCAACAAAAGTTTTCCCCTCTGCCTTCACCAAACATGTCAGGAAATAAGGACAAAGAAAGCTTCCAGTCTCACAGGTGTTTCTTTCACCCTGGAATTACTGCATTCAGGTAGCTCCCGCTGCTTTGCAAGGCCTCCTGCTGCCTGAAGGAAAAGTGCTCTGCTTACCTAAGACTTAAATATATTGTAGAGACAACAGCAGGACTGGAGAAAATAAGACTGCAGGTTTTCAGGAGGAAGAAAATGCCTCCTTTGTGAAATTTAGTCTATCTAATCCAATTACACATTCAGTCTCCTAACATGGAGTAGTGGGCACACCTGGGAGTTCCTGTACAAATTCTATGTTATTTAAGGGGTCTCTTCCAGGCTTCTGGATGACTAGTGCATGTATTCTAACTGAATCAAGGCATGGGAGCCTCAGAGTGATGGAGAAGGACAGTTAGCTCAGGTAAGAGTTCTCCTTGCCAGGCCTGACAAGGTTCACACAACCTTGAGAAGCCACAGCCTATATACCTGAAATCTCAGAGGAGCCCAGCGGATTTAGAAGGCTCTTACAGATGGACATAAATCTTTGAGAGCAAGCATAGAGCTGTGGCTTTGGTGATAAGTAAAGATCCTGATAAGACTGCCTTATTTTCTACAGAATGATCACAAAGAGCACAGTTCGTTCCCAAAACCCCAAAACTCCTTGCTGTGCTTTGGCAGGGATGACAGTAGACTGCACTCTGGAAACTGCAGCCACAGCCCTAAGCACACAGGCACTAAGAACAAATACGGATTTAAATAAAGCATGAATAGAGAATCCTGAATCAACTCAAACAAGTTTTCATTCTCATTTCATTTCATTTCTCAAACTACACTTCCACATCATCATGACCACAGCTTACCTCTCCAGCAATGCTCTTCTCTCATCCTGATTATTCTGGACTGTTGCTTCCAAGACAGCATTGTCACCTCGTAAATCATCTGTCTGTTTCTCCAGCTCACTCACTCGTCTTTGACTGCTTTGCCACTCTTTTTTCATGGTAGCCAGGTTTTCATTTAGGGCTGTGACCTGCATGGTGAGCTTGGTCTCCTTTTCCTCATGTTTCCGTTTTTCTTCGTCTTTGTCTTTTTTCTCTGTGTGCTATGAAAACAATGGAAAAATGAAAAACAAGCTTCCAAGCATTCTTTACCTATTCCCTATATTTAATTGAGGCAAAGAATCTTACTGTAATAGAATCACTACTTTTAATCAACAAACTCTACTAGACAAGGCTGTCACCTCACAGAATTTTCCTATACCATTAAATGCCTCAAAGATTTTTGATCTTGCCATTTAAAAACTCATGTAAAATGAAACTGAAGTCAACCCATTGCTTCTTTTCTGTCCCTGGAAGAATCTAAAGGCATGTTCACAAACAGCAGTCTCATACTCTCTAACATACTAACCAGTTTGGCTTCAATTTCAGCACATTCTTTCTTCAGCTCCTCTTCTCTCTTTTCTAGCTGATCTTTGACAGCTTGGTGTTTTTGTTTCTCCTGTTCCAGAGTTGAATTCGTATCATCTATTTTGCCCTGCAGTTCTAATTTCTGTTGAATCAATAGCTGGTTTGCATCCTTGAGATTTGTCACCTCCTGTCAGGAAACACAGTTCAAAGTTAAAGTAGCAACACTGAAAGTGTAAATGGATTTAAATTCAAAAAGACTGTAATCCTTTCCTAGGAGAGGACAGCAATAATTTTTGTTTTATCACTGGAAGAAAGGAAGATTTTATAGCACAAAGCATCAGTGATTTTCATGATCAAAGATTTTAATCTTATACTATGATCAACATTCAATTTTAAAAATAATTTTAATGCATGTTTTTGCTAAAGTAGAGAGGAAGATCTGTTGAATTGCTTTCTACAGTTCCTTGAAAAGATGCATCCATTATCATTTTCTAGGTACTGTTCTAAAATTTACATCACATTGTTCTCTGGTTGCAATGATGAGGTTAAAAACTTTGTAATGACAATGTAAAACTGAATGCTTATGGAAGAAAGTTAGTTTCTATTAGTCTTAAATGTATAAAAAATTACTCTGTTTTAAGCAAGTGGGATGATATAAATAATGGCTTTACTTGTTCTGTAACTGAACTCAAGTAGAATAGTTAGTTTAATCTATAGAAATAAATTTCCTTAAAATTACACAGCCAAGCATGTAGGTACTAACAGACTAATAGGGGTGAATTTTTTGCATAAATCAAAATCCAGAATACAATTTAAAACCAAACCAAGGACAGTGAAGAGAACATATCCTCAGAACACAAGGATGCCCTACAGATACATATACATCCATTCCTTGCTAGGAGATGGGAAACAGAATTTAAGTCTTTAGGAGACTTTCAGCCTGATTGCTTGTAGGGAGATCAAGAAATTACTATTAAGCTGACATTGGTGTGCACACCTTTTACATCTTTATTAATTTTATTCTTTAGAATAGAGATTTTAGGAACAAGAATTAGAATACCTTTCCCCAAGCACAGATTGCTTGAGGGAAACAAAGTACGGAGTTATACCTAAAAATTACAGACTATTTCCTAAACAACGGAGGACAAAAGAACATCTGAAGGTCCTAAGTTCTCATGTTATTTTCTTTTTATTAGTGTATAGGGAATTGTACCTGTATTTATACTTGTGCAACAATTTAAACTAAGTGTGCTTAACAGATGCAAACATAACTGCTAATAGTTCATTATGGAAAACACATACTACAGTCTTTTAGGAATGTTTGTTTTTATAGAGACTGAAAAACATAATATGTAGAGTGTGGCAAGAAACAGTTAGTTTTACTGAAGACTAAAAATTATTTAATTAAAGCCTCCCAACTTTTACCCCTTAGAGAACTCAATTGATTGTTATGATTTTGGAAAAGAGTTTGTCTTTTATGAGGTGCCTGACATTGTTCCTTCCCCAGCTGTGACTTTTTAAGACATTTTATGAAACAACACTAAGGGAGTTTCAACTCTTCCATGCATGCCTGGGAAGTCCCAGATGTGCCTAGAATATCTGGAAAACTTCACCATCATGACTCTTCTGGCCAGCCTTCCATTGCAGAATAGTCACACAGGTGTATGCAGAGTAAATTTATAGTGGAACTGAAGAAAAGCCAGGACATACAACCCATCCTGAAGTCAAGACAAATTATGCAGCCCACCTGGCTCACTAGGCCCTGGTGCTCAAGGATCATCACCAATCAAGACATCATTGCTGAGGAAGCTCAATAAAACCTGGAATTTGGTTCCCTTACCTGTAATACCAATATTTACAGTAACCATCTTTGCAAAGCCATTCCAGGTAACAGCTACTGAGTAGGCACATATTTCTCATCACAAAACCAAACACATGAAGAAGACTCAGTTTGTCTCAGTACCTTCTCAAATTCTTGCTTGCAGGCTCTAAGCTCTTCACCCAGCTTGGCACTTTCTTTTTCAAGTCTAGTCCTTATTTCCTGGAGCTCTGCCGTTTTACATTTTTCATTAGCCAAATCTTTTTCTTTCAAAATCTTGAAGAGAAATGAAAGTGCTAGAAAAGTTACTTCTTCAAGTTCACAAAATATAAAACCCAACCAATCAAAAAACATCCAGGGTCCAAAAACTACTTGGTGGCTTTGTAATTATGGGTAAACAACTGCCATATATCTATCCACAGTTTGTAATGCAATTAGCAGCATGATTGCAGTTTTAGATTTAAAACTAATGTTTTCCCACCTGTCTAGCCACGAACCTGTCTAGAACAAATTAGCAGCATATTTTGAACAAAATTCACTACAACTGTTTCTTTTTCAAGTCTTTTTACCAGAGGTTTAGTAAAACTGTTATTGTTACGCTCTCAAATTAGAGACATAATAGAAAATAATAAAAGGTGCCTGCACAAGGTGGATGCTACTGTGTGGAGATTTCAAAAGGCAGAGGCATTTACCCTGTCATTCTGAAGATCTTGTAGCATTTTGGTCTTCTCACCCAGCTGCTGTTCTTTCTTTGATGCATCCTGCTCCAGTGTAGACTTAGCTTTCTTCAGTTCCTGAATCTGTTGATTATTGCTAGCAATTCGATTCCTGCTGGAAACTAATTCTTCTTGAGCTAGAGCAAGTTTTTCTTCTGTGGACTAATTAAAAAGAGAGTTCTGCAAGTTATCTGCCAGTATAAAAGTTTCAGATACTAAACAGCCACTTAAACATTTTCCAAGTAGAAAAATTGCTACCTAGAGTGCAACATTTAGCTTCAAATGTTGACAGAGCACAATCACAGAAACTTCTAGTTTACAAAGTCATTTCCAGGAACAAAACCTTACTGTACATATTCCAGCTTGCGTACTTACACAGACAAAAGGTGAAAACATGCAGAAGGGCAGAGAACAAAAACTGACAAAAAGAGAATGGACTTGAATTTGCTCACACAAATTTATTTTATCTAGGCAAATCAACTGTTCTATAGCTCTAGACAGCTGTTACTTAAGAACCAGTGAAACTATACTTCGAAGATTTCAAAAAGAATTCAATGCTACTTTTTACCAATGACTTAAAAAAGTTAGTGCCAGGACAACTGTAATTTTTTTTTTTTAATTCTGAAGTGAAATGTGTAAGATAAAAATGCTAATAATCAGGAGAAAATGTTTCACAGTTTCGGCTGCACAAGTATTTTAAACATTAAGTTTAAACTTCTGTTCAAAAGCTACAGATGATACTTCACTTTCCTCTCTCACCACTAGCTAGAAAAAGAACTTTGATGTATCTCTCTGAAATGGATCACAAAATCCCAAGAAACAATCCAAAACTTGCACCCAAGGCCAAAGCTCATTCTGTTTGGCCACAGCAAAGCCAAACTTTGGGGGTCTTTCTGAGTTAATATTCTGGAGATTATTTTTTTAAACCTTCTACCTTAGATAAAGACTAGTTCCACTTGGAACCAACAAGAAATAAACCAAACAAACAAACTCATCCACTCCTTCAAAATACTGGAATTCTATGGAAATTTTTGATGCTACAATACAGAAGGTGAGCTGAGATTTATCACTAGTAATAAGTTTATTGCCTTCAGTGCAGCAGTAAGGATTTAAATTTTTTCAAGACAAACTCAATTATTTTTGAAGCTCCTGCTTAAATATTAATCAAACCTCTTGTTGAAGGTTAGTGGTTTTAAAAGGAACTATAAGCAGAATTTTCACTTCATTCAATTATGCATATGCTTTAGTCACTCCCATGTTGATTTAAAAGCTAATTCATTTCTGATGCCTCATGACCCTTCTTTGTAATATCTGAAGTATTTTCTTTGAAGAGACAGACAATTGGAAACAGCAGTGATGGCACACTGCTGATTCAACAGCATTTTCAACAATCCCCATGACTTTTAAAAAGCTCCCACTGGCTTTTAAAATTAATTTTCAGACAAACTACTTTGTTTGCTTTCTGAGATATTAGAGTTTACTACTTAATATTTTGAAAGGTGTTGACTTAGAATTTTTTGTAAGCAAAATAGGAGGTGTTTTAGCAGTTTTCAAGGTTTCAGCAGGGTGGGCATCTCAGAAAGCAAAATTATCCCCCTCTGCTCCATTGTGTGCAGTAGAATACCATATTTTCCTAACACTGAGGAAGGATAGCATCCTCATACAACATCTTCACAGGAAAACCCAACAGTATCTGCAGTTTTAGAAGGAAACATAATAAAGCCACAGCCTTTATTCACATTTGGTTCCAGGAGAAGAAATGTGGTTACACCAAATTTGCTAGCACCAGATGATGAAATCTGATGAAGCAGATAGCGACACCCACACACCCTGGGTACTTCTCTCTCAACTCACCCCTCAAAGTGTCTACACTGTACAGGTTATCTCACTGTGCCTATACCGATGCTGAGATAAGGAACAGGTACAGTACAAAAGAGGCCAATCAGTACTTATTTTGTAAATAAAGAGAAATGCTAGGTTGACTGGTACAGAGTTTAAATAAATAAAAATATTAAAAAATTACAGTTTGATTCACTACAGCTTGGGCTGTGCCAGTGCAAATCATAGTGCCAACATCACAAGTGGTCCTAGCAGGGTGGTAGGACCCAGATTCTCTCCACCTACAGGAAGCGCACGAACAAGCATTTGAGTCTGTGTGCTCCTTAATCCCAGTCCACAAGGACCAACATTAAATTATTCACAGATGCTAACCTGATCTCTCTTCACTCCCTAAGAAAAAGAGTTAGACCAACTGCATGCAACTTAGGCTCCTGACTTACAGAACTGAGGTCTGGCAAGCATGAATTTTGTTCCAGAACACTCACTGAATATATGCTGACAGCAATGCCAGCATTGGAGACAAAGAAACATTCTTTTGAAAACACAGAAGAAACCAGGACTGACTACAAAAAGTACAAATGCCAAAACTCAAGAATACTTGGCAGAGCTCAGGAGATCAGATCCTCAGAAAGTATCCTCATACTAAGTCAAAGTCAAGGCAAAAATAACAGTTTGTATATTTTTATTAACTATTCTATATAAAAAAATGCCTTTTTCACAAAAAAAAATGGTGCGAATATACACACATACAGACAGATATTTGTATAAGTATGCGTGTCTATATACAAAAATTATCTAGTGGTGTTCTTTTTTTATTATATATATAATTTTTTATCAAAAACTACAGCTTTAACAAGCACTCAAATCCTACCCCTATTTCTTTTTCCAGTCAGTGACAAAAATGTGTGTGAAGTTACTGTTAGAGACATTTTTAAACCAAAGGAAATTTGAAGCAAATAGTATCTGTGAAATTATAACTACATTCCCACTTCCGATTTTATTATTTATTGTATTGTTTATTTTTTGTATTACAACACTTCTTTAGTTTGCAGGACTCAGAGCTTCACGGTTTGCATCTGGCCACAGCTACATGGCCCGGGTGCTCTGCTGCGGACCCAGAAGCTCGGGCTCCCCGGTGCCGATGGCCCTGCGGAGAGCAGCGCTCTGCTCTGCAGCTCTGGCTCAGGCAGCGCTGGATCTCCAACTGCGAAACTGCCCCGAAGCGTTCGCTCCTTCCTCAATGCCACCTCCGCCTCCCAGCCAGAGCCGAGCCATCGATCCCAGCAGCGATATTCCCGACAGATGCCAGCAGATGGTGCTCTGTGTACAGCCCAACTCCCGCCAAACTCTCCCAGGAACCAGACTATCCTTCATGTCACCCACACAGCCTTTCATGATCCATCCCCACGCCTGGAACCCTGGCCCCGCCAACAGCATGGTGCCACACCACGCGAGGATGTTTAAGTTTTCCCTTCTAACTCTAGCATTGCTAGGATGCCACGATACGGCCTGGCCATGCCCGTTCTGGACAATGCTGGGCTTCTGACACTGCTGATTCAACACTGCTGTGCAGGGAGTTCCTATCTCTGTTGAAAATCCTGCACTGAAAGACACTCAAGCTGACTCTACATACAGACAAGTTTTTAAAACTTCTACCACTGCCTACTAAGAAGATTCAGGCCAATCTAAAGCTCACCCTACCCATCAGCTTTGGTTCCAAACTTTAACCAAAACATACAGCTCTGCCTCAAACGAGCTACTTTTACTAAGTAACTTGCCCAAGGCAAAACAACATGCAGACAACTGATTTTGAATAGGCTGTGAAAGTCTACTATAAAGTTCTTCTGACTTGAGTGGCATTTTGCTATTCAGCTCTCAAGACTAACATTGTCACTTTGAGGCTGTCTGAATGTGCTTTTTTCTTTTGTGGTCTTCTAAGACAAACTATCACTGCTTCTTTAGTTTAATGTCGCGCTGAGGTAGCACAGCCATGATTAAAGATCAGCTCCCCACCTTCTCTCCCTTCTACATCTTCCAGGAAAAAAAAATAAGTGGCGTCAATCAGACCTCACTAAACCCAATTAATACATGTTTTTTACAAAATTCTTAAATCAAGCAAACAGGCTCCAAATCAGTACACAACTTCAATACTTAGGACCCCAATCTTCGTCAGGCTCTCCAGGCTCCACAGAAACTTAAATAATAAATCAAGTTACCTGACTGCTCCCCTTAAAAATCTTGTTTCCCCATTGCCATCACCTTATTTTACCTTTTTGCATAGAGTTCTCTCTCTCTCGCTACCATCCCCATCAGGTCTAAATACATATGAGACGCTTACTGTCCTATTTTATACTTGCCAGAACTAGAGGTCATCAAACTGCTTTAATAACAATACTTATTCACAGCTATTTTGCAACAAGTGATACTTTAATGAAAACTATACCAAAAAACCCCAAGTTACTCAACATATCCAATGCTTCTACAGGCCACTGCATTACCAAATGGTGATTTAAATGCATTGCAGGAAATTAACTCACAGATGTATACGTGCAATAGTAACAGACTGGAAGAAAGAATATGCTTAAGCCACCACTGCTTGTTAATCATGCGGAAGTTCTCCACAATTTAACGTAGCAATTCAACCATGCTGCACTGAAAGTAAAGCTTCAGTAACCTGCAGGGAAATATGGCAGGTAATTTAATACTACAGAGAAGGAGTAAGTCTCCTGTAACTGCAGTGGCCTATAGGTAAAGGAGGTATTTCTCTGTTTCTTAAAATAACCTGAGCCTGGAGTTCGGCTAGGGCTCCAAAGCTCACATGGGCCTGCGTGTAACAGCCACAAGATCTTTAAGGGTTTCAGTGGTGGGGTTGAAAGGCCCACCTTTGGGGGAAAGGGAACGATAAAATCAAAGCAGGGAACAATGAAATCTAAGCAGTCACCACAAGCTCCCTTTAAACATAACAAAGCAAACAGAAGCTGACATCTAAAGCAGATCAGATGATCTGTCTTCCCAAAGCATCTATTCCTCTCCATAAACTTCAGAAGAGCCTAGAACAACAGCATTGGACATGGACAAACCTGCAGTGGGATTCATCTGGAGTGAAAAGTGCCTAAGCTACAAATCTTGCAAGCAGACAGCCAGTCTGTGCGGCACAGTATGTCCTGGGACTAACTGAAGCATGGGCTTAATACTGACACAAAGCAGAGGGCCAGAAAAAAAAACCAAAAAACGCCTTTGCTGACTGGTTCAACTCTCAGCAATACCTCTTTGAAGGCACTGCACATTAATACAAAACCAGGTAACTCCAGTTTAGGAATAGCAAAAACTTCAAGGACTAAATTCTGGCACTTGTATTGCAGGTAGGTCCATAAGCCCACTGTTTCTGTTAGTTTGACATCTCTCAACATCTACCATCAGCCAGGAATATTCTAGTTAAATCATCTAGAAGGCAGCAGTTACTCACATGCTGGCAGACCTTGCCCTAATTAGCTATGCTATTTAAATTAGTTGAAAGCTACAGTATAACAAGAAAAAGCAGCATTAAAAAAATAACTCTTTAAGGAATATAAAACTAAATCACCTTTTACTTTGCTGCTGCAGAAATGCAAGGGTATTTCAGGTAAACTGGAAAATACGTTTGGCTTTAAATTAGTTTTAGAATATCCTTTGTCTCGGGGGAAGGGATTTAACAGCACTAAATTCTATATATAGCAGAAGAGATTTTTTTTCACTTACACAGTTCCTGCATTGTTTCTCGGTCTTCAAAATGGATATTAATATCTACTAAGTCACATATGATATTTAAATGACTGCAAGTACCTTAAGGTCTTGCCTGGTTGCCAGCAGCTCAGACTCTTTCCCATAAAGATCCAGCTGCAGCTTCTCCATGTTTTCTTTATGTTTATCATGGGCCTTCTGTAAGTCTGCTAGCTTGCCTTTCTCTGCTTTAAGCTCCTGTGCTGACAAAATAGACTGCTGTTGTAGTTTATTCTCCAGCTCTGCCTGAAACATAAGCATAGAAAGTTTTAGTTAAAGTTACACACAGCAAAGTTAGCTTAAGCATTTCAATAAAATGCATTTCTACTGCAAGAAGATAATTTTGTTCTTCTTATGAAATAGTTCAGTAACCTGATATTTGTGATTTTACAGTAACGTTTTATAACTAATTCAACAACAAAATTTAATCCATGACAATTCATGACAAAGACTAAGTGAAACACATTAAGACCAAACATTAAAAATTGGAATAATGTTTCCAAGTGTGCTGGTTTTGGCTGAGGTAGAATTTTCTTCATAGGATTTAGTATGGGGGCTGTGTTTTGGATTTGTGGTGGGAACAGTGTTGTTGTCACAGGGATGTTTTAGCTACTGCTTAGCAGCGCTCACACAGAGCCAAGGCTTTTCCTGCTTCTCACACCACCCTACCAGCAAGAAATCTGGAGGTGCACAAGAATTTGGAGAGGGCAGAGCCAGGACAGCTGATCCCACTGACCGAAGAGATACTCCATACCATATGACATCATCCTCAGCCTATGAAGCTGGCGGAAGAAGAAAGGGGAGTTTGGAGTGATGGTGTTTGTCTTCCCAAGTCACCGAGCAGCTCTGTGCTGCTGAGTTGATGGCTGGTTAAACCACAACACCAAGACCTAATGTTCCCACAGGCCGTCTAAAGCACAAATATGACCATGTAGCATTGGGCAGCCAAAGCTGGAGCCACATTTAACAGCGCAT
Organism: Eulacestoma nigropectus; assembly: GCA_013397775.1. NCBI lineage: Eukaryota > Metazoa > Chordata > Aves > Passeriformes > Eulacestoma > Eulacestoma nigropectus. The sequence continues at coordinate 180,912 of VZTE01004593.1, forward strand.
GGCAGACAGCACAACATTCCCTAATGTTGTGAGACATTTGAACTCTTTCCATTATGGTTTATGAGTTTCATACTGTCACTCAGATAAATTCTTTTGGTATAATATGAGAAGACTTGGTTTAAAACTGCCATGGACATTTTAAAACACTGCAGAGTTTGTCTAAAAATATTCTCATGAAATTCTACTGCTTTACAAGAAAATGGCAGCTCTTGCCTTGCTCCTGAAGCAAAAGACCCACATTCAATCTAGCCTATTTTATCCCTTTATTAAAATTCAATTCCTATGGAATTCATATTTCAGCACTGGTTCTTCTCATTATTGCTGTTGATGTTGTTGTTTCTATCTCCAGCAGCATCTGAAGACCTCACTGCCATATCCTGACCTTAACATTTCCAACAAGACTACAGCAAACAGAGTTTATCACAAAGTTATTGACATAAAAGCTTCACTATTTATCAGAAGAATTTACATTCATTTTCTTATAAGAGTAAGAAAGGACAGTCTTACCTTTTCTAAAAGGGCAGTTTTTAATTCAGCTTGCAGTGTCTCACTATGTTTTTTCTTCTGCTCAAAAGATTCCTTTAACTCTCTCAGCTTTCCCTGGAGATGTTGCTCACTTTTTTCTTTGTCCTTCAGAAGACCCTGGATTTCCAGTACTTGTGCTCTTGCTGAATCAAGGTCTATAGACAACTGCTTAGAAATCTATATTCAAAAATATGAAATAACTGTATATAATTTAAATTTAAATCACTATTCGTACATGCTGTTCACAGAATCAGATCATCCCACAGTGCCACTGCTGTTTCGGAGCTACGTGGCTGAACACTGGCAAGCAGATTTTAAGAACTACCACAACACATTAAAATAATCTGTTATTCCAAATTTACTACTTAGAGATCAACAGCAGTCTTTTTTACCCATTCTAAATTAAGATCAGACAACTTTGCTCACACCAGCAGTGGTTTGGGCTCTCCTGCTGCCAACTGCAGCATATACCAAGCTCATCCTTCTGCCTTATCCACTGAGCACCACAGCACTTCAGCTGAACGAGTGAGGAGCCAGGGAAGTAGCAGCAGTAGTCACAGAGCAATTACCATCACACCTGCACACCCCCAAACCTCTTTCAGACCGTAAGTGTCCCTCACTGTCTGTAAAACTGTGTCCACTGATCAAATATTTTCTGATTCCTTTAGAGAACAGAAGACGCCTTGGGTAAAGAAATCCATGAAAGCAGACGTGTCCTTCAAGCTGCCAGCTGCACTGCATGGTCTGAATGCTCATCTTTGAAAAAGAAGTACATTTGATCCTTATGTAGTCATAAGCAAGCGACTTACACAAGTTTGAAAAAGCAATTCAATCCTTGAAGGATATCTGAAAATGTCCTGTCAACTACACCGAGAACATACTGAATAAGCCTGAGAATAAACTAGATCTAAGGATATGAAATAACAATGTTTATGGTATGGAAGTACAAAAGAAAATGGGGACACAGTAATACCAAGTAACTGTTTCACTAATGAAAAAACCTGAAGGGCTAAAGTCCCCTGCTAAGGTATGTAGGGCACAGAACACTAAGACTAAAACCTGTATTTTTAAGCTTCTTATTACCCTCTACGAAAGCTTTAATATCACCTTATTTCAGTGCCAAAGATAGGCCAAAATTTGAGAACTGAAACATCTTTATCTCTCATCAGTCCCAGCAGGTGAAACTAAAAACCAATCTTTTAAACATTTATTATTATCAGTTTTTAGATTTTTGAAACTAAGTGGACAACTTACCCCCTCCTTTTTTTCCAGTGAGTTTTTCAATTCATTCCTCTCTTTAGCTACAGACTCTGTTTGTATCTGAAGCTGGTGTTTTAATTCTTGACAAGATTTTTCCTAAAAAACATAAGACAAGGAAATATTCCTGTTAGCCTCTAAGACCAAGTACCGAGTATTTTTGCAGGATCTAAAAATCCGTAAAAAAAATGCCTTCATTTTCAATGAAAAATCTTACCTTTTCAACTGCAGACATTTTCATCTCAAAACCTCTCAAAACTTTAAGCGGCAAATTTAAGCTGAACACATCTGATGCCCTGTACTAATAAACTCAGCCAGGTGCCAGAGTTTTTCTAGGGATAGTCTCCCTGTTTGAAGCTGTGGTTGGCAGCCCCTCTTCTTGCTGAAATAGTAGGCTTATCAGTCTCCTCAGGATCTGAAATTCCTTCACAATCTAAAACTCACAAGCAAGTACATTTGCAGACCTCCATGCATATGCAACTATATGTTAAGCCCAAACACTATGCATTTAAGACAGTGGAGAGCCTCCAAAAGACTACAGAACTAGAAGCAGAATCTGGACTACTATCTTTAAGTCTAAACTGGGGAGAAAATCCTTCAAGTTTTTAGAAGAAAAAGATCTTTAAACAGCAGTAACTAAGAAAAGCAAGTAAAAGAGTTTTTCTTTAAAAGGTGAATGAGTACAAGAAAAGTGTTCTTTTGAACTAGGAGCAGATTTTTTTTTGAGATCAGAATAAAAGCAGCTCTGAATGGGTTCTGGAAAACAGTGATGTGTAAGATGAGAAGTGTATGAGAAAGACACCTCTTGCCACATCTGAGACAACGGTGTCAGAACAATTGTATCTATAAAACATGTGTTCATATAGTGCCCACTCATATCACCAAGGCCAAAGAGGTAAGAAAAAGGTATATTTTAACCCCAGTAATAGTTTACTTTCTTTACCATAATAGGTTGCTCTGGTGGTCAAGCATTTATTTTACTGCCCTTGTAAGACCTTTCTGAAACTCAGATAGTTCTAGTACTCCAATAATACCTTAAGCTAGGCAATCCTCAAATGACAGATGATGTTACTCTCTCTGCCTGCAGTATGCAGCTTTCCAGCATGTCCAGATAAGTGCACAGGAAGTTCTATAACGAAGACTTCAAAAAGGAAATTAAAATGGCCTCAAAAATAACTTCTTCAATACAGTGGTGTTTTACCAAATGTTCTATAACTTTGTGTTGTTATAATGCGGCTGATGTATTTTTTAAAGGGGGGACATTTCCCATCAAATTGTTTCACCACTTGTCTCCATTTAGGTTCTTCACTGTGTTAAAGGCATGCAGCAAGAAGAAAGGACCCTGTTATGTGATATGACTGACGTTTACTACTGTAAATATCCAGGCAAAAATTTAAGGTGGAAAACATGTATGACCTATGAAAAATCACAATTTGATTTTCCTTAAAGTAACTCATTTTCGTGCATTTTCATCCTATGTACACTGTTTTCAAACAGAAAGCAATATCATTTTATCAGACTGTATATACACCAAACTTAATGCCTAATTAAAGAATCTACTAACCATTTCTGCCATAGCTGCTTTTCCTTTTTTAATTTCTTTTTCTAATTCCTCCTTTTTTTTTTTGAAGGATTCAGAGTTTTTTGAGAGCTTATCTTTGGTATCTGTAAGGTCCTTTAACAGAGCATCCTTCTCTAATTTCACTTGTTGCAGCTCTGATGTGGCTGCTTGCATTTTACAGTCAAGTTCCTTGAGCTGTTTACTTGTATCCTGATTTGATTTCTCAAGGTTTTGTTTGAGACTGGCGTTTTCCACCTCCTGCTTTGAAATTTGTTGGTTTGCTTGGTCAAGGGCCTCAGATTTCTTCTGCAAATCCAATTGAGCATTAGACATCCTGCAAATACAAAAAGATAAAACATACTTTTTAAAAGTTATTTTTCACAGGTTCTTTTGTATCCTTAAATGTCTCTATTTTCATCCATGGGCATTACAACCCTCCAGTTAAGACAAAACAGCAACTCTAGAAACTAGTTTTGAGATGGTTCTTTCTTCATCAACTATAATGAACATAAACTACCCCTTTGCTGCTCATGCATAAACTGCAAATTTGTATTTGAAAAAGGTTACAGAGCTATGGATATTTAAAGATGCACCTCACTACATCAAACTGTTCAGATATTTAGCTGACAACAAGCACAGTGAATAAACTGAAGAAGTGTACTGAATCACAGCAGTCAGTGATTCCCATGAGACAACATGGCAGATGGAGTGAAAGACAACAGGTAGGATACAACACAGTTCTTGTAGCAGAGGGACACAGCACTTATTTATGACTTCATGAAATCACAGGAGAGAAGCAGAAAATTTCAACTCTAGTCCAAACTGCTCCAGTTTTATGTCTGACTTTGAAAAGTACTATAACACAGGAAATGCATACGCTTCTCTTGCTGCTTCAAGTTGTTTACTCAGTTCTGCTGTTCGGAGGTCTAATTCTGTAGACTGATTTCGCTGTTGCTGTAACTCCTGAAGAGCTTGGTCTTTACTTGTTTTAGCATCAAGAATGTCACCTTCAAGTTTCTGAGAGAGAAAAATAAAAAGATAGAGCCATCAGAACACAACCAACAAAATAAAAATAGCAATAAAATGCAAAGTCATCTAGTCTGTGAGCAGCAATAACTGTAGAAAGCAGTCACAACTCTCACACATCATCTACCTGTTTCATTACTTTGCTATTAATCTTTCACTATTTAGTTCCTGCTAATCACCTGCTCCTCCAGAACTGAACTATTTTGCTAAAACATTCTAAAATCATCTTGAAATTAAAGGCCAAGCCAGCATTTTACTGCAAAGTAGTAGATAAAAAGCTGTACAGTAAAAGCAAAGACACGAACTACAGCTATGAAGAAATTCTATTCTCGCCTGGAAAGGTTTTTCTTCTGTTTTTTTCCAAAGGTGCTTTTTCACTCATATGGAGTATAAAGAACACAGGAGCCTTCAGCAAATGGGCACTGTTTAGACTCTTCAACATACTGGCTGTTTTACAGGCACTTCTGCTTTCACACAGAGGCCATAAAACAAAGTGGCCAAGTTTCTCAAAAAAAATTCCTGAGGGCTTTTTGTTTTCTAATTTTTTTTCTATTTTTTTAAATGCCACACATTCAACTGGAATAATCTCAAAGAATGGTGATGATGCCAAGATTTTACATAGAATTGCCTTCCTGTTGACAGCACCAACAATCCTGCTCAGTTTCACACTTCAGCTACCAGGAACTCATAAAATCATACACAAGCAACCTCTGTACTTCTCCCAAGCATTTCTGTCTATTGGCTACTAGTGAAACTTCAGCAAAAGAATGAAAAATAAAAACACAAATCTAAGTAGGCAGGAAAAAAAAAAAACAGTGTTCAAAAGAAGAGATGGAAGAACAAAATAATTATGCTAATAATGAAATGCATAGCAGCTTTATTTTTTAATAGCATTGGATTTAAAATTTCATACAAGGAAAACAATCCTCATTCTCTTCTACAGAGCACATAAGCTAGGAAAAACACCCAACTCAATCTTGAGCGTAAAGACTACTAACCTCCCTCAAAACAGGCAGACAACACTGCAAAACCAGTTCTGCATTGCTCCCATGATCCCTGTATCATATGCTTTTGTGTGTTATGAATTTTGACTACCAAGAATTTTTAACAAATATTGAACAAAGCTCAAAGTCCAAATTTTAAAGCTCTCAAGCATTAGGACTAATCCATATCCTTACCTGAAAATACTAGTATATCAAAACACCAAAAAGGTCAGCAAACCTTCTGCCAGAATTATGTGCACTTCAAAATAAAAACTGATTTTCAGTACTGGAATGCGAAACTCCAGATCAAGTTAAGAGATGAAACTGATAAATAAACCTTGCTAGAAAGCCTACTGAAAGGCTTCAGAAATAAATAAAACCAGACAGGCAGTGTTAAACAGGGCTAACCAATCTAACACATATTCCCTGCTACCACTTGTAAAGTGTTTAATTTCAAACTCGAAAACTCTAGTTTTGGGACATATTTGTGTTCCCTCACGTAACAATTTCCAGGTAGCACCGAGGTTGGTAGAAGCACACATACAGGAAAATGACAGTATAGTGGCAATATCATAGGCCTATCTTCTTAATGTGATATACTAGCATGGAAGAAGAGAACAGGATTAAATGGTGAATCAGGAAACATTAGTGAGAAAGAAAACCCACCAAGGCAATATTGATATAATCCTTCCCTCATAATTTGAGCACAGCTTTTACCACATGCTACCTAAGAGCAGAGATCAGTTTCTGTAAGTTCAGATACTGTGTTAAATACAAACCTTAAGCTGTCCCTCTAGTTCTTCGTTTTTTTGTTCTAAAGAAAGGCATTTTTCTTTGTAGTCTTTAAGATTGGCTTCCAGCTGAGTACAGTATTCCTGCTTGTCATTCAGCTTAGCTGTAACCTGATCCAACTGGGCATTGACCTTATTTAATTCCTAGGTAAAACAAAAATACAAAGGTTGTTACTTTTTAAATAACTTCAAAAAATTACTAATGTCATATATGCTTTAAATGATCTAATGTGTTCAAATTAAAAAGGAAAATAATGCTTATTTTTTTATTCTGAGGGACAGGAAATTGAAAGGGGAAACACAAACGTGCACAAATTCCCTCTGAAAAAAATATTTTAAAGCCTCATTATTCTCTCAAACCTTACAGGCTCTGGGCTAAATGTTAACAAAGGTGTTTCAAGTTGTAAATGGAAGAGGAACTGTAGGTAATAAAGGCACTAGCTCCTCAAGTTAGTACAGCAGTAACTAGAAAATAACATTACAAAACCTAGATAAAATTTTTGACATCTTTGTTTGCCATGAAATCAACAACCAAAGAGGAAAGCTAGTAACATGGAAATGCTCAGTTCTCCACGTACCAGAGACGATTTCAAAACATTCTGTTCAACACAAAACAAATTCTGCAAGAGAGATGAACACATTCACCTAGTAACCACTATGATGACAGCTACATCAAAGCTCACTGCTCTCCAACCAAGCTGATGTATTTAGTTATTTATTAATTATTTAATGGCTGCAACAAGTTGTCTCCTGTTTACAGCAAGTGATTACATTTCCATGCTACAAAATGGTGCTATATTAGCATCTCCTGGATGTTTCCATGAAGACCACAGCAGCACTGACTTTAACAATGCAAATGTTTGATTCAACAGATGGTAAAATGCTTCACTAGGATTAAAGCACATTAAAAAAACATGTCATTTTATCACCAGCTTTTTGAGTTTTTATGTCAGCTGGCACACAGAGAATTACTTCTGAATAGTGGCAGCTGATTGGAAATTTATCTGAGTCAGCGATAAGAGTCAAGAGTTTTCGCTTCTACTGAGTGCATTCTACAATCTTTTCTTCATACTATACACACAGGAATTGAATAATACCTCCAGAATACCTAAGGAAAGCTTAGATTCTGAATGATAACCCTACAGCAAGGAGTGGACTGCAAAATATATCTGCTCCGGATAACAGCAAAAGGAAATGAATGCATATCACACAGTTAAAATATCCTAAATGATCATTTCCCAATGCATATTCATATGTTTACTGAGTTTGTAAACTGGCTATTCTTAGGCTTTTACGCAGTTTTTAGGTAACGCAGAAACTTTATATGTCGCTTAATACCTGTTGTTTATCTTGCAGTGCATGCTGGGCAGTGTCCAGATGGTTCTGTAGATCCGCTCTCTGAGCAGCTTTTGACGCTTCTGCTGAAAGTAGCAATTCAGTCTTTGCTTTTACCTGAAAGACAAATTGTATTTCACTGAAACATATCTTACTATAGCTCATTCTAATTTTTTTACAGTTACCGGTAAGTTTAATAGTAAAACAGAAGTATTCATGTATTAGTATATGTATCTCCTTGTAGAAAAATGCACCTTTTCCCAAATGGGAAATCACAACCAGAATTTTTCATCACCATAAAATACAGAGATCCATTACCTGCACATCAAGTTGTGACACTTTCTCTTTACTTTCATTTAACTGACTGGTTAGTTCAGTGATGTTTGTTTCCAGGGAAAGCACACGATCTTGAGCAGCTCTTAGGTGTGCCTTTTGTTCCTGCACTTGTTCATGCAAATTCTCTTGGGCTTGTTTATGACTTTCTGATTGATTCTTCAGTTTCTCTGTCAGCTGAGTTACCTGCAGTGGGAAAAAAAAATAATGTGAGAAGGCTGGAACAACATGTCCAAGGAAGTAAAAACTTAATTTTAGTGTGTCTCATTATGGCTCTGGAGACTCAATGCTATCACATTTCTTTTCCTGAACTTTTACAGCAAAGCTATATTGCACACAACACCAGAGTTTAAATAGGTTACCAGCTGAAAATAGAAGCAAAAGAGAATTGTCGGTTTGGCCTTAATGTAACAGAAACAAAATACTAAGGAGACAAGAGATGCAAGCTAAACTGAATTTTGGTGTTGGATAGCAGGATTTAATCTTTTCAAAATAAGTGAAACAAATATCTATTATATATATATATTTATGTAGTTCTATTATAACTATATTTTTTTAACAAATATATATATATATACACACATAGTTATGTAGTTATATAATGTAACTATTTGTAAGTACATATTACTAGCATATGTACAAATGAAACATCTAGGAATTCCTTTCCCTATGCTGACAGCACGGAAGTTACCAACATAGAAATCCTGTGAAATTTACAGTAAGATCTTTAAAGTAAATATTAAAGAAACAGAACAGTATATAAAAGATTAGTGTCATATCTGATGAGATAGAAAAAAAAAAAGGAAACAAGATTCAGTAATGAGACCAAACGAATATAATAAACAGATCTTGAAGTTCTTACCTGTATTTGTAATGCATGGTTTTTCTCTTGTAGCTGGTTAAGAACCGCAGTTTCTCCTTCACCAGCTTGAATTTTTGCATATAAGTCCTCTCTTTCCTTTTCTAGCAAAGAGATGTTGTCCTTGCTTTTTTGAAGTAAAGCCTCAAGATTTTGAATTTTTTGGTCCTTATCTCCAATTTGTCGTAGTACTTGCTCCAGGTCATTCTAGAAAAGAACATAACAGTGTCCTTAATTATAAGGACTTTAAAAGTTGGGCCTAATGCATAAAATGTTGGATAAATTTATCAAATACTTTCCATATATTCTATTCTAGATTTATAAGTTAATTTATTGAAACTAGTATACTTCTGGCAAGTCACTTTTAGAGAGAAAAAGTATTTAGCATAATGAAAGCCTGAAACACACTTTCACATGAGGATACATAACTACGTTACCTGGGCTTCTCGTAGTTTTGCTGTTGTATTTTGCTGAAGTGTCTGCTGCTCCTGGTGCTGCTGCTTTGCCTTTTCTAACTGATGTTGCAATTCTGTGGAATTTGCTGCTTTTTCCTTTAGCTGAAAAAAAAAAAAACAAAACCAAATACCAAACAAACCAGACTAATGAGTGGAAAAAGCACCACTCAGTATGCCAGTTGTACTCAATGTTCACTCTAAAAGATTTTAGTGTAAACATGGATTTTTGAAAACTTGTATAAAAACAAAAATCTGTAATGCTAGCTAAATGATCAAAATCTAATCAAAGCATTCTTTACTATTAATCAGTGAGATTCTATATCACAAGCGAGAACTATAAAACAGTTATCAGATGCATGTAATTTAGCTCTCAAAAAATCTAAAACATAAGAAAATTTTAGTATGTTTTTTGCAATAGTTGTTAAGATGTAACATGACTGATAATACAGATACCTGTAAAACAACATTATTTTTACTATTTTTGGCAATTTCAGTAGCAACTGTCAGTCATTATTTTAGTAGTTACTTCAGTTTAGCAGTCTCTCCACTTCTATACTAGTCAAGGCTTTGCAAATTAGCTACAGAAAGGTTTAAAGCTTTGACAACATACCACTCAGATATTTGGCCAATCCCCCTACAGCCAGCAGAAAATCAGCAACATATACAAGATACTCTTTAAAACAAATAAAAATTAATAAAACAAGTGTTTTCTCCCCATCCACCCCACACACATTATTAACTATCAATGACCTGCTGTGCAATGTTCGAACACTTTTCCTTCATGTAGGGCTTTATCTTACAAAAATATCTACACACAAAACTACCCATATGGGCCTACGTGCGCCTTAGTAATTTTTTTGTAAGACCCTTAGACAAAGCTCATAAGTATAAAATGCACAACTTTTGTTCATTTGTTGAGCACCACAAACACACATACATCTGTAAAGACAAGCAGCATCTAAGCAGATTTTGATAATTTTACTGTCAGTCCTTGACAGTATTAGTCAAAAGAAATTCCCATGAGAACAAACTTTATAAACTGCAATATCACCACAAGTGTGCACACAGACATATCACCAGAACCAGAACAAACTATAGAATCTGCATAAAAACCCCTACCTGCTCTTCAGCACGAGAAAGTTTTAATTGTAGGTCAGCCACCTGCTGCTCTTTGTCCATCAGTTTCTCACTGGACAGCTGCCTCTGCTCCTTGAGCCGCCCATGCGCTTCCCCTAACTGGCGCTCTGTTTCTAGGAGTTTACTGTGCAACTGCAAAAAAGAGTCATCCACTTTTTCAGTCATTCTTTAGCCAACAGTGATACAGACTCATTTTCTGCAATGTTTATGCAAAGTTTTCATAACCCAGAGCAAAGCAACTCTATGACCTCCTGAAGTCATGCATATACCTCATACACCTCAGAAACACAAACCATGTTAAAAAACAGCATCAACTGCACAAGCAAGAAGAGATACTCAAAAAAGTGGGTTAGAGGACTCAGAAACATCCTCATTTATCTATAGAAGCCCTTCAAAACCAGTTACAGACATTTAACAGAAACAGAAAGAGGGTGATCCTTCAAAGGCATAAGGACTGTCATGTAAAATAGGGATGCTTTTGAGCCACCTCAGCTTACCCAGCTCACACACTCATTCCTGTAGATCAGTGGCTGAAGTACCCTGCCTTTACCTGCTCCACTGCCTCCCACAATATACTGTTCTGCACAGCTAGAATATTAAGAGTGTAATTTTTAGCTTGAGCTGGTGACATCAATGGCATTCATTCTCTGCAGAGAAAAGATACGTGAACAGTCAAGTGTAGGGTACACAGTAACTTTGGTGGCTTACAGTCCAGTACCTTCCAGCAGCAAAGAGTAAGTAGGCGGGTGTGCTCTTCCAGCTGGACACAAACCTGCTTCATGATTTTATCAGTCATCAAAAGCACTACTGCACCATCTTCAAACTGAAAGCACAGCCTTTTATAGTTCACTGTTCTGAAAAGCTCTTTTCATAAAATCAGCTTATTCTACATGAAACTGCCACTATAAGTCCTGGGTTGCCTCCTGCCTACTTCTACATGAATACATTCAAGGACACAATGACCTCTTAACTCAATGCAAAACCACTGAATGGATCAGACCTTGCAGCACAGCAAGAACTTTCCATAGGTTGTGGGAAGCTACGAATGAAGCTTGCTCCCCTATGCATTTATAAAGCCCTTGAACCATTAACCTTTTAACTCCAGGTCCTCCCTTCAGTATCCCTAAACCTTCCTCATGCTTTCCTTAAATCCCTACTATTATCTAAACAAAAGGCAGCCCAATTTTATTGTTCACTGCAAGCAGTCACTATTTGACCAGCTGGCTGCCTAGCAGAGCAGAAAAAGGAACAGTGATTGTGATACCACTATACTTTCCACCCAGGCATTAAGGGGGGTGAGGCCTCTCTCCTGCTGTCTGTTTCCAAAATAATTTAACACCAAAGAACTTAACACTGAAGTCCTTTAGGCCATCTGTCAAAATTCAGCTCAAGTTATCAGACAATGCAAAAGTTTAAAGGGTTTGGAGACAGGAAAATAAATGTATCCATGACTTACCTTCTTAGAAAATCAAGCTAAATTATCTGTCCACAACCACAAAAACAGTGAGTGAAAAGCTATTTGGCATATGGCCAAGATGCTGATTGCTAAGGGTACAGTTAAGAAAGAGGTAGGAGAAGAGGGAAGACAGGGTGAGGAAAGAGACCATAATCTCTCCTCCAGTAATGAAGAACATTTGTCTTTTCTTGCAGGATCACCAAATTATAAATATTTCCTCCTCACTAAAAATACAAACAAGAACTGTAGGAAAAAAATCTATTGAAGAAAGGGTGCAACAAGATAACGATTAACTATTCATGGCTATGTTGATACCAGGAGAAAATATTTGGAAAGAGGGAAGTCAGTAAACCATGTTTTACACAAGTTACTTTTATCACAGGCATGGTTCAGTATTTTTGAAGAACTTTAAGATGATGTTTAAGTAAACATAACTATAAAATCCAGGATTAACTATGCTACAGAACGCCAGAAAGTCATGAAAAAATACCTAGACTTCAAAAGATACAACTAAGTAGATTCAAATTTTCTCAACAGAATTTATTAGCAATTAACATTTCTTTGAAACTGAAGGAGTCCATACTCTCTTGTTCATACCCTCCTCCTACTGTGGTGCTGGGACCAACACTATCACTGAAGTTTCTCCCATTAACATCACTTCTTCCACATCACCCAAATTCTAAAAAAAACAAACTGAACCAGACATGCACCCATTCAAATGAATTTTGAGAAGATGACAAGGATTCTTAGAAAATGTGATTTGACTAAACAACTACATATATCTCTCTATAAACAGAATTCATTGTCTCAATGTAAGCTAATGGACTACATGCATAAAAAGGTAATTCCAGTGAAGTACCAAGTGAATAAATACAATAAATTTTTTCTTTTCATTACAATAGTAACTGAACTCTTCTTTGCAGGAAGACAAAGGAAGATATGTTTATGTTTGGCTTTTCTTTTCTTTCATACCAGGTACAAAGGGTTTTTTCCCTCCACTATTCTTTTACTACACAATTCTAAAAAAAATCCTGAAGTCCAGTGGCTTGTTGAAGATTTCTTACTTAGGTTGTCTTCCTTCCCAATGGTATCACCAGAGAATGTGTCATGCCTCCATTTCCTTTCATAGGAATTCATTCAGCAACGCTTTACTCACCTTCCTCTTCCTTCATTTTCCCACCCCAAAAATCCTTCCTGAAAATGCCCTCTCAGGCTGAAGAAAGATTTCAGCTTAACCTCTTGGCTATGCTTCTGTTGCCTAGGCAGACTGAGGCAGTTTTACCAAATGCAGATTCCTATGTAGATAACTAATATAATTATCTGCTCTTGCCCTGACAGAAGACTGATGGGAGAAGGAAAGACATTCTGGGGATGTAATACACACATAAACATAGTTTTGCCAAGTCACAGTTCTTCCAAGGTAAACTATACACAAAGAGCTTGCAACCCAATCTGTTTCAGACTTTACAAAGGGTTGAAAACTCAGAAACACTCACTTTAAAATAAATAAGCTTTAGCAAGATTAAAATTAAGTATGTCATACTAACAAATAAAGACATAATTTTTTACATCTTAGGACTGAACACGATTACTGATACACAAATATTTCTCCAGTCTAACACATTGCTCTCCAAAAAAGATAAACTAGATGAAACTGAATTCAACCAGCCTCAAGTTTCAAAATGTTCAATGTCATATGAAAATCCTACTTCTCTAAGTTATTGGACTCAGCAGAACAACAGGTTCTGGTGGGAGGGATGTATGCTCTGGGTGTTCTCACAGCTATCAGCAACATAAAGAGAAGTTGTTTCTGGAGAAACACTAAGGAAGCAATATCAAGACTTCACATTACCCTGGCTTTTCACACTAAGTATTCCCTACCACCCTGACTACTCAGCCTTAAAGCAAATCAAGCACTGTTTGGTTCTAATGTACAATCAAGACTCACTTTTCTCAAACTTCCTAGAGAGTAGTAAAATACAAGTGCTGGTTAATTACTCTCCTTCAAAAAAGGAAATGTAAATGTATGTGCATAAGAAATATGCACGTGCAGTTTAAAAACTTACCTGACTGAGCTCGCTTTGGAGTTGCAGGCCATGCTGCTCTTTTTCCTCCCTCTGCTGCTGGAGCTGTTTACATTCTGCCTTGAGATGCTGGTACTTTGTCTCTACTTCGGACAACTCTTCTTTAAGTTTCTGGCTTGCTTCTCCCTTCTCACCTAGCTCTGTCTGCAATCTCTGTATCGAGGCTTCAGAAGCAGACAGCTTTGCCTGAAGCTGTTGGCAGTCCAGGTCCTTCTGGTGAAAACTTGCCTGCACGTTCTTCTTACTCACAGATACTTCATTGTGTTTTTCTTCCAGCTGGGTGTAGTCCTGTTCTTTCTTCAGCAGCTTCTCAGTCAGACTCTATGAAGAGAGTTACACAGCAAGTTAAGTACAATTCTGCTTGCAGCTGTTCAATGCATTACTGAAATTTCTTTCTAAGTGTTGATGCTGAACTGTGAAGAACTTGTACAAAAACATTATTAAAGAAAATATTAGCCTGTATCTTGTGTCACACAAGTTGATTCTGGAGCACATACAGCACACAGTTTCAACTGGAGATACTGTTTTTCATATTCCCACATAAATTCACTTCCTCTTACTGAGAACACCTCACAAACTCTATTTCTGTATCCTGAAAACTAATTTGTTTTCCCTGAATGTTCAAATTAACTTTACTACAACTGCAATTCCTTGGGGGAAGCTGAAAGGTTTTCCATGCTAGCTATCTTCTGGGCTACAGGCCCTTACTGGCCTCTGCAAGGCAAGCCAAGACCCACAATCACTGTGCTTTAAAAATGAACAAAAGATAGTTCCTGTTGGTCTCAGAAAACTGACCCTATATATACACTTATATATACATCTGTTCTTCTCAGTATAGCTTCTGAAAGTATCAGAAACAGCTTTCTTGCTTGAGGTTGTACATGAGCTTGAAAAACTTCGCATCAATGCACAGAAATATCTTCCCACATTGCAACTGGACTATAAATCATTGTTCATATCAGTGTATTATATTCTATATATTCTACATATAATGTATTCTATCATGAATTAATGGCCCCTCCCTGACAGACTCTTCAAGGATGGCAAACTGTTCAAAGTGGAAGCAATTTCTCTTATTGGAAGCTAGTCTTACCTTTTCCAATTCTAGGTCCAACTCCTCCAGGACCAAAATTCCTTAGCTAGCATATGATTACTATGGATACCACCCTTCAAAAAGCTGCATAAAGAGATGGCTGTAAACTGCCTTAATTCACTAAAACTGAGAGGAAAAGTAACTCACTGCCACTTCTCTTCTTCCTATTCCTCAAGTGGTGTTTGGCATCAACCTGACATAGCACAGGACTCTCTCTTAATGTGTGGTTATCTTATGCATCAATCTTTTTCACTCCACATTGTTAATGAAATACCAACAGATTCAGGAAAGGGCTCTATACTGTATAGCAACACTTCTGCCAAAAGCTTGATTCATTGTTGCTGGTCTATGGAAAATTACAGCATGACAATTCTCACCTTCTCAGTTCCACACCTGATTTAGTGAGCCAGAGTCATCCTGCTAAAGGTAGTTTCATTTACCAAATTTTAATTGCACCTTCTTATAATTTTTGCAAATGCTACTTTAATATTAGATTACATTAAATACACTCTGTTTGGTCCCTGTCCTTTCCTGTTTTCCAAACCTGACAATCTCTCAAAGAATTTAAGTTGAGAAGTTTCTGGAATTAATTTCCATTTTCTACCATTCACGATGCCAATAAATGGCCTGAAAAATACAACAAAAGTACAATCTAAAAGCTAAGAAAATGGAAAACCAACGAAGAGAGCTCAGAATCATGATTTTTTTCAAATCATGATTTTTAGGCAAATGTATTATTTCCAAGGGTACTACTTTTAATGTGTGAGATGGCAATACTGCTTAATGATAGGTAAGCATAAACTGCAGCAATTAGGAATTTGCAATCATCACAACCCAAAGAATTTCAATTGTAGCATATGATGACCATTAAAATATAGTGTCTGCTTGCACATTATAATAGTCCAATTGTTAAACAAGATGGCAAAGGAATTCTCAGCTTCTGCAAGAAGTTAGTCTTCAGTGCTTCCCAAGGCAATGTGTGATGTGTTTCCATTTTAATGTGAGCTAACAAGCATAGGAAATAATAGCATTCTCACCTGATTCTTCTGTTCTAGCTCTTTGACTGAACTTTGAAGTTTTTGCAGCTCCTGAACATACACAGCTACCTCCTGTGGTCCTTTGGCAAGTTCAGCTCTTAACTGGTTAATGGTAGCCTGAAAAGCCAAACAGAAAAATCCACATATAAAACAAACATTTGCATGCATAATCCAACAAAAGCAAGATGTCCGGCAGCAAAACAAATAAATATAAATAAAAAACAAAAACAAAAAAACCACCAAATTTATACAAATAAAAAGCCTAAGGAAAAAAATCACCTGTAAACTAAGCTCAGAACACCATCAGAAGTATCACTGAGCATAAATTCCCAGCTGAGATTCATTTATGTCCTATTTTGGAAGACGAAAATCTGACCCAATCCAATTGCAAATGCCAGGCTGAGCCCAAAACTGATGAAAATCCTAACAGATTATCCATTGATAATTATCACAGTTGTAGCCCAAGATGAAACCTTCCCAAGTCATTGCAGTTACACGGCCAAAATCTTGGCCAATCTAGGAAGGGAAATGTGCTGGAAAAGGCTCTAGAAGCAAGTCTGGCATATGATACAAACTCGGTGTGTGACTTTTGGACACATCAACCCTGCAGGTCATCATAATCAGAGGAACAATACTACCCCATTAAACAGCATCAGTACAGAAGAGAATATATCAATGACTGCACAGTATTTGAATGGAAGAAATGTAATGGAAGTAAACAACAAAAGCACTTTAGGGCATGGCTGCCATAAAACATGTTGTGCATTCATGCACTCATTTCAAATACACTATATAGTAGTGACCTTTATAAAGAAGTTTTCTTTCCTATTGTTCCTGCAGAGATTTCAGCACAAATGCATAAATACTGAATTCAAAAGTGAACTAAAGCAGAACAGAAGTAGTAGACAATAACCATCCAATTTACAACCTTCCTACAGGAAAAGGAACACCAGAGAACATAAGAACACAGTGTATGATTGCATATAGTTAACTGACTTTCTGTAATGCAGTGCTTTACAAAGCTGTTTCATAACAGAGCTGTTAGTTAAAACACATCCTAGGATCGCTCTTTTTTGGACCAACATTCCAGGATGTTATCAGAAAACAGTATGGATACTTCATACTGAGAGAATATAATGCAGAAAATTTGCAGAAGCTTGCAAAGGACACCACTGCAGCCTTTCCAACTGGAATCATAATTTATATGCATAAAGATCCATTTCTTGTTCACAACTCAGTAAGACCATCCTACATTTCTTTTTTAACAGCAAAATACATCCTGGGTAAATATTCAGTCTTGATATTTTCTTGCTAATGTGTCTGTATGAATAATGAACCATCAAAAAACCAGGACTGCTTCTGTTTAATAATATCTTGAAATTGCCTTGATATGACAGAAATTTGCTATAAGAATAAAATGCTTTCCAAAAAATTTACTTCAAATTTAGGTGTCTCTATTAGCAGAAAAATAAAATGGATGAGTGAAAGATGGAAAGAAGCAGTCATAAAAGCTGTAGTAGGCACACTTCCTCAAATTTGTTTTATAAATATTCCAGTGCTTAGTGGGAGGGAACAAAATACACAAACAAAAAACCACTAGTCCCGGCTTTATTAAATTTACCTACAATTTAGGCTACTAATCTTATTTATTTCTGTGGGCACTCAAATTAACAATCAAGCCTAGGTGCTGCATTTAATGAAGATTTATCAGATCCTGAAACAAATCCCAATAAGCAGAGATTCATAGCAATGCTTAGCTCCAAAGCAGTGCAGCTGTTTTCTTAACACGTTTGCTATGCAGGAGCCACTATAGTGAAAAACTAAAGATGACAGGAGCCACTCAGTATGAATATTCATCTGAGAGATGTAGATTTCAGTTTCAGGTACAGCTCTGAAAAAACGGTAAAAACACCCAATAGATTTAGGTGACAGTTGTAGAGTATACTACTCTTCACATCCCTCTCCTGCAGTATGTGAAGATGCTCATATAGGGCTAATATGATTTTTGTTATTTTCACCCATACTGAGCATTTACCTTATTTTAAAGATATTCACTTTGAAAACCAATATTAATATATGTATCCCCAACCAGCCTAGAAAAACAGCCAAGGATGGTGTAAAAACCACTTTAAAATTTCAGTCCTTGATGTGGTCTTGAAGAGCAAAGCTGAGATGAAACATGGCCAAACATTTATGTCAAAACTTAAACATACCTGCTTTGGGGGAACAGGAGCAATTCATGCTTCTGTGAGAATGTTTTTAAGACGAACGGTTTTTGTTTGCCCATGTGACTGTAATTTTATCTTCACATGAGAATTAAATATCCCAAACCACAAAAGACTATAGAGACAGTATTTTGAAATGAAATTTAAATTCTGCAGCACAATTGTGGGATCTCACAGTTAAAACCAAATTACAGTTGTGCAGCAACTTTACATGGCCACATAACCACATTACATTCATAACACCAACTGTGATATTTCTTTTTCACATCTGATATAAAGCTTGCCATGCTTAATTCTAGCTTGAAAACAATGGTAGATTCGTGTTTAGTTCAATACTGTACCCGTGTATAATTCCTGGAGATAAACATATGTGTTGGGAGGCAAAACAGAAAGGAAAATCCTAAGGAATTTGGAACAATACCTGGCAGCATTTCTCTAAAGTTTTCAGTGCAAATGAAGGGATGGAAAGTTAAAACTTCAGTCCTGAAATCTATGGCACACAAAACCCCAGAATAAGCTATGTCAGAAATTCTTCACATCCACAAATCTCAACAGGACAGAGGATACTAGGTGTCCTACAGAAACCGTAGGCATTCCCTCGTGTAAGCTGGGATTATTGCAAGGACCACAGTTCATGAGAGACTACAGCTCTGCGTTGACAAGTTTTGCTGGCATTGCTGCATTGGTGGGGGACAACAGAAGAACCACGGGGCAAAATTAAAAGGTCTCAAACACACCTGACAGTCTTTAGTGAAGATTGTTACATTGTCAAGTAATCTATTAGTAATATATTACCAACCCACCAGCGAGTGCAACACCCAGCAAGAGTGTTCTTCTGCAGGTATGGATTTAGCAACTCCTCAGCAGAGTAAATTGTATGTTAGACAAAAGTCTTTTTGGTGATACTGTATTTTTATCAGGATTTCTTGCCATTATCTCTGTCAGAGATTTCCCTCACTACCATGGTAAACATCAAACAGGCTTTAGCCAGGAGCAGTTTGAGACAGTTTGAGGAGTAAAGTTCCTCTAAAGATCCAAATCTGAGCTGCTGCATCCCTTTTTCTCTGTTTTGTATGGAAGTCGTAACTGGCAGAAGAGCAGAACAACCACAACCTTTGCAGAAGTGAGAAGATTAAATTAAGAAAGATGCTTTCTCATTATGATTAATTAATATTTTTTATTTTCATATGATAATCATGGCAAAGCTAGAACACACATCTTTAGGTAGGATTATTACCTCAGAGTTAGCCTGCTCTGCCTGCAAGTTCTTGCACTCGTCTTTCAGCTTTTCAGATTCTCTTTCACGTTCCAGTGTCATTTTATCCATCAGTGTTTGAACTTGGACCAGCTCCTTTTTCAAAACAGCCACATCTTCCACACCAGGCCTTTGTAGCTGAAAAGTTGTGAGCAGTGAGCAACATCGCATTGGCAGACATGCAGTGTCATTTCTAAAAATCTATCAAATCATCAATTTATAGACAAGGTGACCTATACAGTATTACAGCTAGGCTTAAAAAAAAAAAAGATAAAGAAAACTCCCCTCCCAAAAAACCCAAAACCACAGAGAAGTGCTTATAATTCCCAAAGAAAACAGGATTTAAGGGCTAGTTTTTAGTTTTTGTCTGCTAAACTTTGAACTTGTTGATTGATTTCAACCAAATCTGACAAATGGAAAATTGTCTCAAAGATTAAATTTCTGTAATTTTTATGTATGTAGATGGCTAGATACAGGATACTGCCCCTGTCTTGAAGAATTATTTCAGAGAACCACCACAGACAAAACAAAAGGGCAGCTGAAGGCAATGTCTTGAAGATACTATCAGATATGGCTCACACCAAACCCACAGGTAAAATCTGTTGGCAATTACATCTCAAGCACCATAGCGTCCCTCAACATGAAACACTATGGAGGAAAAGGAGAGGGATGGCAACTAGGAGCACTAAAGAAAGCAGAGAAAAGGAGTGTTGGCATCTCTAGAAGAGAAAAGGAACAGAAAAAAAGATAAGAAGGAAAAGGGAAGACAAGAAAGAATGGAACAGGGAGGAATGGACACGCCCAGTATCTGGGCAAGGCCAATAGGCCCTTGAGGGCAGTCAGCTACAGGGAAGAAGGTGGATAAACAAGTCCTACTTTCATCCAGAGTCTAAGCAGTAGCTGAGTGGGAGAAACTAGGAAGTTCCTTGCACTACTGCTTTAAAAGGGGCCCAACTTGCTGAGTTCACTGGGATTGCTCCCTGGAGCCATGGCTGTATCTAAAAGTCACCAGGAGCCAAAATCCTGGAATACACACACATTGGTATTATCAGCCAAGCACAAGAGGGACAAGATTAACATAGGCATGATGATGACAGCTGCCAGTTTTTCAGCCACCATGTCACAAAACACCTCTCTGAGCACTTCTAAAAATGCAGCTGTCCAAGGACAGTCAGCACATACCACCTCACGGAAAAAGAGTGACCTAAAGATAGCTGTGGAAGTCAGCAATGGCATGCTCCAAGTTCAGGTCTGTGCAGCACATCTATATGTGTAATACACTGCAGAAATGCTGAAGGGTAGAGTACCAAACAAGAAGACTATAACATAATGTAGGGTGAATTTTAGTATGTAAGTCAGAAACAACATATAGTTTCTCACTGGAAAAACATTGAAAATGCAGATCAAAAACAATGGTACTCTGAATTTTTTCAGCCCACAAGCAGACATCTTCATGTTCAACAGAGTTTAACTGCTTTAAAAGTGTGTATGCAAGCATTTAAGTAAACTCCTCTCTTGACCTGAAAATAACAAAAACATTAATGTGATGTGAATACCAGCTCTGTCTTTAAGTCTTCTACTGTATTTCTCTCTTTCTGCAGTTCTTGTCTCAGGTTTGTCACTTTCTGTTCTGCACCTTCCCGAAGGCTGATTTCTTCATCATACTTTGATTTAAGATCTAATAAGAAAGAAGTTGAATAAATGATCCCTTTCACAAATTGCACAAGTAAAGAAGAGCATTAGATCTCATGCTAATACACTTACCCACAATTTCAGTGGCCAGCTGTGCTGCTTTTTGCTCAAATAAGTCTTTCATCTGCTTAATGTTAAAATTTTCTACTTGGATCTCTTCTAGTTGCCGTTCTAATGATTCTATTTCCATAAAAAGAACAGTATTATTTTCTGGAAGAACTAGGGCAATATAGTTCCTCATGCCTATAGCTAACCACGAGAGGTGACTATGTAATCCAAAATCCCTTAATATCCAACCATCTTAGCAAAGTGAACAACTTTACTGAAGTTAAACATCTGCAAGCATGATGTCACTCACTAGTTGAGTACTCTGCAGGATTAAGTACATATTGGTTTTCACTGGTCACAAATAGCCCTTCAGATCACTGCAACATGCTGTTGAATTCCAAGCCCTGAACTGTAATTAAAAGCTTTAATCAATATCACTCAGATAGTTTACGTACAAATAGGGAAAATTTTACTCTGAGTGCCTCATGGAGAAAAACATATTGCAAAATGGGTCTGCAAAACAAAAAAAAATTCATTGCTTTCTTTGCTAGCGATGAGCACAGAAAAAACACTAAATAAAACCACTGAAAAATGCTATAGTTTATATAGTATAGTGCTATAGTATATATCTGACTGCTTGAAAATATGAAATGATTGAAAAAGTGTTCAAAATGTCTCATGAGAACTGCTTTTAGATTCAGGAGAACTCCTGTTTCACTTCTAAAAATTTCAAACCCTGAGCCCCTGGAACATTTCCCCACACTATTGCTTAAGACAAATAGCTCTTAATAGATCTTACAATGAACATTTCTTTCCAGTAATTGTAACATTCCAGCTTTCTAGGTCTTTAATTTACCAAAAGTGCTAATTTACCTAAAAGTTAAACCAAAATAAATTCCAAAGCAGTGCAGAAATTAATATAATAAAATGTTAGCCACCTGTAGACGTAGCTGTTGTCAATCCATCAGACTTAGAATCCTTAAGAAAACAGAATAAATGCACCATTAGACAGTAGGAATAAAAACTACTACTTCCAAAGTTCATCCATTTTTTGGAAAAAACAGGGAAATAAAGACTTTTGTCTCAAGTATTTGTGCTCAAATACTGCACAGCAGTATAAAAATACCTGAATTCAAACAGTTATATCTGGAAGACTGGAAAAGGCCAAGATGACTTTTCATTTCATATATCACTACACTATTAAGGTTTCCACTTGTAAAACTTCGGTAGCAATCCCCTCCCCCTCCCTTCCTCAATATAGAAACCTGTCCTAAAAGCAGAGGTTACAGACATCAAGAAGTACATCCTGAGAGGGTGTTTTGTCAGAAAGCAATTTCTGAGGTTTGTAACTATCCCGCATCTAAGTAGCTCATAGTAATACAAAAAGCAAGAGCTTCCTTTAGGGCACAACACACCACAATTTGCCTTCCCTTATTTTTTGAGCTCATCTGGTTACCTATGAAATCCCACTCCTGTTTTCCAAAAGTTCTTACAAGAAAGACTTCATAGCCTTTTCTCATAAAAGATGAAACACCACATTCTTTAATAAACTGAATTCTGAATAAGCCCAACAGAAGGAAAAGTCTGAACTGAACTTATAGTAGTATGGAAGAATCATTATCTATTCTGACTTTGTTCTTTACATTTATATATACAGTTACATTGTGGAGAGATAACTAGCTTTGTTTTCAAGAACATGTCAATATTTAAATTACAGAACTAACTAAATCAGGCCACGTGCCTTACAAAAAAGGTTTTAATCTTCAATGTCATTGCTGACGATAAACCTGCTTCAAGTATTTTAAAGCAATTACTTGCTGCCGCTGCCCCTGCAATTTCTCTAGTTCCTTCTTCAGCTCTTCTGAATACCATCTCTCCTCCTGAGGGGGAAAATGATAACAAAAAAAAAAAAAGGACATGGGGAGAGAGACTATAAATTTGGTTGCTTAAGACAGCAGAACACTTCAATTTGAAACAAAGAACCGAGTGCAAGTAAAATACATTTCCAACCTTCAGCGAAGCTTGCAAGTCTTGGACTTCTTGTCGGAGCAGTGATACTTCATCTCTGAATAAATATATCCACAGAGTGGAGAAAATGAATACACAGTGGTTATAGTTTGTCAATTACATACAGGTTGTAATGTGTTTTAAGTAACTGGACTGATAGCCACGTACTACATTAATATAATTTACATAATTATAAATAGTTATTTTTAGATTTTTTGAAACTTGGAACAAACTAGATTAATATCACTTTGCACATCACTTGAAAAATGCTAAACATTAAATGGATAAGTAAAGAAATACACATGAAAAAAAGTCTCATGAAAACAGAACGTAAATTGAAATCAGTGCATCAGCTCAACCACATGAGTTCAGAATGACAAAGCTATGCATTGGAACACTTTCTGCATGCCTTTTTACAAAAAGGACAGGTTTATTCTCCTTCACTTCCCATATCCTGTAAAGGAACACTGCTAAGTGACAGCATGCTATCTTACTCCTGAAATATGCAGTTACATAATTTTTCATACACATAGCAATTTGGTATGCCCCACAGACATATTCACTTAATGATCTGCATATTTAAAGCCTTAGAATTTTAAATTCTCAAATTTCATTCTCAAGCCTCCAGCCACGCAAGAACACAAGATCTAAGGCTCTAACTGTTAGTAACTGAGTCACATAGCACCCTTCAAAATCACAGGTCTCCTTACAGAGTTGCACAACTATACACACAAGGATAATGTTGTATTACTGAGATGCAGCCACTCCAAATCCAGAATACAAGGGTCATTAAAATAATGTAAAAATACTCTTTCTTATTGTTTGTACAGTGGCAACACTAAGGAGTACACAGAATATATACGTGGGGGTACCAGTGCCAACAAATTCTCTCAGTTTTATACCATACAATTTTATTGCTGCTGGTGTGCATTATCCCCTCCGCCACATATGTTCTTTCAAATTATCTCATACTTAGGAGAAAAGAAACCACCAAAGCAAGTTATTCCTTAGCTAAACTGGTGACGAATAGATTCAATCTACATTAGCATATTAACAGCAGGTCAGTGTCATCAAGCAGCAAGTGAAACATGCATTTAAACCAGTGGAGCAAGAACTCCAAGGTGGACCAATTTTAATGACAAAACAAATATGGGATATTGGGAGATTTACTTTTTCCAGAGGAAAATTTTGTTACATACACATTATTCTGCCTGTGTGATACATTCACTGGAGGTTTGCAAATACAACTTTACTGAGGCAAGTGTAGCTGTATTCCAAAACCTGAACATTGCTTGTGGGTGGAGAAGAGGGAATCACTTTCTCACCAGTATGAGTTAGTAAATGAGCTAAGATTCAGATCTAAGATTATAAATAAAATCTCAAGCAGGTGAAATAGTTAACTGTATTGCAGTTGGGCTGAACATAAAACAGACTTGCAATACAAAAGCTTTTAAGATGCTCTTCACAGTAGGTTAATGGGTTTGAGTTGTATACAGCTAGTTTGTAGAAGAGGGGAAGGCGGAGGGGAGGAGAAAGGAAAGAGTTTGTAATGTAAAGAGCCTTCCACAATAGTTGCCTTGATATCCCCAAGAAAATATTCCTTGACAGTTTTAAGATGAAACCTAAATTCAGTTTAACCAGTGGAAAATGAATGGGAGGGAATTAGTGTAAGGGATCACTACAGGCACTGTAACTTTGCCTTTCTTCCTGTCATCCAAGTCCTCACCAAATCTCCTTTTCTGCTAGGGCTGTGATAATCCCTTCCTCCTCTCAGCACATCTGAGCCTACCATCTGGAAAATCCTTAGTGCCTTTTCATTATGGTCCACTCGGTTTCCCACTTGTAATGCCAGTGCTTCCACCCTAGTACTGAGTACTGATGGCCTTGCTGAATCACACTGGGGGCAGTTACATTATCTACTCTTGGAACTTATTCATCATAGTTTACTGGGGAGTGGGAGGAAGAGGAAACTGTAATTCACAGTACTTAACTTTTCCTATTAACTAAATATGGAATTTCACCTCCCAGTCTTAGTCCTAAGAACTGCACATAAGCTTCACACATGGAGAGCAAATGGCTCCCTGCTGCAGGTTGCAATATTTCTTTAATATGAAATTCCAAGGCTTAGAAAAACATATTTATGTTGAATGAGAGTTTTCTCAAGCAAGCATGCAAATGAGTAGCATTAAAGAATGCCACACTAACAGGAAAATACAGCTCATGTGTTACACAGTGACTCTCACCAGACTCCCTTCATTCCATCAAAACTCCCTGACCTCATCCGCTTTTGCAATTATGTGAGAGAAAACAAAACTACTTGTCCTTAAACTGTCAAGAGCCAGGGAAAAAAATAACTATATTTCACCAGCCAACAACTGGTTACCATTGGAAACTTGCAGGTATAAAAATAAGTACTTCATAAACTATATAAACAATATAGTTATGACCAATAATTCCCCCATATGAATGATATTATCCTACTAAAGTATCACGTCAGGTCTAAGTTGAATTACTTCAAAAAGACTTAAATCAGGCCTAAAAAGAAGAAATATTCATTATTGAATAAATGTGCACATCAGAAGCCCAATATGATTCACTAGTACCCTACCACTTTTATAAAGGCCCAATTTTGATTTCTTTTGAAGCAGCAGCTGAGAGAGAAGGCAGCTATCCACAAGGAAGGAGTCATCTAAGACCTCTGCTAATGCTAGGTCCTACTGGCTTGCCAGCTTTGCTCAGTACTGGAGAGATACAGATCTGCATTTGGGTAACAACTGAAACATGTTCTCTTCCACACTCTTTCACTAAAGAGCCACCCTCTCTTGAGTTAGTTACATAAATATATGTATTTCTTTCAATGTAATTATTTGTCATTTTGGGTCACATTTCTGCTTGTGACAAAACACCTGAACTGCTTACTTCCCAGGAGCAGCAGAAGCCACAGGGTCATGTGCTGTGTACCTCTGTGCTGCTCACTCTGACTTTCCTGTGTACAAATCGGAGAAGTCTAGGGGAGTGTGACAAGACAGCACCATGGACGGCTACTTACAACAGTGCAAAACAAGCACTGAGCAGAAAAAGAATTAGCAAGAAGCAAAAGGAAGCCTGTGTAAATTTTACCCCCAAGAAAATCCTTCCCAAAGCAACACAGACTACTCAGTTAAACACTTCTAGAGAAAGTTTCACGTTATCAGTTCCTGCTACATACCACTGCTCTCAAAAATAAAACAACCTGATATGCTTCCTAGGGATGTATCTAACAATATAGTTTTGACAAAAAAAAATCAAATAAACTAGTTAAGATTTCTGAAGATTAGCATGGAGTTTCTGAAAAACAGGAGAATTACTGGCACAGACAGAAACTTCTCAGACTTACAAATAACTAGGTAATAAGGGAAGCTATTTAGGCAAATACTGATACTGTAATTATCCAGTAAGTACCCTAATTAACTAGGGACAAAATTTGGCTTCTCCTATATCTTTAGGGTTGTCCTCCCCACTCTCAAATGATGATATTTCAGCTCTGTGTCAGAAATTAGGACAAACCTGTATTTTTTCTGCCACCCTTGTAAAAATCATTCTGGTCTGTAATATTGCATTGTCAGCTGAATCAGAAATAGGTGGCTTAATATCATAAACACATGTATCTGATTTTCACTTACTGTCAGATCAGTATCAGACAACATAAGTTACAAGCTGCCTCCAAATTCTAGTTGCAAATGGGACACGAACATTTAACTAATTGACTACATAAGCTCAAGTTAATAAAACCTTCAGTGTAACTAGAAGCAGCTCAACACTGGCACAAAAGCACATGCACAAATGAGTACTGTTTCACCTTTCCGGTGACAGATGACCTTCCCCTCCATGAGTTGAATCAATGCCAGAATTATGAACTGCTTCATAGTGCTTGAACAGCTCCTCTGCTGATCCATGAGACTTCATACAGAGAGGACAAATAAAGCCCTATTACAAAAAGGAAAAACAGACAAACAAAAAAATATGAGACATGGGCTTTTTTCCATCTTATTTTTATACATAACTGTAAATTTTGTTTGCACATTTAAGAAGTAGTAAATGCAATTTTGAAGATTCATTCTAATTCTTTCATGCTCTGATAACAGTTTTTGCAATTAAAAAGTTAGAAAATGCCTACAAAAGTCATATTCCATTCAGTGAGGTTTTCTTCCCCAACAGCATTACATAGCAGCAACAAAATTTTATTTAGCAAAATGAAAAGGACTGCTCTGCAATTTCTTCCCCCCACCCAACAAAACAATTTTCCATACAACTTTTCATAAAATCACATTCTTATTCCAAACAGAAGGTAGCATCTGGAGTTTGGTCTTTAAAAAGGAGATATAAAAACCCACTCTAAAGCACAGTTAGGCATAAACCTCCATGTTGAAACTACTGATTTTAATATGGGCCAGACAACTAAGAATCACTTTTTACCTTTCATAGAATTAATTGATAAATGCCATTCAGATAAATACTACATCAAGAAAATCAGATCTCTACAGCCTTAAGAATCATAAATCATCCATTTTCTTTCTAGCATACATACTGCAAGCTTACCAGAGTGGAAATTTAGCACATCGATGCCCTTGCTCTACCCAATAGCCCACAAATGAAAACAGTAAGTGTTACGCACCTCTTTATGTATCTCTAAACATTTGTGGAGTGTCCAAGCTGCCACTTAACAGAAGTACCATCCACCTCATTTTTCACAGTTTATCACATCTGGTGTTGACTGCTGGACTTTATACTGGTTCCTCACTCATGTGGTTATCATGCCAACTCAGAGCCCAATCCCATCTACATTTCAGCCCATAATGTAACACAGTAGCAACACTGAGACATTTCAGAGTAAGAGCTAAAAACTTCATCTCACATCAATGGCTCCCTGTAAATCCAAGCAGTACAAAAGGGACCTGGCATAAGTGGGGCACCTGTCTTAAATGTTTTTAAGGTCCTCTGTTCTTTTAATTCATTTCAAATATGCATTTTTACATTTAGATGTTATCCTGAAGTTATGCTACTACAAATTGTAGCATGCTCCAACACTAAACCAAGGCTCTCCAGTATCCAAGATGAGAGTACTCCTCTAAATGGGATTATCACGCTTCACCTAGCACAGGCTCCCACATGATTTATGAAGGACACGCGAAGAGTTTTGACACCTCTTTTCTGCTCTTAGCTTTGCATTTGGATGCTAACAGACAAGCCACAACACTTTAAATATTAGCGCAAAGTAAATATACTGAAAGTGTATGTTGATAACCACAATAGCACTTATTTATTAACTTGGCATTCATAGTATTTTGTTTCACTAGTCACTAAGAATTCAACAACCTAACATTTACATGGTTTTAACCCAAGAAAACTACCATGTTCAGCTACTCAAATGTAGCCACAGCTCTGAACAGAGCCTTCATAACTTCTATAATTTATTTTGTGTTTCAGAAATTAATTACTAAATACAGTTGCTTGTCAAGTCCACCACATACTATATGGAAAACTAGTTTTGTCACAACTAGACCAAACAAAACAGTACACTCTTTCCTAAGCAGGAAACAGGTGTTTAACCTTAACAACCATTTATTTATTTGCAGAGTTGATCAGCACAGTTTCACTCCAGATTAAACCAAGTTAACTCATATATAAGTATACATGCCAAAACAGCTACAGAAAATTTGTTCAGCTACTAGGTTCCCAGTAATGTTTATCTGATACAATTAGCATATGATGCCAGTGAGAGTCACTCTGAGTGCAAGAACCAGAGCGAGTTCACTGGCACACAGCAAATGGCAATGAACCACAGGGGTCACAAAATACAAGATTGGGTTTTTTTCCTAGTAGGTCAATCAGAAAGCAGTCAGTTTCCTACAATGAGAGTGCAACAGCACCCTTTTGGGATGAAACTGTACTAAGCAGCTCTCAGTGTTGTGTTTAGTTTCCCAGTGATAGGAAGGTCTGCTGTTTCCTAGAGAAAAGCATATGGTCCTCATAGCTCCAGTAAGCGCATCTAGAAAGAATAAGTGCAGAAAAGTGCTCTGGCCTCGCCTTCCTTTTGCCCTTTACCTCTTTTCATTTAAACAGCTGTTTCTTTGCTTGGAGTTTTTTTTTTGTTGGTTTTTTGTTGTTGTTGTTTGGGGTTTTTTCGGGGGGTTTTTTGTTTGGTTGGGTTTTTTTGGTTTTTTGTGGTTTGTGTTTTTGGTTTTGGCTTTTTTGGTTTTGTTTTTTGGGGTGGTTTTTTTTTGTGTGTGTGGTTTTATTGTGCTTGGAGTTTATTCTGTGAAAAGAGGTGCCCTGCAGAAGAGGAAAGAATAGTTTACATGTGCAATTAGCCCAGAGGGACAGCAATCATTCATCTCAATTATTGGGCAAAGGAAACCAAGATTTCCCAGGCAGGCAGGCAGATTTGAAGGCAAGGTCCACATGGACAAGGGGCCAAAGGCAGAGCAGAGCTGCTGAGCCAAGGGAAGGTGCTGCAGTTGTGAGCCTGCAGGGTGGATGGGAGCTCTGGGCAGGCAGGCATGCTGTTATCAGCAGAGGGGGGAAGCACGGACAAAACCTCCTCCTCTTCTTGTTAGAAACTGCCTTCCTCTCACACAGGCAGGGACACAGAGTGCATCACCCACCAGTCCCAGGCTCTCCAGCAGCACTGCCATGATCATGGCTGGCCTCAGTTTTGGGGGACCTGGCACTGTTGGAGTCAGCTCTCACATGCACCCTTAATCTAATGCAGCTTTTTCTAGAGGTCTGACACACAGGCTCTGCCAGAGTGAGGTGTCACACTTCTGCAACAAGGTGCCCTTGCCATGGGAAATGTCATCTTTCCTGTACAGAGGTGGGCAGGAACACCAGCTCCTACAGATACAGGCACTACCATTCATACATCAGAGCCTTAAACTGCACAAACCCAGGAACCAGCTGCATCTCACAGGCTGATAATATCCAGTGTTGACTCTGATGTCAGCAGCACTAATTCAGTTCTCTTTAGAGTAGGAAAATCAGAATCATTAGGATCTTCTTGGCACCAGGCAGTAACAGGCAGAAGTATATAGGTTTCCTGGACCTGTAACTATCAGCCCCGGTGGCAATTTTGTTTGGGAAACTGGGTTGGTGGGTCATTAATTTTATTTCTTAACAAAAAATTAAAATTAAATACAGCCAAATAAAAATTATCTCTCAGTATCATCTTGAGATGAACTTTGTAAATATGTTCAAAAGTGTATTTTACTATTCCAAAGACAAACGTAAGAAGAAGGGAAGAAACCTGATGGTCTGAGATGCTTAAATTTAGCGAACATTTCTGTCAGTTTGCAGGAATTTATATCAGGTCCAACATATTCGTACATCGGGACCATGCTTGTCTTGGATAAAGAGGAGATTGCGTAGCTACAGCCAAGAGATGCAATACTGGCCATCATAGCTTGGGGCAGGAGCTGAGGCATCCTTCCCAGTAAGCCTGCACCTGGGTACCTTAACTAATGTTAAGGTAATGTTAAGGTGACTAACTAGATGCCTTTACAGAAGAAGTAAGTATGAGAGTATCTTGAATTTTGGTCAGTTTCCTTTTAACACACACTTAGGGATTACTTTGCATAAAGCACAGCCATGGAAAAACAAAAGGTATTTCACATTCTTCATTTAATAAAAGCAAAGACATAATCTACAGCTCCTTCAGTGCTGCACCATAACTCATGATTCCCCAGCTGATGTTTCTAGTTGGTTTTTATCTTTCACTTTACACAGAAAGAAAAGAGCCTAAAAGAAGTAAAATGATGATTACTTGGCTTTATTTTTATAAAGAGAGCATCTTCTCACCAGGAAATGACAATTTATTGAACTCAAAGATTTTTGTAGATGCCTATCAGTTCCCAGAAAACAAAAATAAAACCACAACAACTACATGCCCTAGTTTTTGTCAGGAAAGAGTTCCTGAGATCACCACAGAATTTCTGAAGCAATACACAGAAAGAACAGTAAAAAAAAAAAAAAAAAAAAAAAAAAAAAAAACATTCAAACCAAACCCCAATATATGTGCACAAACAAACAGCTAGGAGACAGCAGACAACTTAAAGCACAAAATAGCCCCTGGCCCAATGGTCCAGGCATTCCAATGAGAATGAGTGACATGCTAAACTTCAAATCCCAATTTTCTGATCCCAAAGGAAATGTTCCTCTTTCAGGTGGATGCCCAAGAGCTATGCCAAGAATCAAGCACCACCAGAGCACCATGCTGTTTGCAGTGGGACTGGCCTTCCTCAGTGCAAAGCCTCCAAAACACATGGGTTTCACTCACAGCAGAACAGAAACTGCTACGCAGAAGTTTTGCCTCAGCTTGAGTTTAATGCCGAATTTCACCAAATATCTCAGACTCTGTGAAAGCACCAGAAGCTTTTTTACATGCCTTTCTCAAGATAGACTTACAAATAAGCCCAAAGAACAAAAAACAACTTTTCCTCTCTAATAGTTGAGATTTACTTTCAGGCTCGATAAAGTTAAGCTTCTCAGTGCTCTATCTCCTTAAAACCATGCAAGGCAAATTATTTCTTTATGGTAACATTAATATTTGTATGAATCATTAAGACAGCATTCTTTGGGAAGTATGCCAGGATACTAAAGACAACACTGGAAGGAAACTCCCGCCACAAAAACTAGCGTGGGGTTTGGGGCTTTTTTATACTAAAATAATTTACAGAGCTATTAACTATTTTATGAACTTTGGCCTACAACATTCAAACACAGTGCCCAGCAAAAGCAGGGCACAGATCCACAGGCAGACAAGTGCACAACCAGACCAAATGCAGGCTACCATAGAGTCCTTCTAATCCTCACACCATTTTAAAGTGGATGTAGAAATAGTTTATGTAACAGAAAAATGAATGTGTAGGACTGAATGGTTTCTGGGTTTCTGTCGTCTTCTTATATTACTCTGTAGGACTAGGGGTGATGGGATTGGCTGTGTAAATAAGTATTTTGAAAATTTCAGCCTTTTCAGAATATTGTCTTACTTTTAACGATTTTTTTTTCATCAGCTGAAGGCTCCCAACTGAGGTTTAAAAAAAAAACAACATTGACACGTAGATGTCTACTCCCCAAATCACTACCAATGCAGAGCTATTCAACAGTTAATGGAGCAAGAAACTAATCATCTGACTAAACAAATGTGTATACCTTAGGTAGGGTCAGCATAACAGCTCCCAGGGCTCCATCATCAGTAACTGGAGCCTGAGACACCTACATATAGATGCATTCAATCTCTCTTCATCTGCCCTCGTCTTGCCCTGAGCTTTAATGAAATGGTCTTTTAGAGCTAATATGAACTCTTGTTTTAATGAGTGAGAGCACAGCTTACTTTACTCAAAGTTCCTTTTTCACAAATTACAACTGGAGTTATCTGGCAGAAAGATGACACCTCTTGAAGGACAGCCCCATGGGCAAGACAGTTTTTACAGGATGGAATTCAGATGTGCTCAGGTCCTTAGAACCCAAGAAATAAGGCACCTTATTTAAGTTTTAAAGTCACAGCAAGAGCAACTCAGCTTCCTTAGCACCTTCTAGCAATATCTGATGATAGTGTAATCCATTCCATTTAATACTGCATAGAATTGAGTAAGTGGTCCCATTTAGGATGCTATGATTGCTACTGATCTACAGCTGTGTGTGGTAGAGAGCCATATAGCACAAATAGCTTCATATAGCACAGAACTTCATTTACTAATACAAAGAAAGCTTCTGCAACATCTTGCATTTTTATTCTAGCACTTACATCATGAGTCAAGCTTAGAGAACCACGGAACTTCACTGCTTCACTGTTTTCCATTCTTGGAAAATATTTAAGAACTGTGGTGAACAAAAAAACAAAACAAAACAAAACAAAAACCAAAACACCACCTCCACCAATCTCAGCTCTAAAAAAGAAACCCCACAGAATCATCTCAGGATAACTGACACTCTTACCATACAGAAAACATTCATGACTATTCTACCATATACATGCTATAGGACAGCTTAGCCCAAACTAAAAACCAGGATGCACTTTAACATGCTTGGCATTCACACGACTAGGGTTTAACTTAAATAGATTTGAGTATCTAAGTTTCACCATTGACCTTCCAGAAATACCAGGCCAGCATACCCAGCTACAGCCTGTTTCCAGTGAGCTGAAAAAGCCAATAGCAGTGATTCAAGTCCAGAGCTGTAACACCTTCTGGCCATGACCTATGCTTGCCCCTCTCAGAATCCACACTTACATTAGCAACTCTCACACAATTGTATTGGCACAGTAAGCTGTATGCTGTGAATGAAGTCCAGCATGTTCAAAAAACTGAAAGTAAGCTCACCATTCATGTTTCTTCCACTGCAGGTCAACCTCCACAATTTTCCTCAATACAAGATACACATCTTCACTAGCACTTAAACAGTAAGTCCAAGCTAAAACTCAGATATTCTCCAGTTACACAGTGATTTGAAGTCTGAAACATTTTACATGATAGAAGATCAGAAACTGTATATATTTAGGGCCAGCAGAGAGAAACATAAGTGATATTTCAGAGCTGAAATATGTATCAAGTAGCTTCTGGATTGTATTTTCCAAATATGTATCAAAGCAATTAACTGAATCGTCAGGAAGTTCTCAGAAGCAGATTAAACGATCTGCCTAGACAGCAAGGGCAAGACTACATGTCATAATTTATTTAGAAGGCTTATATATTGATTAAAAAAATCATGCCATATTTTAAGTTAAAGAATAAATAAATTAGGTCACTCCTTTTATAAATTGCTAAAAGGAAAATAAAGTTGACATATTTCATGTCTTTCACCAGATAAAGCCCTTTCCTCTGTGTTTATGCAAACAGTAAGATGACAGTGGCTTTCTCAGATAACATCTCTATTTAATCATTGGAAAAGTAGGTAAAAAGGTCATGTTGAGTATAATTAAGACCTGCAGTCCGTTTCAATTTTACAAGTAAGTATTTAAATTTCTGGACAAAGACAGCAAAGGTACATAGTATTTTATACCAGACTGCAAAATTGATGTCTTCCTGGAAAAGAAGCTGGATACTTCCTGAGAAGAATTGAACCAACATAATTTCTAGTTCAGTTCTCTTATGTTTTTATTGCTATTGATGAGTAAGGCTACAACTGTGTCATAACCTACAAGACTACAATTTTGTAATGAATTAGAAATTCTAATTCGGTGGGATCTCTATTTCTTAAAGAAAAGCCACATTCCATGGCCAAGTCAAATCAAATCAGTATCTCTATTTCTTCATTCTCTTAAAACTGTCCAGATGTTGCAGGAAGTTAATGTACTAATGAAACTCAATCAATAATTTTTGTTTCTGTGCAAAGCAGGCAAGTACTGTTGAGGTGAAAACAGGCACCACAACCTAATATGAGAAGCAACTGAAAGAGAATAAAATATCAGCATTAAAGCATTGACATGATGTTCTGTGCAGTAACAGTCTGCAACATTCCAAGGGCATGCATAAAAACAGAAGATTTAATCAACTGCATCTACAATAAGAGATAAGTAGGTAAAAAATCCCATAAAGAATGAGGTCTTTTTAAAGACTGACATAAAAAACCCCACATTTTTGCACAACTACCATGACAATTTACACTCTATACAATTCTGCTATGAAAAGCCTATTCAGAAAACATCAAGGTCATATCTTGCTGGTATTAGCCAAGAAACACATTCTTACTAAACATCTGGAAAGTTATGAAGACTACCCAAAAGAACTGTTTAAAAATTGTCTTAGATCTAGCCCAGTGGTAGATAAGACAACAAATATTAACAGCCACTATATTCTAAATTCTGCAGGGGTACCATACAGCGGTTGTTTTGGACACCTCAGATAAAAACAGGACAGGAAGTCTCAAACTATGCCTCTCAATTGACTCACTGTTTACATGTTCTGAACGTCCAACAGAGATTGTCAGGAAATGCTGGACACAGTTTAGAAATGTATTATTCCTTTCAAAAAAAAGAAAACAAAACAGAAGCCGCCACACAGCTTTTTTTAGTGACACCACTGTATACATGGAAGTTGGGAAACAATGTTTGGGAACTTGGCGATGCGTGTGACTTTCTGGACTAACTGTTTGGTTACGTTGGCTATACATGGGCAGATATTTGCCAACATTTTAGTGGTTATTCCTGCAGCTGAATAAGCCATTGTATTTTAAAGTAAGGCTTTATCACAGCTTGGGGGGCAGGTGAAAGTATTACACTGACATTTTCACCAGTTAGCATATGTTTCAACTCCTAGTTTGAAAAAGAGGGCTGTACAGAGAGCTGTTCAAGAAGATGGCCATAAATCAGGTTGTACGTGAGTGGCAAAAATCCTCTCCCACAGGGCACTGCAGGTGTGAATGCCTGGGACTGAAAAGCAAGACCAACACTCACTGCGTGGAGGACAGAGAAAAAGGAAGGCCAAGGAGAACAGAGGGGCAAATGACCTGACTTGCTAAAATTTTCATCAGTGATAGGTGTATCAGTGGACGAAGGGTTAGGAAAGAAACTATACGTAAAATCTAAAGCAAGTACTAAAGCTCTTGTTAACCACATAACAATTTTTCAGGTCTCACAAAGTGTCACCAAACACTGGCCTTCCAACACATCCTATCTCCTTGTTTAGGGGAGAATTCACTAGCAAAAAACCTGAACTCACAAGCTTCTTCAGCGCTGTTTCCAACAAAAGGTACTCGAACTTTTCCCAGTACTATTCACAAGCAGTAACACTAAACACCAGTCTAAGTAAGCCAAACTGAGCAATGTTCCTTATGTCTGCTACATAAGAGGACATTGACAACATTATATCATTATTACAAGGTTGTCCCAGAAATGGCAAAGATTGAAGGAGGCATGACAACCTGGCTGTGTTGCTGTTTCAATGTGTTCACTACAAATGCAACCTATTATTTTCCATCAGCAAACAATCAGTTTCTCAGTAGTCAAGCATTTTAAACTTTTCATACCAGTAACTGACGATAGCTATTAACAGAATTTCCCACTTTTTCAATGCTTCTAGGCGTTCTGGTATAATAAAAGATCAAACTGAAACCCCATGCATATATTTGCCTTCTTTGCTTGTCACCTTTTACAGATACTTACTGAACCACAGTACAAAGAAATACAGCTTTAGCAACAGGAAACAGCAACAGATAGAATTTGTATTTCAAGTGCTACACTCAAAGCACAGTTTATCAAGTTAAAAAGTTGCAATCAGCTCTTGACAAGTGAAAAGTACTGACCAAGGAACTGATGCTGGAAAAACAAAAATTCAAAGTGAGCAAGAACCCTGCAGTCAACTCCATAAAATATGCTAAGCACAATCAGCTTAAATAAAACAGTAACTTCTTCAGGTTATCAAAACACCTTTGATGGCTCACATCCCACAATCTACTGACACCATCACATCAGGAATGCCACAGCTTATTCAAGGACAGCACTTGCATTGTGACCAGATAATAAAGAAAATAAAAAGCTGACTTGACCACAACAGAGCACTACTGACAGCCTCTGCTTCAACAAGAGGCAGTGAGGAGTCCATCAAAAGCCATACTCAAGCTGTTCTGGCTCTGAGGAGATCCCACACCACTCCAAGAGAGTCACGTCAGTCTTACCACAGATCCTCCTTATTTTAACAGGTGACACTTCATGCTTGAAATGACATCTCAAGTTATCTCTAGAATAATCAATGTATTGATTGCTTCCATTGCCTTTGAGAGTAACATCCAACAATTTCAAGTTTTCCCTTCAAAAATACGGTGCAAATACACATCAAGTATAGGGAAGGAAAAAAGCACTACCTAGCAAAGCCATATAACAACAAACACAATAAAATCACATCACACGCACATCCTAGAATAAACACGCAGATTTCAAAACTCAACAAAAGTAACACTGGCAGAAACAATGCAAAACTTCACCTCTATACAAACCCATTCAGTGCACAGCAAGCTGCCTACCAACAGAGGTCAAATCTACTGTCTCAAGGTTTGCAGCAAAAAGAATCAGACAGCCTTGTGTAGCTGGAAGCTGTTAACTTAGAGAATCTAAATTCTAGTTCTGGAGCATAAAACCACACATTTTGTTTTAATTGTGCAGTTTTACACTGCACAACTGGAAGAGATTAGAAATTCACTACAATTTACATCTATTAACTGAAACAGCCTTTGCATTTTCTTAGGGGCATTAAAAAATCCAGTAAGATTATATATTAAAAATTTGTTTTTCTAATTATTTTTATAATGTTGCTGCAATACATAAGCTCTTAAACATGTTCAAAAAGAGAAGCTTCGGAGTTTTTTATATTCCCACCCTCAGTTCTCTTTTACCCAATGTACCTACCTTGCACTAGAAATACGCTTTAAAAAACAGTTAGCTAATAACGGCTCGAAACACTTCTTTTCACAAAGGATGTGCCTGATCCAACACCATGTTTATCATGATACTGAGTCTGATGTGATGCAAACCAAAGAAGGAAATAGTCTTATTTATAAGAAAATCAAGCAAAAGCTGCTAAAAAAAAAAAGTGTATGTATCAGTGATTGCAAGTCTTCTAATACCGCAAATGTCTCATGTAACAGGCAACTGCAAACCAGAAAACGAGACATTAATTAATTCTTCTGCTGAATGTATACTTTGGAATCATGCTTATGAGATCAAATTGTGTTTAAGCAAGGAATCAAAAGAAACAATTTAAAAAGCTGACACCCAAGCCACAAGAAAATATGTAGTTCATTTAAAGCAGCCCATTACCAAAGTTATTTAAACAAAATAAACAAGACCCACACTAATAGCTGGGAGGTCACGAAGCTCCTGTCTTCCTTCTGTCCCAGTGTGCTCACTCTGGTAATGTTCAGACAGATCAGTGGGAGTTACACACACTTTCATACATAGTGGACAGATGAAGCCCTGTGAAATGTATATTTGTTTTTAAGAAACTAATAAAGACAAAAAAAATGCAGATCTGGTATCAAAAGTTTGAACTCTTGTGCTGAAAGCTTTCTACCATCACCAAAAGCAGTCTGTTTTCCTTTTGGAGACAGGACTTCTGCAAAGCATACCACTACCACAGAGAAAGCAAGAAGGAACAGTTACTAACGACATGAAAATAAGAAAATCTAAAACATGCCTTAAAAACTAGGACCATGCTGCATACTATTATGTGTTTTCCAGACACTCTTGGTACCCCCTTCATGTGACAGAGGAACAAGCTGCATAACCAATTGTGAATGGAGCATTACAAGGCATCATGTCACATCCATCACGAGGTTTCCCATAAGGGTGTTCAGATGTTTCAGAGAGAGAGGTAAAAGTGGTGCATTGAGATTGCGGAAATGCCTCTATAAATTATTAAGCAAGTTTGCAACAGCAGCAGGAGGGGCTGAGGCAAACCTGTCTAGTTAACACAGTTACATTACACTAAGGAAAGCATCATGTCACTGCTAGACCCACTGCAAGCATAGAATAATTAGCAACCCTGTACTGTAGACAGAGTTGCACTGGGACCTAAGCTACAAAGGTAAGAGAGACTCAAATGTTTCCTCCTTGGGCAGACTGCACAGTGAATAAAAGACTTCATTATGGGTCTGTGCGTGACCTGAAGTGCTGACATGGTCACAGGACTTAAGCAAATTTTTACCTCTTCTTGAGCAGTTTGAATTCAGACTTCCCCACTCCTTCTGTTTCATACTACAGTTCTCAAAAATCAGGATTTATTTCAACCAGGCTTGAGGAGGAAGGTAACATATAAATCTGCACAGATTTAATAATTATTATCCATTTGAATCTTGCAACAATACAAATTAGAAAATCTAGCCAAGAAACTGGAGTGAAAACAAGTTACTGGATTTCTGACCGTATAATAATGGAGAACCAGGTAGGAGTACCACGATAAAACAAAGAGCAAACATTCTGCGGAGACCAACTATGGTGCTCCTGAAGAGAAGCTCCAGGAGAGACAAGACCTCAGGCAAGCTGTGAGGGAAAAGGAAGGCTAACAGATTCCAGTAGCATTATATGTGAATCTAAAAACCCATCACCAGGTTCGGAGCTCAGTTTCAAACAGACTTTGAAATTCTATGCTAAGGATAATACTCAATGCAAGAAATGATGGAATTATGGACAAGTAAAAGATACTTTTTTTATGTAACACATGCACATCAAACAAGAGTGACAAGGCAACCCTTGGTCTGACCCAGTTTCAACTCAATAGAAAGAACAACCAATGAGGCAATAGTGCAGGCACATCACCACTCTGAAAGCTCATTCCATGTCAAGAAAATACTGCTCCATTAATACTGAGGTACCTTATGGCACCCACAAGCTGTACAGTTAGCAATGTTGCACTCATGTTAAGAGGATTGTACAATTTTAGCCAAATCTTTGAAAGAAGCAATTGTCTCATTGCTCATTTTTATTCCTTAATCACCTACAAAATTAAGATTTTAGTCTGCAATTTAAGAATATTTATTTGCTTCATGGATGGTTAAATATGCATGCAAAACAAATTTGGACTCAAAAATGTGTGACATGTAGAACACGCAGCAAATATTAAGGAATGTCTGATTACATTGACTGCAATAATGCGTCAAGAAAGAAGAAATAAGCAGATGCACAGACAAGATTTTAAGCAGCACAGTGAAAGTTTCTCATATCCTTATCATATCACACACAGGAGTAGTTGAATTGTCACACAATTTATTCAGTGTAAGAAAGGGCACTTTGCTCCCTTTAATGCTGTAATAGGGGTAATTAACCTTGCACTGTATTTGTATGTTAAGCTCAAAAAATTTTCAAGATAGGTAAGCAGGCTACATTAGCACAAACAAGCTTCAAGAGCCAGTGAAGTCAGTTTGCATTTTTCAGCGTTCATGTCTGACAACACTGTAAATACAAAGACATTGCAATATGGGATTGCAGCAAGAATAACAACTTAGTCTGCTGATTAAGTATGGCATACAGAACGTGAAAAACTGAGAGGATTTATACTCCATCACCAAACAAAAGCCAATATTTTGATATTTCACAAGAAGAAAGAGGTTTCCAGTATACATTATAGCTTAGCAGAAGCAAGGTGAAAATGGAGTACAAGCATGATAAAATGTCAAGCCTTGTTTTTTGCAGCTCTCATTAAAGATTTATTAACAAGGAGTCTTACGCTTACATCTAATTGCTTTTAATTTTAATAATTCATCTCTAGAACTACAGGAAGGATTGCTTGTGACCACTTGGATAGATAAGCCTAATTAATAGCTACATATAAACAAGGCCTGGTCTTCCTTTTTTTATTTAAATAACAAACAATTTTTAGAAGGTGATATTTGCAAGTATTTATTTAGTACAGCCGATATTTAGGAAAGTCATCAAAAGTTACTCGCAACAGTTTCATGGAGCAGAGAAACAGCATCCAAGGTTTAAGACACCCATCCCGTGTATGGTGCACAGTACCTCTGAGGAGCCTTCGTTGTTCACGTCCACGGCATTTCCGGGTGTGGCAGATGAATCCGAATCTGAACTCTGAGACCCACCTCTACCTGGAGTCTGAAATAGATGGAGAAGAGAAAAATGAGAGTCTACATTTTAATATTTAATAAATATATAATATAGCACAGTACATATCCTATGGAAAGGCCTCTCTTCTACTTCTTGGAATACAGAGGTATTTTCCCTCCACAAGAGTAATGAAGTGAACAAGCTGACAAGCAATTATATAATTTTCAGCACAACACTTCAACAAAAGCTTCTATGCAACACTCTCCATACATAAAAAACCAAGCAGATACCAGAAGCACAGGCCAGGATCTTAAACCACTTCCTCTCAGGAACGCTCAACACAACACAAAAACTTTGGCTAAACTCTTAGCCCTTGTATCACTCTTGGTGATGTTAAATTAGGTTGCTATATCCTATAGGAAAACACTAGAAATTAAAATCCAAAAAGTTTCAAAAGTAGTAAACTAGTATCATCCTACTTTCTTGATAACTTGTCTATATTCTGGACAAGCCTTTAAATATATGAAAGACAGAAAACTAAATTTGGAGGACTCTGCTGATTCAACAAGCACACAGGCAGGTACACTGCCTTGATTTAGAAGAAAATAAAAATAATAATCAAGCCTGTGGCAAAGTTAAAACATGTTAATCGGTAAGAAAACCTATAAAGATATACTCCTATGAATATGCCGAAAATCAAAACAACAGTATTGATTTGAAACTACAGACTTAGATAAAATAAGCTAATAAACTTTAAATACTACATGATTTAAAATCTGGGTAGATGAATTGTATTTTATAATCCTTATTTAACTATAACTTTGATTTAAATTTAACTTCTCTTACTCATCTCCAAAACATCTGCTTGACTGATGGCAGAAAAGTAAGCATTCTCAAAGCAAACATCATTAAAAAATTATCTCAATATGTATATGCAAGCCTAGTTTCAACAAAGAACAAAAAGTTCATTATCTAATTCTAGTATGACAATCCCAAATGGGATAAAGTAATGCTACTGCTGTATTTTAGCCTATGTGGAAACACTTATAATGTTATAAAGGATTTTATCATTTAAGAGGATAAAGAATTTAAATATATAGATTGAAATCTACAGAGAGAGGGACAGAGTTTTAGTTTCTTGATCTTGGTGCCTCCAAAATCTTATTTGGAGAATTTTCTTGCTCAAATATATCCTTTTTTTGAAGACAAATCAGTTATATAACCTCTTATAAGATATCTGCAGCCCACATGATTTCCCATTCTTTGAAAATTAAGTACATTTTCCTGCTTTGTTTTAAAAAGTATGTTCTATTTTCAGCTTTCATGGATAAAAAGGTAACAGATAGCAAAGACAGCAAAGATAACAGCCTTTTATTATTAATCAAATCTAAAAAATAAATCATTAACAGGTCAAGTTTACTGATTAAGGACTTAATTCCCAGTGAAATACATTTCAGTTTTGAAAAGGCTCTGAAGACTGGCCAAAGGGAAATGAGAAGGAGTGAAGCACCAAGCTATGGGGGCTGGTGACAGTAAGAGAAGACAACCATCTCTCCTCACTCCAGCCTTCTCTGAGGTCATCAGTTAAGTGATCAACATACTCTGGTTTTCCTACTCCACGTCTCTTTCATGTTAGCTGTATTGTATTCCTAAAGAAAATATGAACACAATTTCCTTCTAATACAGCATACAAAAGCAATAGGCAAGGTGATGCAAGCTCTGCAAGTTAATAATAGGAGAGGCAAAAAACGGGGTAAAAAGATACAATACGCATGGAAAACATGTCAAAGTGAAGGCGCTGGTACTTTTTCCCAGGGTCACTGATAAAGACAGTAAACAAGGTACATCCCAGCATGGACTACAGGTGCACACTCTTCAAGTTTCCACATGACAATCAAACTGGGAGGACCAGCTGATATACTCAAGGGGATGCCACTCAGAGGGACGTAGAAATGCCTGGAGAAATAGGCCAAGGGGAACCCTACACAATTCAACAGGGACAAATGCAGAGTCCTGTGTCAGGGAAGGAAAACTCCTGGCAGTAACAGGTCTCTCTGCTGGAAAGGACCAAGGCCTTGTTTCAGCCAGCAAGCTGAACAGGAGCCCACAGCATGCCCTGCGTGCAAAGAGGGCTGCCAGAAGCCTGGACTGTGTTAACAAGGAGCCCAGCCAACTGATCAAGGGACGCGACCATTCCCCACTGGCCAGCACCCATTGGACCACATACTGCTCTCCCAGGCCAGGGAGAACACTGATAAACCAGCATGAGTTTAGCAAAAGGACACCACCTGGGGATGAAGCATCTGACCTCTGGGAGAAGCCGAGGGAGCAGCACTGGCTCAGCCTGGAAGTTGAGACAGCTTTGGGAGGGCCAAACAGCAGCCACACCACCACCCATGAAGAGGCCATCAAAAAGAGGAAGCTAAGCTGGTCTAAGCAGCACATAGTGGGAGGCCCAGACACAAAAACTGAAATGAGAGATTCCTACCAGATGTAAAGAACAGCTTTTCCAGTGTGAGACAGGCTTGAGCAACTTGCTCTTGACCTCCAAGCTGACCCTATTCACTGCTCAGACTAGGGAGCTCCTGAGCTCCCTTCCTGCCCCAATTGCTCTGTGGCCTAAGAAGTGCTGCCCACAGAAACACGCATCCTGCAAAAAAGCTTTGAAATACAAGTTAAGTAACTCCATGAATGAACATGTGGATTGTGTTCCATTGATAGCCAGAAGAATAATATCTAAAACAAATGGCAAGTTGTAGCCAGGTTTCCCAGGAAGACAGGTAAGTTAGAATACTGCATCTAATGTTTCAGTGGCACTAAGAGATGGTCCAACTGTCTCTTTAGACAGGCAGCATCTACCTCCACTTCTCCAATACCTGAACGCACACTTTCAGCACACCTAAGCAATCATTTTGTCCCAAACCCAAGAATCTTCTGCAACAATTAACACAATATTTTCTTCACCTCATATCGTAACTCCTTATACAACACTACTGTACACTGTTAATTGCCCATTCCATTTCACGCCAGAGTTGACTCCATTTTGCAGTGAGATTTGTATATTAAGTTCTGCTAGTTCTAGCACTACAAATTTGAGATTATTACAACCTCCAGGATGCAAGCTCTTCTGTTATTACTCCACTGTACACTGTTATTACTCCATGGTTGATTAAAGTACTTGCTTTACAAAACACTTCAGACATGCTATAATCACAGTAATAAGCACTGGATGGCATGTCTTATTGCATGCATTGTATGACAGAAGTTATTACATAGTACCTGGTAAAATCCTTTTAACATTTCAAAAATCAGTGTGTCCTCTTTAATAGATTTAGAAAGCTTAGTACAAACGGTGACATTTTCTGGTGAGTGCCACCCGTGGGAAAGAAGACTGGGAAGGAAAGAGGTCATTAAGTAACTTTCAAGTTATAGTCCATAGTATCCATTCGCAAAATATACAGAGTAGCAAGAAAAATTAAATATAAAATTGTAAGAATATTACAGAAGCCAAGATAAAAAATGAAATTAACTTATCTTTCAAGGTTGCAATGTAATTTAAACATCATTTACCATTCAAATAAAGAATGGGGCTTTGGGAATGTCTTTTTTCAAT
This sequence comes from Eulacestoma nigropectus, assembly GCA_013397775.1. Classification (NCBI taxonomy): domain Eukaryota; kingdom Metazoa; phylum Chordata; class Aves; order Passeriformes; genus Eulacestoma; species Eulacestoma nigropectus. The sequence continues at coordinate 225,208 of VZTE01004593.1, forward strand.
TGATCATTGCATCATCAAATTGGTTCACACACACAGTTAAGCTACACTCATGTACTACTGTGGTATCACATTCCATTAAAAAAAACAGAATCACAACACATTGAACAATTTGGACTTTGTGATCTGCGAAAAGACTCAGAATGACATTCTTTGTTTTCAGATGGCCTATACAGGGGAGCAAATGAATGACTTACTAATGCCAGAGGAAAAAAAAAATTTCCACATAGGCTTCTGTGTGTGTACAATTACAAAATTAACATTTGACACTTGAAGGCATACCTGGAGTTGAAAGACTGATGCAAAGTTAGTCTTTCATCCAGCATATTTCTCTCCTAGTTGCCAGTTATATTTGTTTACTTTGCAGAGAAGCAGGTTTCTACTGCTAACCCTAGAGTTGTAGAAGTAATATGCTAAACTTCATAATGCTGTTCTCTGTGTTTTCTCAAAACTGCAAGCTAATATAAAGAAACGTCATTAACAACAAAAAGGATGACAACGATTGCAGCTTGTTTTCTGAAAAGGAGTAGAAAATTATTAATGAATGAGTTGAGTTAATGCTTTAAAATGAGGGAGTATAAATATGGACCACTACCATGTCATGTTTGCATAGTCATTTATCTGTCTATAGCTACATTCCTTTCAGTTAGAATACTCTTTTCAGCAGTTTTAAATTCAGAATAAATTAAAACCTTTGAAAACATAGATAAAGCCTTGAGAAAATGTGAACAAATACAGATTTAACAGTTTTTCCAGCACAGATTTAAATACTGCATAAGGGTACTACTACAACCATAAAAAGGTCCTGAAGCAACAACAAGAAACAAAAATGAGAAGGTAAGAAGGCCAAAGCCCATGTTACCAAAGAACTCTCAGTGCTAGGAACAGGGTATTTTGCCATACAGAACAGTAACACCATTTACTTCTAAAGCAGTGTGACACTACCTTATGACTCTGTAAAATGAAATTACTCCTGACTTTAGAGGGCATAAAACTTTTCTTTTCCATCATGCCACCAGTTTCAAACAAGCCGACTTTGTGCCCAGGAGGAGGCACACATGCTCCCTTTGACTCCTGAAGAAAGGGCAGAAGCACAGCTGCAGTTCAGCATCTATCCAAGTAAACACGCTATCTAGCAAGCCCTGCAATTATAAACGTAAGAAGAAAATTTTAAGTCAGGCATGAGATGCAATGATTTCAGACAAGTAAATATCTCTGTGCCTGAGCTTGGAGTAAGAGAAAAGGTGACTGTACTACCTGAGCTACAGAAATGCCTGCAAAGCCTTGTTCTTCCCCAGACACCAAGATCTCAAGACCAAAAACTCAAACATTAGTTAGAAACAGAAAGCAATGGAGGAGCACAGAGAGCACCCAAACACAGCACAGTTGCCAACAGTTGTAGACATCCAGTTAAAGACAAATAATGAAGACAAAAACTAATGTAAATATGTAAATAGTAGTCACACTGGTCCAGCAGATGAGTTGTTCACTAAAAAATCATGAGCAATGGGAAGGCTCAGGAGGAGGTCAAAGTAATCAGTTTTCTATCAGCTGAAAATAAATGCCTCCTCCTTGCAAATACAAGAAGTGAGCTCTGCTTTAACAGGCCACAGACAACTGCCACTGCCCCGCTAGAACATTAACAACAGAGAGGTGATACAATGCCTACAAAGGGCATTCAGAGTTGAACACAAAAAAGAAAAGACTGCTCTCCAAGGAATCCGCTGACAAAAATCAAACTATTTGAGCAGGAAAGTTGTGTCTTGGACACTTGTAGCGGGTTTCAACCCATGACAACACTCCACACAGATGCCTTTCGGGAAAGACTGCCTTTTTCTAGATCAGCATGATGAACATGCACAAAACCAGAAGTGGCAACAATGTACGAAAGGGGGTTTTATGGTGCATACAAAACAGGTGGATCCCTGAGATGGCATGTTGAAAACACACATAAAATTTAGAAACAGCTTGTAGGGAAAGGATGTAAAATGAGGAGCTAGTTGAAGACAGCATGGAGGTACTAACTTCAAAAAATAAATGAGTAATTTTCAGTATATAATACTTCCTACTTTGAAAATACGTCATTCAAAGTCACTGTGAAGATGCTTTTAAAAACAGAAATTACAACTGTGGAAGAAATAAAAAGGTAATCAAAGTAGAGAAGTAGTATTAAAAACAAACATCTGATGTTTTGAAACTTCAGGCATTAGAATTTCAAATAGATAACAAACTATAAACCATATCTTTTTAGCTGTTGTCTTCCTCCTTTGCAGGTTGTCAGCCAGCTGAGTTACAACAAAAATTAATGTAATAAAGAATTCCTTTTTTAAAAAACATACTTTTATAGCTCAAGTTATATCACCACTAATGACTAGCTCTCTGGCTAGAAAGGGTGGCATCACCCATAGTCATATAACAAATCAAACAGGTATGCAAGAAACTATGTTTCAGTGACAGAAAGGCAGGGGTTTTTGTCAGCTATACAAATGATGGACAATAAAAGGGTCAAGAGGAGGTTCCTTATCCTTCAAATTACTGCACGAGACACATGAAAGATATTAATAACTATGTTCTTTATGAAAATATCTGACATAAACCTAAGGTTCATTTTTAATACCCAAGTACAGCAGAAGTATTTTTCACAGTTTGCCAACCAGACAAGTCAAAATGGTATGTATGTGCGAGCTTGTGCATGCAATCACTATTTTCACAAAATGCCTAAAGCCCCTTTTAGTACGAGGTGAATTTTTAAAAGCATAGTTATTTTCGGCAATTAAAAGGTTAACACCTTCAAAAATCTTGGCATTTCTCTATTTCATTTTTTGGGCAGGAAGAAGTCTGTTTCACCTTTCTTGACAATCAGCTCTCCCATAATCCTGTAATTTTCAGGAGCAAATGGAGAACAACCATTTGTTCAATCTTTTTGGAAAAGATGTCTGTTTCTCACACAGAAACTTTTGCACTGACTTTAGATTTTTATAAGACATGTTTAGCTGAATTCATACTTAGGGGAAAATATCCTTTGGCACTGTATGAAGCTTTTTTCTCTCTCATAGAAGCCTTCCTTGATGGCCTGCTATTTCTCAGAACCAATTAACACCCAGTTAACTGCTGCCAATATTTAATTAGGTCCGTACCAAGTTTCCAAGCTTGTTAGCAGAGCTTCACATTAAATTTCAGGAAGGAAGTTCTTCCTTGTAAACACAAAGCTCCAACTAGACCAAGATCTTCACCTGCTCAGGGTCTATGACCAAAAAACAATCTGAGGCATGCTTCACACTGAAAAAGTTGGTGGTATGCTTACTTTATTTCCCCTGTGTTAACTTTCATTCTTGTAGCAACGCTTCTCTGTATGGCAGATAAGGAGAGCAAGCCAGTGTTTCCAATAAAACACTCCTTCACAGAGGTGTTACACAGACAGCACGCTTTGGAAGCAACAGCAGATAAAACGGGGAGAGCAGCTGGTTTCCCCTCTATCCGTGAGCGCCTCCTGCGTGACAACGACACCGCTCTCTTGCAGCGCGGGATCTGGAGCGCTGCCTGCCCACCGCCGGCGTGACTCAACCCTTTTGGGTGCATCCCCCCGCCGTGACGGCCGCACGGAGCGGGACCACGCCGGCACCTGCCCTGCGCCAGCGCCTCCTGGCAGCTCCCACCCGAGCCGCAGGCCAGCTGCAAGGCGACCAGCGCCGGCGCGGGGATCTGGGCAAGCCAGAAGGGTTTCATAAACGAGTGTCACAACTTGGCTTTCCAAGCCAGGCAGAGCTGCCGGAAAATCCGGTTCCTAAAACAGAGGAGACAGCCGGACGGTGGCTGCCGGGCTGGCTCTCGGCTTTATGAAGCTGCTGTCTACCGGCACCTGAGGAAATCACCGCTGGTCCCGGTGGCGGCTCTCCCCAGGCCGGGCTTCCCTTGATCCTGCCCTATGCGCGGGCGGCCGCAGCCGCGTCGACGGGCGCACGCGGCGGGCGGAGACGCCGCCGCGCTAAGGGAAGGAGCCACGCCGGCCAGGGCC